>VXBZ01012775.1:53962-133829 GCA_013399135.1 Heliornis fulica | reverse complement strand
TCCTCCGCCAGCTCCCGTAGTATCCTCGGGTGGATCCCGTCTGGCCCCATAGACTTGTGGGCATCCAAATGGAGGAGCAGGTCAGTGACAGCCCCTTCTTCGACTGCTGGGACTTCGTACTGTGTCCTATCTCCATCTCATCTTGGTGGGTTTTCTGATACAGGATAAGCAGTTACACGAGATCTGCCATAAATCTCTTGCACATCCATGTGCAAACTCTGTATTTTTTATTTTTGTGGAATCTTGTTATTTGTCTACTTCTGGCAAGTAGAGTAACGATGTTGGAACAGCCACATCAGCACTGCTGCAAAAAGCCATTCCTGAAGCTACTAGCTCCTAGTTGTCTTTGACTTATCCTACATGTAAAAACCCACTTCTGTCACTCACTCAATTACATGCTTTATTGGCTGACACTGTCAGCTTGGAAGATGTTGAGTAAATTTCCTGCCACCACCTCTCTAAGGTGGCTGCTGGTGAGCAGTTGGCTCACTGTTAACACACCTTCTAAAATGCACTGCATGAAACACAAAACACCAAATCTAAACCATCTTGAAATTAGTTACATTTGCCTCTTCTATTGCATTAGCTGTAGAATTCCAGTCCTTAGTCACTGGAGCCAATGTTATCAGAACAAATAGTAGACATTCAAATCCTGAGCGCCCAGGTCTACAAAGATATATTACAGGCTTATGGCAAGTACTGGAATGGTTAAACACAAGGAACTGAGCTTCTTCCACCTACTGTCAGCACATGGTATGACAGAGCTTTCTTAGAAAACAGATCCATAAATTGGAACTAACTTTGCTGGAAACTGCTGGAAACCTCTCTGCTTTTTCTCTTGAGATGCCAAGCACATTGCCTTGACTGCCTGTAGTATAAACAAGACAGCTATTTAGAAATTTGTATAAAATAAAATTCCAGCAAATAACCAGAGCACAGTAACCTGATCCCTCCGCATGGTTCTGCAGCTGAATTAAAATCCAAAGGCTAAACCCCGTGCACCCTCATTTCACATACAGAAACACACAATTATTATTGCTTGTGCAGTTCTATAAATGTAATTAAGGAGCTGAACCCAATGCTCACCTTCTGGAGAGCATCACAGACACTATGGTGACAGAGCATCACTATGAGTGAGACAGTGCCCTTTGGAGGACCATGAGAGCCCGTGGTGACACAAGGTTTCCAGCAAGATCTTTTGCTCCAAGATAGCCTCAGGTGCCTGTGTCACTTTAGGGGTGCACATTAAATATTCTTAGGGGGCTATGGGATATGACCATCTAGGGCCCAAGCAACATCAGCGATGCAGAAGCACAGTTAATTTCTTCTAGAAAGGGGGAGCAAAGCAGCATGGAGCTGAGCCATGCCGCTTGACAGGGCCTTCCTTTAACAACAAAGATGGGGACTAAGTAAGACGTAAGCATCACCATCTCCTCCCACGGACATGCTGGAAAGCAAACAGGTAACCCCCTCTAATTCATTTGAAAGACAGGTCTTCAGACCAAGTATCAGCCAGAAGAGAAGCCACTGCATAGGGAGGTGGATAAAGGGGCCTTTCTGCAACCCAAAACTCCTTCCCAAAAGTAGGATTTTGGATCCTCCTGCTCTGCCTTTCCTCTTCAGTGCTAAGCCTGGGCATTGCTTTGGATCCCATTCCCTGTTCTTGGTAGGGCTGAAGAGTCACCTTTCCTGGGTTATTAGGAAAATAGAAAAGGAATAGAGCCACAGGAGATGTAGCTTTCACACAGCTGCTGGAGGATTAGGTCTCCTTCTTACACTGCAGTCTTCTTCCCTGCTCCATGTGGGTGGGCAGGGTCCTCTCATTGAGCTAACAAAGAGCATGGAAAACAGCAGCAGGATGGGACAAAGGGGTCAACTGATTTAAATTAGCAAACCAGAAGTCCAGCAGTGCATAAATCTTAGCTGTGCTCTGCCTGTATAGCTTTTTCTCAGTTCGTTAAATTAAGCAATAAAGAGAAAATATTTTAAAGACACTTTCTGTGTCCTTCTGGATAAGTTTTACACTGTGTGTGTCAACACAGGGCTGAAGCCTTATACTCTGAGACAAGCATGACACTCGCTTGGCTGCCAAGGCTCTCGGTACACTGATAATCCCTTGGATATTGTTTAAAACAGAAACCAAGCACACTCCTCTTCACAACACATGTTAATTAAAATGCACAACATGATTTCCTC
Source organism: Heliornis fulica (assembly GCA_013399135.1). Lineage (NCBI taxonomy): Eukaryota > Metazoa > Chordata > Aves > Gruiformes > Heliornithidae > Heliornis > Heliornis fulica. The sequence goes on along the minus strand of VXBZ01012775.1, from coordinate 131,633 downwards.
AAAACTTTACGAGGCTGATCAGAAACCTCTTATGACAATTAGGAACAGTTTATAAAGATACTTAAGATTCTTGCTAGACCCTCAAACTTAGGAATGCTATTACATGCTTTCCTTTGTTGTTGAGGATATGATTGTGGTATGCTAAGAAAAAAAAAAAAAATCAAACCTCAAGAGGCTCTACAGAACCTCAATCTAAGGTCAGCGGCCAGAATCAGGTATGAGCAGGTAGAATTCAGGACATAACTCTCCAGCCGTGTCCTACTGAATGCTGAAGGGATGATCTTTGCAAATGTTCTTCCCAACCTCCTTGAGCCCTAGGAAAACATCTGCTAACAGTCTTACAGCTCATTCTCTCTTGCACGTCATTATGCCCATATCTGAATGCCTTCATGCACCACAGGACAGCTGACCCTGTCCCTGCTCTGAATATACTGGATTAATTAATATTCATAAGGGAAGCACAGTTCTTCCTTACCAAGTTGTGAATGCCTTCATGACTGTCAAGAACAGATGGCTACAATGGCTCTTGGAGTTTTCCTAAATCTCAAACTGTGAGGAAAGGATTTCAGAAACAAACTTACCCAGTACATCACGATGAGTATAATAGCGTGTTCTGAAAGGCTTATACTCCTGAATCCAATCAAAAGTAGCTTTGGAAGGTGGTGGTGGCATTATTTTTTAACATAGAGCACAACAAACAAAATAGTCCAAAATGGTACTCGTAATCATGGTGGTATTGTAGTGTTTCTCTGTAAAACAGAACTCTATTCCTGACAGATCCCTGACTTGTAGGCACAAGCGCTTCCTGTTGTTACAGAAAACATGCAAGCCAGTGAAGAGAGAAACATCATCGGCCACTACTTTTTACCAAGTTAGCTGAAACTTTTGCCTTCAGATGAGGATTCACACATGCTGACAACTCAAGTTAACATGCTGTAGGCTGATGATGAAGCAGGATTGTATGAAGTCACCCCTTCCAGCCTTAATACAGCTCCTTACGTAGCGACCGTCACTAGGCAAGGCTGGCACTGTTCACAAAGAACTAACTTTCCCTGGTAATAGCTAAGGAGTGCCACAGCTGGCTTTGGTTTCTTAATGCTTTTTTTGGGTGCTTGTTATTAAATGTCAACAATTCCTATTCAAACTGTGTGGTCTAAGGAGATTCTAGCAGTACAATAGCTACTGTTTCAGATACGTGAATCGTAGCATTTTGTTGCTGTTTTTGGTAAAGATGTGAAAGCCAGCACATACAATAAGGAATTGGCAAAAACCTGAAGGAGCATCTACATGGGAAATCCTTTTGACAGTTCCTGGCAAGCCAACTATTATCCACTGCAGATAATTATTACAGTATTGAAGAAGAAATTAAGAAAAACAGAACCAAAGTAATTTTATTGGTAGGGTTTGCTTATCCTTCACATATGTAAGGGGAGCAGTGCTTTCAGAGTTGAGCCAACAAATTTTGCTACCAATGTACTTGTGTTTGGGTGGGTTTTTTTCATTTAATCCCTATACACACAGTTTTTATAATACAAATCAGGTACTTGAAGCAGCAAATTCCAGTATTGATACTCCCATTAATTTACTATATTCCTCTCTGTATTTGCACTGCTTTATCTCTTTTTTTATGTATAATTTTTGTAGTATTAAGAAAGTTACCTGTGCAGAAGCTCCATGAATAAACACGGAGAAGCTCCTTCAAAATAAGGACAAGCCTAAATCCTCACTCTTCCTTCAGCCTGGCCAGTTCTGAACCAAACCAGTTAACAGGACTTTACTCCATCTGGCAGGTAAGAGGCTCCATCTCAAACAGCTTTTCTACTAAGTGCCATCAACATGCACATCACCTAGGCACTGCCCATGTCACACACCCTTTTCTTTCACTTCCACACCCACTGTCCCCTTTTCCCCCCAATCCATATTCACTTCACAAAACATAATTCAAAATCTGAAGAGTCCAAATCACACAAAATCACAGAATATTAGGAGCTGGAAGGGACCTCATAAGATCACCCAGTCCAACCCCCCTGGCCGAGCAGGATCATCTAGAGTAGATCACACAGGAACATGTCCAGATTGGTCCTGAATGTCTCCAGAGAAGGAGACTCCACAACCTCTCTGGGCAGCCTGTGCCAGTAATCCATCACCCTCACAGTGAAAAAGTTCCTCCTTATATTAAGATGGATCTTTCTATGTTCCAGTTTGCAACCATTTCCCCTTGTTCTTTCACTGGCCATCACTGAGAAGAGCCTGGCTCCATCCTTCTGACACTCACCCTGTACATATTTATAAACATTAATGAGGTCACCCCTCAGTCTCCTCTTCTCCAAGCTAAAGAGACCCAGCTCCTTCAGACTGTCCTCATAAGGAAGATGTTCCACTCCATCATCTTGGTGGCCCTGGGCTGGACTCTCAAGGAGTTCTATGTCCTTCTGGAACTGAGGGGCCAAGAACTGGACACAATACTCCAGGTGAGGTCTAACCAGGGCAAAGTAGAGGGGGAGGAGGATCTCTCTTGACCTACTAGCCACCCCCCTTCTAATACACCCTAGGATGCCATTGGCCTTCTGGGCCACACTGCTGGCTCATGGTCATTCTGCTATCTACCAGGACCCCCAGGTCCCTCTCACCTGCACTACTCCTTCATTATTCCCAAATCCTGCAGTATTCCCAAGTATGTGAAAATGAGAGACTGGACTTTCTCACTTTAAATAATCTGCTGGTGTAAGGATTAAAGGATGTATTTTAAAAGCCTGCAGGAAAAAAAAAAACAAACAAAAAACAAAAAGAATGTTTACTGTAGCACTCATTTTGGAATAATTCAATTAAACCATATGAGACTTGAGCATTTAAATAAACTGAAGAAAACTAAAATCCCGTGTTACCTTTTTAAAAAGAACAGATTAATTGTAAAGATCCACCACATCCAATCAAACAAAACATATTCTACAGGATATGCACAGCACGGGACAGTTCTGAGTACTGGATCAGTTCACCTGGAAATTCTTTCACCAATCCAAAGGTGAGTTGTTTCCTCACCTGCAAGCTTTCAGATTTGCTGAAGACCTTGCTGTAGGCTCAGAGAGGGGAATGTGGGTTTATGGCTGTAAAAAATGCTAGGTTTTTATAGCTTTAGCACAGGTAGAGCTCACTTCTCAGGAAGGCCAAACCAAGGCCCAGATGCATTTAGGATGCAGGTAACTACAAAACACAAACAGGAGTAAAATTACAAGTTCAAATCAAAGGGAAGGTACAGAGAAAAGCCATAGAGCAACTGCTGTCCACTGAGGCAGTCAGCTTATTTATCTTCAATAAAAAATTATTTCAACATCAAAGTTATTCTTTCTTCTGTTGTTCTTCTGCCTGACAGAAGCCACCTGGGCCAGACGGGGGCTAACAAAGAGGTCTCTTAGCTTCTCAAAAGCCCTTGATGGGGTTGTACATGTGAGGAGCTGTATGTAAAAACGTAACCAGAACTAATAAAAGACTGTGGCAGAAAAAGGGCACAGCTTGATACATGCCCTTGCACCGCATATTCTGGAGTTTGGTCAATGGGATGCTGCCTAGGAAACGTCAGGCACACAGAAGTAGCTGGAAGTAGCATATCCTTATCCTAAGGAAATACCACAATGCCCACATGCCCTCCAGCCACACCAACCTGCCAAAGGTCACCTCCAACCACACTGTGCAGCAAGGCTGGGCATGTTCAGGTTGGTATGTTCTTTCCTGCTGCTGTAAAGACCTGCTGATTTTAGACTTTTCATTATTTTGTGCTCAGTAGAGTATAATAATTCAATATTATACAATGTATTTGCAATATAGAGGAATTTGGTATTAGAATGCATCTTAAATAAATAAACTAGCCAAGAACACACAAGCTCTGCCTAAACTGGAGTTGTACATACTGACTGGGAGGCTGACACTGGTACATAACTGATTTGCTGCTGTATGATACCAAACAGAAGAGGTAACAGCTGAGTTCTTCCTGCCTTTCTCACCTTTGTTTTTTTACATTTGTAAAAAAGAGTGTATTGGCATCCAAGGATTATTTTGGCCAGTATTGTACACATTTGTTTATTAAATAAAACCCTTCAATGATTGTTTTATGAGATCTTTCTTGCCTTAAAATTATTTTGCTTGCATAACTCTTTTTTAGCAACTTTCAACAGATCAGATTTTTCTTTTCACCCACAATATATTATGTTATAAAAAAAAACCCAAACAAAAAAACAAAAACCCAAGTTTTCACCATCATATAGATTTCTAAGGCATTTACCAATCTTGACAGCACATCTGAGTTAAGTGTTCTAACATACTGTGGAGCTTGCAGAAAACATATCTTAAAAATCACTTTATGTTCATATGTATTTTAATTGTAATTTATTTGTGCAGGTCCAGCATTTTATAAAGGAACTTAAAATTGGATTAAATAGCAAGAGATGTTTATCCATTATTACAATGGGCAGGGGAAAAAAATAGTGATTCCCTTGGAAAGTTCTGTAACTGACTTGCTCATTTCCTTCCTTACGTTCTCAGTCCCACTTGGAAGTTTTCCTCCTCATATATCTGGACCCCTCACTGTCGATGGCTTCATAGAGGTCCTTTTTATTCTCTATGGTTGCATGCAAGTAACCAAGGTAGGCCACACAAAGGGTAATTGCCATGAGTCCAAATGCCATCACAGGTTTGTTCTGACCAAACAAAACAAAACAAAACAGGTATATTTTTTAGTTAAAACATTTTTCTTTCAGCACAAACACTACATTCTACAATCTTAGCTCAGAAAACGTAAACTATTGTGACATCTCCAAAAATCATTGCCTGATACAAATAACATTAATAAGCAGCATGAAGGGACTTCTTGATTTTATGATAGCAAAGGGAATTCCCTGTGGAAAAAAAAAAAAAAAGAGAGACTCTCATTCCATTTCCCAGTCTTTTTCTGGTCACAAATGCTGCCTGAGCATGAACAAACAGGCAAAAACCAATTACTAAAGGTAATCGTTACAAACTTCTAACAGAATTCATCTGGATATACCACTGGGACAATGAACCCTGCTCCTGCCAAGCAACCTGGATTATATTCCTCTAAACCACATTATGTATTTTCACAGCATCAACTTTTTTTTTTTTTTTAAATTTCATCCAGTCTTGCTGGGTTCTGCAAGTGTAAATAAAACATGAGGATCATCAACATAATTATAAATGCAAGAAAAAGAAAACCCAAACATATTGAAAAGTTGCCCCAAATCCCCTTCTTTCATATAAAACCCCCTTGCATTTTATGATTTGTTCCCTTTTAAATACTGAAGAGGACTCCTGTTACTTGTCAAATTACATGGTTAATATGCCTGACATCAGTCTTTCTGAAAGCAACTTGGCTAGGCACAAAAGAATTTGACAATATCAACGGTGAAATAAAAGCTGGAATATACAATTCGACATTCTGGAGTCTTAAACAATCAGAGTGGAAAAAAATTAATAATATTTTTAGTTATATTAGTGTTTTGCATAACGAGATAGTTATATAACACACACACAGAACTGCGGTGATTATTTTCAAGCAGCTGTGTCTCTCCAGAGATACTCAGTTTCTCTCAGCATGTGCCTCTTACAGGTTTAATGAAAAGCTCAGGGTTCACAGCTCGGAAGAGCATAGTTGTTTGAACACTTCTCAGTCCTGGTTTTCTCTCTTTAGGTGTTTCATTTTCATTTGAAGGTTTGGTAGAAGGCATTTTAATTAACACTGAATACCTCCTAAAAACAGAATGGAAAATATATGTCATTTTTATAAAAAACTAAAAAAATACATACACTGAATATGAGCTCACACTCAGCTTATTACACCGTGATGGTTTTGTTTCTGTATATGTTGATTGCCTCTGAACTTACCTAACACTCCCAGCTTACACGCAGTGACTTTCAATCTGATCCACCCTCTGCATCCTAAAACTAACTTTGGAGGCTTTTAACTTGTCTTTGGCTAACCCTTTAGCTACCTGGGGACCTAACAGCAGCCTTCAGGCTAAAAAGCCAGTACCAAAGCACATTGTTTTAATATCCTCACGTGTGACAGGACAGCCTGCACTGCTGTACTGTGGTCACTCCACCCAGCATGTCTCGTTTTCACAGGCCCTGCTACTCACGAAGCAAAACACAGGCTCTGCCGAGCCACTTTCTGGAGCCTGCGTGCGCGGAGGACACCGGCTACCAAGGACACCCCCGCCCTGTAGCTCACACAGTGGGGCACGGCTAGGGTCCCCGGGTCAGCACTCACAAGCCCAACCCAGCAGTCGCGCCGGGCCTTCTCCCGTAGGGCCCCGGGCACAGAACGGAGGCCAGGGCACCGTGGAGGCCGGTTAAAGGCGCCCAGAGACACAAAGGGCTGCCAGACACACTGCGGCACACCGCCAGCCCGCCCGCGAGCAGCCGCTGCCCGGCAGCTCGCTCAGCCCGACTCCCTCGAGCCCGCCCTGAGCAGCGCAAGCCCTGAGGGAGCGGGCGAGGAAACGGGCAGAAACGCTCTCTCCGGCGGTGCGGGAACTCCCGACACCACCACCGGCTGCAGGCCGGGGAACAAGGGGGCAGTTCCCTACAGGGGACACGCCGAGCCGTACCGCAGCGGCTCTTCAAAAGACGGAAGGAGACAATTACCACCACACACCTCATCCCTGGCCTCTACTCACCCCTCGCCGCTAGCCAAGCCTCCCGCGGCGGGACGGAGTGCGCCTGCGCGGCGGTGCTCCATCCCTTCCCCCTCCTTCCTGGGCGGGAGGGAGAGCGGCCGAGTCCCGCCCAGTCCCGCCTCGCCGCGCGCGCTCCCTCAGGGAGCCGGCGGAGGAGGAACGGAGGGAGAGCGCGTCCTCGCCGGCCGGCGGCACGGTCTTTTTTCCCCAGGCACGGCGGGGAAAGCTGGCTCGGTCGGAGGAGGAAAGTGTCACCGCTGAGCCGCTTCTCAGCTCTCGGGCCGCCCCGACCCTCCGCGGTCAGTAGCCCGTGGCTCCCTGTCCCGCACAGGGGGCCCCAGGAGAGCTGTAGCCGGGAAGGGCTGTTGAGACGTGCGGTCACCTGAGCGGAAAAACGCATCCGCTTTCTGGTGCTCTCTGGTGCTCTGGGAGAGGCACGGAATAGTGCTCCCCTAGGTAACAACTGGCACAGCTGCGATGTGATGGACAAGGTTGGAGAGATTTAGCTGCAGCCAGATGGAGGATTAGTACAAACATAGTTCTGCACTTGCCAACCCCACACATTTCTGTATCCGGAGGGCCTGGTTATTGCAGCCACAGTGGCAAGGGGGTAAACATAAATGTAGGGGTGTCCAGGCTCTCAGAAACACTTGCTCCATGTTTTCTTTTACAGTAATCAAACTGCATTGTCTTCTTTGGAAAGATGGCAGAGTAACAGGATATTTCAGAGGTTGACTTCTCCCTTCTAAATACAGATGGAGTATCTAAAGTGGGGTGGTGGGGTTTTTTTGGGGTTTTTTTTTTTTTCTGTGTGTAAATATGAGGTGAGAAAAATAGCAGGGAAATAAATTTTGGTGTGAAGAGAGGATTGAGTGGTACGTCTGTGTTTTGTGTCAACATTTAATTCACAACATACCATCTGCTAATCTGGTAGCTATTGTTTTGGCAGCATATGCCATGCAGCTGATTTTGTTTGGAAACCATTGAGTAGAATGTCACTTCTGAGGGAAGGTCATTGCTCTTGTTTGTTTTCATGTTTGTGTGATGGAAAGAAGCCTATAAAGTTTTTTGCATGAGCCTTGGTTTTCTGGAAGGTAGCTTGGTTTTCTTAAGAGAAGGAGGAGTTTTTACAGTACTGTAGGAGATGTTCCAAGTACAGCTTCCAAGTAATCGACACATTGTACATGGGAATACAAAACATTTACAAAACCACACTGAGAAGTGGGCTTATTTACCACCATGTGCACCTCTTCCCAGCAGTTACTGTCATTAACCATCCTCATCCATGCAGATGAAATCTGACCCAAAGTCAGCCTGGGAATAACATTTTCCAGGTTGTGGTGTGGTGGTTTTATGCCACAACACACCTGTCTGCTAATAGTGGCAAGGATTGCCACTAGACTGCTGCTAGATTGCTAGCACTTCCCATCTTTCTTATACAGGACAGGTAACTCCCAGGCATCGTTGGTTGGGTGAGAAATCATACACAGTACAGAGAACATCATTGGCTGGAGAAAAAATACTCTCCACATGAGGAGTTGTAGGATAAGGCTTTATGCACAGAAAGAGCAGCAGAGAAGGATGCAGAAACGAGGTTGGTGTTTGATGTGAGTGCTGGGACTCAGCATACACTGAGCAGATGCCAACTAACCAGATTAACTCCACAGTGAAAAAGAGATGGGGCTGCTTACGGTTTCCAGTTTTGCTTTATGACTGTGGGAAAGTGTCTTATTTTATCTTTAATGTGAATATTATGTTGCCATAATCTGACCCAACAGGATGTTGAAATGCTGAATCCATCAAGGCTTATGAAGTTGTCTGGCATCTTTTTATAGAAGGGACTCTATAAAGGGTAGAATTGTAAACAACTGTGCTGTTTCTGTCACCCATCTTCTTAGTATCTGAATATCTCTCCTGAAAAGTAGCCGTGCAGAATAACCCCTTCTTTTCCCAACCGGTGGCTGTTACTGAGATGTATTTTCCTTTTAAATAAATGCCTTTGGGATTCTGCATTCGGTATTGTGCTGCACACTGTGGCCATTCAGAACATAATAGCAGTTTCTGCTTTTCTTGAGTCTCACATCCCCTTATCATTTGAGCTGCGGAAGAGCTTCTGTGGGGAACAGATCAGATCTGATGCCGAGTCCTGCAGATGTGGTTAGGAAGCAGTAGCTGATCTAATGCTGTCGGGGGGGGGGTAGCAGTGTGCCTCTGCATCTCTGCTGATTCACCTCGTTGCTCCTGCTTATTAAGTACCAGACAAAAACAGAGCTTCATGTTGTCTTCAGAACAAAGAGAGGGCACCTCAAGCCACTGATAAGCTTGTCCCTGCTTCAGAGACACACTTACAAAGCTGTTGGGGACACAGAAACTTTAGAACTGGTATGACTTGTAGTGAGAGGGGCAACTTCCAGCAGGTGTTTGTTAGGGTTTTCATACATGAATGTCTAGTGTGTAGTTCCATTCAAGTTTTGCCTGCTTTTTATGATGCTTTTGGATACTGTGAATTTCACCATATTTTAATTAGAGTTAACAACTGGGAGTATTTTTTGTCCTGAACAAATCTGGAGGAGAAGTGAAAGAAAAATTTAGAAATTAGAGGTACTTTCTCTACTGGCAGCTAATGGGGAGGGGAACAATTATTGCACTGAGGCATGTGAAACAGTGTTGCCATGTTAAGGTCAGGAATGCAGGAGAAGAAACAAACATCTCCAGCTAGGCAGAGGTGGCATTGAGAGCTTCGTGTGTGGTTGTTGCTCAGCTTGAATCAGTCTCAAGAGCCCTTATGTGGTTTTTCAGCCTCTACTGCTCGTTTGTGTTGCTCCCCTTGAAAGAAAGCAGAATTTTCAGACAGCACCATGGAGTGGTTGGGAGCCTACCTGTGGCAATCCAAAACAGTTATAGGGCAATACACATTTTAAAAGTGAAAAATCTCTCAGAGTGAAATTTCTGTGCTATGTAACATTGTGTGTGTGCCTTCTGCAACACTTGTTAGCCAGCTGTGTCTCTGAGAGACAAACAAATCACCCAGCCGTGCTTTCCAGCAAAGATAAAGCAATTGTGATTCTTCAAATACTGATCAAGCTTACACATCTTTTTAACTGCAGTTAGTAGGGGAGGGAAAAGGCACTTTGTTCGGTTCTACTTTCATTAATGAGTTGGCAAAATGTTTTCAACTAGGAACAGAATAATATCAAAACCCAAAGTATCCCCTCTGGAAAGAAAATTCTTGTTCCTACTAAAAAGGAAGAGCAGAGAAACATCTTCAGCACTGAATTTGCTCACTACAACAACACACAGACTGATACCTTAGAGAGGGTTTTAAAGGCAAACTGGAGCTACTCTTGAGACGGCATCTTCAAAAAGGAGGGGGAAAGGGGTGACCTGCTTTCTCTTATGGTTGCTGTGTCCTTCCTTGCACGAGGACTCAGAATTGCTCAGCCTTGGAGTATGCCAATTTTGCTCCCTGGTCAAGCCAAAAATTAACATTGCCAGAAAAGATTAAAAAAAAAAAAAAAAAGAAGAACAGAGTTTATTTTCCAATGGGATGGGTGGGACAGCCTAGTGTAAGCCAGGCAATGCAGCTGGGAAGGCAGCTGTAAGTGTGGGCATGGACCATGACTCACCTCTGCCTACAACACTGGGGTTCTCACTCAGCTTAAGCTGTGATAAGTTAAAATTGTTCAGGTAGTGCCCTCTGGTCCAGTCACCTTTCAGATCTCAGGCAGGGAACACAGCTCCAAGGAAGGTTCTGGAGGGTAGAAATCCGAGAGGTTTAACAGAGTGAACTCTGTAGTGAGGGGCTCGGACTCTCTGTAATCTGGAGCTCCTCAGATTTTCTGCACTTTACTGTTGCCTTAATATATAAATTCCACATTCTTTCCCATCTCTATAGGACAGTGACAATTGCTCAGATGCAATTAATGCCACAGTAAAGTTTAGATTTAAAGTTAAATTTTGGTTTTGTCAGTAGGACAGGTAATTGCAGTATTCTGACAGTGATTTTGACCTTTGAATTACTGATGTGAGCTGAACCTTATTCAGTGGGCTATGTCTTTCATCAGGCATCCAGCAGCAGTACTGGGAGGAAGGTACTAACCTCGCAGGTAGCTGGGAAACTGCATTACCTGCCATCCAGCTCCAACCTCTGTCACCTTAGTCACCCTCTGGAGGCATCAGCTTCTCCGGGGACAGTAGCAAGGTCCTCATTCAGGCACAAGCATTAGGGTGTGCGATACTCTCCTCTCCATAAAACTACCAAACACTCACACATGATTCTCAGATAAAAGCAAGAGTCAGTCCAAGCTACATGAATCATATGGTGAAGAATTAGTTTAACAGCAAGGAGCTCAGGCTTTCTGCTTTTTTTGTGGTGTTAATAGGTAGTATAGCCACATCCCCGGTAAGAATGGTTGCTAAAGCTTTGAGGCTTGATAGGATGCTTAAAGTAGGACATAAACACTTTTCAGTTGCTTAGTTGTTAAAAATAAAGGTATGGGCTTTCTGGTGGGGAGTGGCTCAGCTGCCTAGTCCATCACATAAACTGATTAGCATGTACCATAACAAAAAATATATCGTAATAAGGAAATTGTGAAAGAATTTCATTAGACTTTGGGTTACTCCAGGCTTGCTTTTATTAACAACTCAGAGTTGGGCCAACACCTCAGTGAGTACAACTTTCTTGGGTACCTTTTCCTTCCAGTACTCTGTCCCATGGGATTTCCCCCAGTAATTACTTGAAGAGGCCAAAGTCAGCCATGCCAAAGTCCAAGGTTGCAGTCCTACCCGAGGTTCTCCTCCTGCCACATAAGGTCCTGAACTCCACCATCTCATGGTCACTGCAGCCAAGTCTACTTTCAACTTTCAGTGCTTCAACCAGTCCTTCCTTGTTGGCAAGAACAAGATCCAGCAGCGCTCCTTTCCTAGTGGGCTCATTCACCATTTGCATCAGGAAGTTGTCATTGATGCACTGGAGGAACCTCCTGGACTGCGAGTGTCTGGCCATGTAGGCATTCCAGCAAATATCTGGGGAGTTAAAATCCCCATTATAACCAGGGCCTGCGATTGAGAGACTACTCTCAGCTGCCTGTAGAAAGCCTCATCAACTTCCTCCTCTTGATCAGGAGGCCTCTAATAGACACCCACAACAGTATCCCCCATGCCAGCCTGTCCTTTAATTCTTATCCATAAACTTTCAACCGGATTAAACTTTTCAATCCATACCATTACTACATGATAGTAATCGACTAATTCTATCATACTATTTTTACTACATTCTAGTTCACTCTAACAACCACCACCCCACCACCCCCCTGGCTTCAGTTACTTAGGAAAACCACTGTAGTTTAAAATGTTAATAAAGAGACCTGTCTGATCATTTGTGTAATGCATTGTTAGGAGCAGTTTGTACCTGAAAGAATACTTGCCTTTAGCAGGCAACTTACTTGCCCCAGAGAACCCAAACTACACGTGATGCACAATGTCAAAGAGCAAACAGGGTGGAAGTTAAGGCTCTTAGGTTGGTTATGTGATATTAGAAAGTTACCATAATTCCACACAGGTTTCAATTTTACATGGACAAAATTCTGCTGAAAAAATGTCGAGGCCATGCTATGTAGGGCTGCTGAGGCTCAAAACGTATTTCATTAAGGCTTTTCTTGCTCTTTTGCTACTGCAGTAAAGGTAGTATCAGAGAGGGAGCCTAAGTTGTATGAGACAAGTTAGTAATGAAGTAGCATCTGAAATGGGGAAATAGCTGGATGCTCCAGGCTCCTGCCCTACGAAAGGCAGGCTCTTCACAGCGAGTCTTCTGTGTGTGGTCACGCAATGTTGGCATGGTCAAGTGACTTCTCAGCTTGCAAGTGCAGAGGCCACATGTGTCTCACGGAGGGTCACCGGTCATTGCCCGTTGCTTTGGACACCCCAGTGTGTGCATCTTCGGGTTGTGTGGGCGCTAATGTGAAAGCACAAAGCATGCAGCATTCAAGCTGATGCTGAGGAGTGTTCAAAAGATGCAGATAAAGTCTGAGACTTGAAACAAACCCCGCAGTTTCCTTGTATCTTTCTGATGATAGGAGACACATTGTGGTCCTGGTTTGAACAGGGTGCCAGGAGAGGTGATCAGGTTTCACTCCTTTCGTTTACATTACCTAGGAGATGAGCAGTTTCTATTTTCAAGGCTTAAAGCAGTAACTCCCTTTCTTGGAATCCAATCGTTGATTGTTAGAGCCACCAGAAAGCTGGGGTCCAGCTGGAAAAACTCAGTGAGACACAGGTAAGTTAGAGTTTCTTGTTATAAAGTATAGTTTTACTAAATGAGAAGTTATTTTTCTGATGTCAAACAGGCTTGATAACAGCCTTGTGAAAGTGCCCCACCAGCCAACATAAACCACAGATACAATCTTGTTTCATTGCTCTATGGCAGTACAGTATAACTACTCAGGAGTTAACTGTGCTGCAGCTAGTGATGATCACTTGCTCAGGTGAAAATCTTTTGGCTTTGTCCGTTCGTGGTTTTTACAAGTTGACTAAGGCGTTACAACAGCAGCCCGAGTGGAGCCGTAGTATTACTAGTGTTGAAGATCGTTTGCTGCAGAGAGGGCTCTTGTTCGCAGAAGCCAGCATGGGAGAGATGGGTTATCTTTTTGACATGAAGGTGATGAGAAACACAGTAGTACCTGTGTAAGCAAAATACAGACATCACCACTTAAAAATACCACCCAACGAACTTCAGTAATTTTGGCTACTCCTGAATTCAATTTTCCTTAATTCCAGAGTTTACCGAAGTAACAAAGAAAACAGTGAACCGTGTCTGCCCTCTCTCAAAACCCATTCACTGCTTTGGAGGAGAGACCACAGCAATTAGCAGCTGGCAAAGCATCACACTCAGCAGCTGCTGGGTTATTGAGTGGTTGCGGTTTCCCCGAACACAAAGCAAGACAGGATTTTGCCATCACTGGCTATAAAAAAGGCGACCAAGCATAATTAAGGCTAGGAATCCTACTGAAGATGTAGTTTGTAAACCATATTTTCAGAGAAGCAGATGTTGGGCAGTGAAGGTCCTGAAGCCCAGAGGAAGGGGATTTGTCCCAAGACACTGCAGAAGTCTATGCAAAAATCAGGCTTAAAAGCCAAATCAACCAGCTCCAATCTAGTGGTAAATGACTAAATGAGCCCTCTTTCATTTAGTCTTTCATTTTCCTTCCTGTAGTCAGTTGGCAATTAGATACCCAGGCTGATGTTTTTACATAACACATGTGTGTTTTAAGCACAATTTACTTGTTTATGAAATTCTATTTTTAATATCGCAGTACCCAGATGTTTATCTCCTAGTGTCTCCTGGGGTACAGTTGGACTAGATGACCTTGGAGGACTTTTCCAACCTTAATGATTCTGATTCTACACACCAAAGGGCTCGTTTCTTCCTCTGAGGAGTTATAAGTAAGTCAGTAATAGGCATGAAACTGTGAAAAGCAGGAATCAGTAAGTCAAGGAAGATGAAAGCAAGGGGTGGGGCTATGAGAGACTGTGACTCTTAGCTCTGCCTTGGATGTGGATAAACCACATCATCTGGTGGACATCTCCAGTGGGCATCTCTTCCAGAGCAAGCATTTACTTTCTCTGGATTGTTGATATTTTGAAGAGAGGACTCCATTTTTATTACACATCAGTGATGGGCTTGTACTGATGAAGTTGATCTAAAGTGTCTATCATTTTGTGTTGATCTGTGAGAGAAGAGCATGTTTGCATCTGCCATTCAGGGGCCTCCACTTCCACTGAAAGCATCTGAAGGATGAAATAGGTGGGAAACCTTTGGCTCACATCAGCCTGAGAACCACAGGCTCTGCTGCACTACCACTGGCAGTGGTCCAGGCAGAAGGTAACAAATCATTGTTTCTCAGCCTGTGGGCCTCAGACTTCTGGTAGCCCGTGAGGAAGCAGTGGGTAGTCTCTGAAATAAGCACACACACTCAGCAACCATAAAATGGGTGCACACAGCTTTGTATCGCTGAACAAAGAAGGACGAAATGCAGTCACTAAATGAGCACCTGAAATTAGGCTTCATTACGTGTTTGGCTGTTTGTTTATGGAAACTGCTGTGTCAACACTTTTTTTTTTTCCTTTCATCTTAACACTGAGATGATCCTTGGTGTTTTTTTTACAAAAACTGCTCTGCTGATGTTTAGATTAAATTTCATAAAAAAAAACAGGAGAGGATGAACCCTCGAAGTTGTTACTGACTCTGCTTTATTAGGATTCTCTACTTCTGCTCTCTGCTTTATCATCTTTGCCACTATTTATATTTATCTTTCTTCCTCTCAAAAAAAAAAAAACAGAAAAAAAGAGGGTAAATTGTAGGTGCAGCAAAATGCTCCCATTAGCAATGTTTATGTCAGCAAAATAAAGTATTTTCCATCTCCCAGGCTGTGAGGATAATTCAGCTTGCTAATGCAGAATTCCTAGATCCCTTGTTCCCAGGCTCGTGTCCTTTCTGTTATTTCTCACTATTCCATCTCCATTTCCCGTAATACCGCACTGTCTTCCTGCAATTTGTGTCTGCTCCGAGCTCCTGGCCTCTTTGTGCCCCAAACACTTTGGATACTTTCCCCACTACCTCTCTCTTAGTTTGTTCTAGCATTTTCTAACTCCACACCCACCCCCTCCACCCGCCTCCTGGGCCCCTTTTCCTCTGTGCAAAGACACCTTTCCTGCTCTTAAACTAATTAAATTAGGAGACCTAATTGAAATCTACTTGACCTAATTCTCTGACCAATGCTTTTCAGTGGATGCATCGCTCAATGCACATTAGCCAACCTTCAGTAGACCTCACCAAATGATGTAAATTAATATTTGATGAATGAACTCAATGAGTATATTCAACACCAATAGCAACATTCAAACACTTTACTCACTATGTTATGTTCAGCACACTCAGAAGTTAATAGTGTGTTCAGGTTGCTCTATTTGCTCAGCAGAGACCGTGTGCGACCTTGGGAGGGGTGGTGGCCCAAGCCAGTGGTGTGTCTGAGGAGAGCAGGGGGTGTCAAGGGGCTTCTGGTCACTCATGTCTCTAGTGAAAAGGACAAGGAGTGGGTGTGTGTTGGTGGCAGGGGGCTGTCCAAGTCCCATCTAGAGAATAAACAATATATAGGGGGAGGAAGAGGAATTCCCAATTCCATTTCGCTTTTTCTTAGTCATGGAGCAAGTAATCTCTCTTCTGCCATTTTTGTGTCTCCTTTGTAATTTTCAGTAGAGGCCAACTCTTTTGTGGTCTTTATTTCTACAGGAAAATCAGCTGTCTCCATGGCCCAATTTCCACCAGTGTTGGTTCCCACTGATTTCTGTACCTCGGTGACCCAACATATCTTTAATTCCTGTCCTGGTGCGTTCAACTGGTGGCTCAGAACTGGTGTAACTCCAGCCATGGATTTGTAGGTGACATTAGGTGTTTCATGCTGGAAAGGGACGGTGTTGTTCTTGTGGCCGTTAGCAAAATGTACTCCTTTTCCACGGAGTAACAAAATTTGCCCTTCTCTTCCCATGCACAGTACTTGTGCACATCTTAAAATCTGAGGAAAAGCCCTTTCGAGGAGCTCATCCATGAGCTCCATCCACATGTGTCCCTTTGCACTCGCTCATCTGAAGGGTTCCTTTCCTTGCCTCTGTTTTATTGGACTGTGCTGCCTTCATGCTCCACCGCTCAGGTCCTTAGAGACCGATCCACTGACTGGGCATTACTTCTCTGGAAAGCATTAAAGCCCTAGTGCTCCTGCCCTGGAGAGCTTGATTTAAAATTCTGCTTCAGCAATAACTGCATGTGGCACAGGGTGGGGCAGAAATAGCTCTTGAATCACTATGCCATCACCCCACCGAATTATATAGGCATGTGTCTGGTAGGATAGAAGCCACCTGATGTGCTCCTGCTGCTCTTTTTTACCTGCAGCATAAAGGAGTAGCTTGGTAACAGTTCTTCACGATAACATATTTTCTCATTGCCCTTCCCACTATAAATCAGCAATACATTCCTTTCTGCAGCTCCTCAAATAAGTCACCAGCTCACCTACACCAATGGTAGCAGTGCAGGAACACCCAAAGTGGCAAACAACCTTGTTTTCCAGCAGAAGTTTGGCCACGGGCAGAGGTTGGGTGGGCTGTAGAATCAAGGAGCAGCAAAAGACATCCTAAGCTTTGCTCCTGCGATGCAGCAGCGCCGACCACTGCGTGTACATTTTGCCGGTTGATGAACCTGCTCACACAGAAGTACTAATTGCAGTCACAGTAGTGGCCACTGCTGCCATGAGGGACTGCGGTTCCTCTCCTGGTAGGTAGAGCTTGGAGGAGTAGTATGAGGACACAAGATAGAACATGCACAGATTTGGGAACTTCTCCGATCTTGCTCCTCATGTCTCCCAGCCACTCTGTCTCCTGGCACCATACCTACCTTTTGCTCCTGCAAAACAAAGAAGTTTGGTGTCCTCCACGAGCCATGCAGACCTTGGAGGTGAGGCCAGCTGGGAAGGTCTGCTTGCTCGTGGATGTTGTGTTAAGTCCTCTTCTGACATTGAGGAGAGTCTGGCTGTCAATGGCTCCTTAGGGAGATCTTCCAAAAATATGTGTGTCAGAGCTCAGATGGGAAGACTTGTGTGGAAAACAGGCTATAAAACAAAAAATGTTTTGAGTAAATTTCAGTGCATTCCTTAATGATGGGTCATATGACAAATAAAACCCAGTGAAGCTGGACGGGATTTAAAATATTGCTCAAAATATTTACTGAGCATTTAGACAACAATGAAAGCAATTTGCATAATAGTTGTATTATGGGACACTTGGCTCCTACACATAAATTTGAAAGCGAAATTAGATTTGACTGTGCTTTGTATTTGCATAACCGACAGTGCTAAGTTGAGCGTAGCTTGATGGTAGAGTGCTATGCCAAACTCGCCAAAGAAAGCTGTACCTGATACCCAGTGTATCTGTGGGAAGAACGGGCACATTTACTGGCAGAAGATAGTTTAGCAGAATGTTCAGGCTTCAGACTGATAGTCAGACTGATAGTCAGGCTTCAGACTGATTGTCTACTTGAAGAGCTAATAAATTTCAGGTGATCACCTCAGAAGGTGCAAATATTTGAACTGGATGACAAAGGGAGATGGCCAACCTCTTTTCAGTGATCTATGGGGACAGGACAAGGGGCAATGGTCACCAGTTGGACCACGGGAGGTTCCGTGCCGATGTGAGAAAGAACTTCTTCACAGTGAGGGTGACAGAGCACTGGAACAGGCTGCCCAGAGGGGTTGTGGAGTCTCCTTCTTCAGAGATACTCAAGACCTGTCTGGACGCCTACCTGTGCAACCTGTTCTAGGGAATCTGCTTTGGCAGGGGGCTTGGACTCAATGGTCTCTCGAGGTCTGTTCCAACCCCCAAAATTCTGTGATTCTGTGAAATGATCAGAATTAAAAGCAGTTTGTTGTTTTCTTTTTTAAATGCTTAGTAATTTTTAATTTCTTCAGCTACTGGTTATATTTCACCTCAACTGAATTTGAATGAACTCATTTCTCCTCACCCAAGAAATAAGTGTATCTCTGATCTTGTGTTTCTTTGATACAGTACTTCCTGCCTTCCTCGAGGAGAAAAATGACCTGGGGGTTCCTGTGTGACCTGCTGAGTGGAGTGAATAAATATTCAACAGGGATTGGAAGAATCTGGGTAGCGGTTGTGTTTGTGTTCCGCTTACTGGTTTACATTATCGCTGCAGAAAACATCTGGAAATATGAACACGACGAATTTGAATGCAATATCAGGCAGCCTGGCTGTGAAAACGTCTGCTTTGACCATTTCTTCCCCATCTCCCACATCAGACTCTGGGCTTTGCAATTGATCATGGTCTCCACCTCTTCCCTCTTCGTGGTTTTTCACGTTGCTTACCGAGAGAACAGAGAGAAATACCACAACCAGAAACCTTCTGAAAGTTCGGGAGAGATAGATGGCGGGTTGCTGTGCACTTACCTTATCAGCCTTATTTTAAAAGCAGGATTTGAAATAGTTTTTCTTGTTCTGTTTTATAAATTGTATGATGGGTTCCAAGTACCGCGCCTCGTGAAGTGTGACATAAGACCATGTCCCAACACTGTAGACTGTTATATTTCCAAACCCACAGAGAAGACGATTTTCCTCTATTTTCTAGTGGCATCTTCGTGCCTGTGTGTTGTATTAAATCTAAGTGAACTGAGTTATTTCATTTTCAACTGCTCCACAAAGCGTTATCTGAAGAAGTACATCAAGAAACGTCGAGGCTCCAAAAGCGATTGCCACGAATCAGAAATAATCAGTCGCAACAGACCTGCTGCTGCAGGACAGTTCCACAAGAGCTCCCTGTCCTTGTCCCTGGATGTAGCAGATGAATGTGAAAAAAGCTCCCTGTTGGCTTGAGAGGTTAGAAACTACCTTCCCGTCGCACAAGCAGCATTTGCTGAACTGCTTTTCCAATCACTGCTTTACAGAACTGAAAGGATAGTTATGTAGGAAATATTATTTTTCTCTGTTAGCTGCCCTGTAAGTGGGTAAATTCATTTGCATTAGGTATGTCACAGGCAGAATCATCTAGATTTGTTCACGTTGAAGCAACAGGTGTAGAAGTCTGAAAATTCCGCGAAGCTTTGATATAAACACAGATGCTTACGATAAATCCTACTGAAACAATTGTTCCGTGGTGTTCTGAATATTACACAACTGTTTTGGGACAAGCAAAAAGAGGCTTTTTATAGGCAGAGATGGAGGAACCTGGGATTAAGATACTGAACAACAAGGGGTCACACACCGTTTGTCAGGTGGGTTGATCTGACAGCTGTTGAAATAGCCATCAGGAAGAGCCGGCATACGGTGGCTGGTGTTGTCCTCAGGGGAGGTGGGTGGTCACAAGCCTGTTCCACTTGTCTGCTGTAAAACATCTCAAAAAAAGGAAAAAAACTCAAACAATTAAAAGAAGAGGTAGATGGAGCTGGTTGTTCAGCCGTTCATGGAGCAGCTCCTCACGCAGACATTGGAGCCCCTTACCCTTCTTTGGGTATTTCTCATTGGCATCCTGGTACTCCCACCCACTCACGCAGGCATAATACACCAGTCTTAACTCCTGGTGACCACCAAGCAGCTCCTGAGCCATCAGACTTTTCTTCTGCTCTGTGGCTGTGGCCTTCACAGGAGAAGATCACCCCAGTTCCCTAGGGTCCAAGCAGGGAGAGCTGTAGACTACACAATATGGCGAAACAGTAGCCAGCAGCCCTCGTATTCAGCAGCTTGGATCCCGGTCCCTTCAGTAAGGTTGACAGTACGGATGCTACTCCTTCAGCAGACTTCCTTGCCGTAGAAGGACACATGAAATCTAAAAATATGAAAATCCTCCAGAGGAAACAAAGTAAAAGAATCACTTAGTCCCTCCTTCCCAAATTTCAGATGCCCTTTTGCTCTGTGGTCGCTGTGTTGTGTGGGCTAACAGGAGAGGGACAATGTTAGTCAAAACATGCCTTCTGTTGAGCCCAGACTTCTGAGAGGGCAGAATTAGTAGTGCCTAAAAACACCTACTGCAGGGCAGTGTGCTCTCTGCTGCTGGGGCAAAAGACTTCTGGGTGTTAGTACTGAGCCTCATCAAATTCACCGCTGAAGGAAAAACGCCGCCGCAGCAAGCGGAGCTGCCTGAACGCTGAACTGGTTTTATTGCTCATGCCAGCACAAAGAGGAGGAAACAACAGCAAAAGCACTTGAACCATTTTTTTCACTCAACCCCCGCCCCAAAACTTTGGTTACAGTGCCAGTTTCAGTGACTCTGAACCCAAAGTTACGCTGGCCCTTCTGTACCCTAAGGCATCATTTCTTTAAGACAGGGAGGACACTATAAAAATAAAGATGTTTCCAAAATGACTGTTTTTCTTTTTAAATTATCAAGGACAGATTTTTTAAGACAGTGTATGAATGAAAAAGTATTTATTCAATATTATTTTTTTTAAAAGCAAGGTTTATTTGAGAGAAAACGAAGAGAAGCAAACAGTTTAACTAACACAGGTTTCTCATGAAGTGTGTGTATTAGCTGTTCTCTAATAACAACAGTATATATTAAGCCAGGGCTTGAAGGGTTTTAGAGCATCCCCTAAAGCTCCCTGGCTGGTCAGAGCTTCCCACTTTGACCAAAATTTTTTCCTGTGAAACAAGAAGGTTAACTCTTTGGAACGTGTATTCAAGGTTTTATTTCTAATACTATTTTCAACAGCCATGAAATGACAAATAAAGTAAAAAATCAACAGGTTTCAAGTCTCGGAGGATACTTCAGTTTTGACAAAGCCAGTACCTTGTGAGAAGAAAGCATGACCGACCAACTCTGTGTAACCCCTGACTCGCTCGTAGCAAACCGCCAAGCAGCTATTACGTCACGTGCTGCAAAATTAGAGTGGCAGAGCCACTAAGGAATAGGAAAGGGGCATCACATGAGGCAGCTCTGTCAGATTTTACTTAACCTGAGAGAACAAACTCACCTACTTTCCAAGCCCTTGCTCTTGGCCAGCTTTCTGTCCTTTACTGGCTCCATCGCTGCCTTTATACTCCCTGGTCCTTCAGTTTAAGTTTCACTCATCCAACCACCCATCCCTGAAGCCGTTTGCTCTTACATTTTTGGTTCAAATGAGTTTGTAGGCTCAGTCCCTAAACTAAANTTTGCAGTGTAAAATTAGTGTCTCTTCAAGCACCCAGCAACCAGTAGGAAACTGCTCTGAGCCCGTTCCAAAATGGAGAAATGACACGACCCCTCTGTACGCAGTGATACAAAAATATTTGCCTCGTCAGTATGTGTAAGCTTCTCCGCAAACACGATGAGATCCACGCCTCACAGGGATACGTGCTTTCTTTAAAACCCAAGGAACCTCCCTGCCTCCTGACAGACAAGGTCTGAAGAAAAAGTCACACAACAAAATATTTGCTTATAGTTTCTTCCCTCTGCTCCCATCTCCAGCCAGGAGGGAGCAGGGCACAAGCTCCTCTAGCAGGGGAGCATACACCTAGGAGTAGCTCACCTCCCAGCAGCGCGGGTGGGAGCTCCAACTAACTCTTTGGCACAGAATTGAATTGCAAGAACACAGCCAACTCCTCTGCCTCACTGGCTTCAGTGTGATGGCTACGAGCACGCCTCTCTCGCCATCCAACAGCCATAGCCAGCAGAATGCCCTGGGACTGACGGCCCACTGTCTCGCTGAGAACGACCACAGCAACACACGCGAGGACAAAGCCCCAGTTCTCATTTACACCAAATCAGGGCTCGGACCACGTCAGGTTTCTTTGCACACGGAGTTACCCACGAGAGGCTGACTGCCCATTTTGAGATGTCTTTGGACCACAGAAAAGCCTGCACGCCGCACCCGGACTCCTCGATCTGGTTACTTTCCCACCAGCAAACCACTGCTGCTCCAGTCAGCACGTTCCTGATGCTGAGGAGGGTTTAAAAGGCGGCGTCGTTGCTCACATGCATCCCAGTTTGTGGGTGATAAGTCTTCAGTACAAGGAGGAAGGAGAAAAGAGAGGGGAAAGGCAGAGAGGGACTGGGCAGTACCTATGGGTGTTGGGCACACTGCAGGCTGAGGTGGTGCTGGCAGAGCTGGGCTTGGCCACTCTGGATGCTCATCCCACCTGGCAGTGCCAGGGCCAGGGGTACGGCTCCGGAGGAGCTGTCAGTTCAGGCTCGCTGCTCCTGCTGCACCAGGAGGTTCTACACATCACTCGAGGTGAATAAAATACCTAAATCCAAATCAATTTTCTATCAAATACCAAATCTATTTCCTCAGGAACTTTTGCAGGCGGCTTTACCAAATCACAGTGCCCTCTGCAGCCAATACTTTAGATCAGACCATCCTCAGACCCCCACCTAAAATTTAAAACACTTTTTTTCCTTAAGAAAAGGAAAACAACCAACCCCACGTGCTAGCTTAAATGCTGGGCGGGCTGTCAGCACCCACCCGAGTGTGCTGAGGAGGGCACAGGCAATACTGGCATAGCACCTACTTTAATGGGATTAAGAATGATACAGTGTTAAAAATCTCATTCTCAGAAATTCACACCCTACATTCAGATCCAAACCTGAAATAATTTCCTATTTATGACACCTGATTTTTATTTACCTATCATCGGGAACACCAACGTTAAAACTATTGAAGTCACAGAATCCTCCTAAAAATGGACAGCTGTGAGGCCTGCCAACAGTGACTGCAGCAGTTAGGAAGGTCTGAGAACAAGGTGTTTCAGGCGAGCTTTGTGGAACTTCTCCAGAGGAGGGTCTCTGCCCTCTTCTCCCCTGCAGAAGATCCCCACTGCAATCCCTGGGGCTGGCATCCAACAGCAACTCTATCCAGGGAGACTGTGCGGCGTCCCGTAGGTAGAAGGTGGCATCATGCGCTTCTCACAGTTATCATGATCCCTCTCTGGGTTCAGTTGTGAGGATTTGGTTTGGATTTATCCCTGTCTGACCGCACCTTGGATTTACTAACTGGGCAGTATCAGCAGTTTAGTCACTTGGGTGGGATGGATCAGGCTCCGTTTAAATGGAAGCACGGGCTTCCCAAGAAGACAGGCAACTCAGCAGCAGATGGCACGCCAAGGGCTGCACCTGAGCTGGAAGGCTGCTGGCCTCTCTTTTTCCTACAGCATCCTCACCCTCACAGCAAGTCACATCATCTGGCGGCAGGAACGTGCCCCCTGCACTGCTGTTCAAGTAAACCGCCAAAGATTCCAGGTGAATAGCTAAAGAGCAACCAAGTGTAGCATTTAATGCAAAGCTTTACATGGCAAGACAAGTTTTTAGGGGGAAAAAAAAATAAATTCAAGCCATCCTCTCCCAAGATAAAGACCATTTTGGATTACTGAAGGTAGGTCACATCCAGTAATGAGAATAATCCAAGACAAATGTTTGGTACCACACAATCCAGCTGGCTCGTCCCATCCCAGTTAAGCACAATCACACATGAAAACCGACAGTGAAGATTCCTGGGCGCCGACAGCTCCCACCGGCGCATTCACGCTTTTGGTTACTCAACAGACCGGATACCTGTCGTTTCGGTTAGCAGCACAGAGAGAGACCGCTCCAATCCCGAGAACTACCAGTGGCACCGCTTCCGAGGCTCGTTCCAGTGTGGAAAAGAGAGAGGTGGCGAGAGCGCTGCCAGGTACAGTCAGCGAGAGGCAGAAGAGAGCGGAGGGAGCCTATGCCATCGATAGAGCACAACCACTGAGTTTATCTGTAAGATCACAATCTCACTTCCCTTTCAGAAAGTGCCTTGTTTATTCAGTTTTTAATGGTATGGCATAAGGACTCACGTATTTTATAGATAGATAGATACCAAACTGGTATTATCAAAATAAACCATCTGTTTTATAAACCCACTATTTACAAAAAAACGGTTTCTGAAGTTTTTTTTGTTTTGTTTTTTTAACAAAAATTAAACTATACACCAATCTAAGTTACAGAAACAAAAATAACCTTTATAAGATCACATGTATAAAACAAGAAATGAAATGTGATTTTATTTAAGGCAATACTGGGCTACTTCACAAATCACCACCTCAAATATATACACTGCTCCACACTACTAATTTTCTATCACATTCACAACGGATTCTTTAATACCAAATATTGTTTTAAATCTCCAATGTAGCAAACTATTTTTATTCACATTTCCATTTTTATTATGGAATCATAAATGCTTTGTATCCAATTAAAAGCAATGAAAAATGTAGCTATAAGAAAACTATTATATTTATGAGTTAACTACATATGAATATCATCCATAGATACTGGATGTTAAAATTTACAAAAATGAGCGTGTCAGTACGTTTTACCTATGAAATGTGATCTTATCCAGCTCCTCTCCTGTAAAGAAATGCTTTATGGAAAATAAACTGGATATGGCAGACTTGGCTCGTTTTAGTTCAAAAGTTCTTAATTTAAAATGACCGAAGGACAGTTTTAAAAACTTGTCTCAGTTACAAATTAAAATTCCAAATATAAATGTGTAATTTAATAGTTTAGACTTACAGACTGCTGGTGGCAGCAAATGATTTACAATAATAAATATATACAAAAAGAAAAATAAAGAAAAGAAAAGATGTATCTACAAATAAAAGGGTACTGTTATACATGAGCAGTGACCTGGTGAAAGATACCAATTCACAGACAACTCACAAAGATTTAATTCATGGAAAGGACAATCTGATAGAAAGTTGAGGTTTTGATCAACTATTTACAAAACTGAAGGAATTACTCTGTTCTTCAAGTCCCATAGGGATAAAAACAAATAAGAAATTTACATGACTCATGTCATGTTTTTTGCTAGATTAAATCACTTCAAACTAAAAGAGCTCCACGTTACTGGCATGCTTGATGGCTTCCTAATCAAAATCATTTTCGATACAGGTCACGGTTAAACACACCGGGGCTTCAGTACTTTGACTCCCCTTCCTCGGTACCCATAACAATTACTTTTGCAGCCGTAACCTCTGGGTTATCCTCCCAGCGCCCTTCAAGTCTTCTCAAGCTGACAACGGGTTTCATTTCCTGGAGCTGCTTCAACACCCGCTCAGAGCAGTCTTTAAACGTCTTGTCTAAAACGATCTTTATGCTGTCAGAGCATGGGAGCTGTGACGGGTTGGCAAATGGAACGAGGGTTTCAGTTTCAGACCACGACCAAGTGACGGCATTCCCGGCTGCGGAGGGCTTCTCATTGGATTTGCGCGAGTTCGAATGGGACCCTTTTTTGGCTCCGCTGTTGTGGTAGTCCCTTTCAGTGTTCTTCTTTTGCTTCACAGCAGACTCTTCAAGGAACTTGAGGAACGACACTTCAAAACCCATGGGTTTAAACGAGCTCCAGTCAAAAGCTGCTGGTTGCTCTTCGGCCGTTTGAATGGCGACGGCAGTCTCTTCCTCCCGGTGTGTGCTGCTCGCGTCACCGGGCAGCACTTCCTCAGTTTTTTCTGCTCTCCTCCTCTTATTCTGAGATACATTCTTTTCTTTGTTTGCTCTTTTTAAGTTGTTAGATTTTTGCTTTTCTGAGGGGCAGGAGCTGGCCTCCTGCAAGTCACTATTTACACCGGAAGAGATTTTTGCTTGATTTTCAGCACTTGAACAATCCTCGTTAATCAGTTTAGTAATGAACAGCTCTGTCAGTTCATCCACTTCATCCTTCTCACCTTTTTCAGTTTCCTTCTCCGGTAATGGAGGTGTGCTTGAATCATTATTGCTCACTGTCAAACTCGGCTCGGGCTCCTTCACGTCGCTTTTTTTATCGGCCTCCTCTTGCTCAGGAGAGGCTTCCTTTACTGGTGAAACAGAGTGCTTTTTAGACACAATAAGGAGATTCCTGTGCTGGGAAGTAAATGCTTTGGAGAGTTTGTGACATTTATAATGCCTTATTATGTTACTTTCGCTCGTAACCACGGACGAACATCCTTTTATCATGCACGGGTACTGAGTTATGAACCTGCTGGTGCATTCTGACAGGGCATCGTTCCTGGCCTTTATAGAATACACGTGCTTGCCGCGTTTCAGCGAGTAAGCCTTGTTTTCCTGCACCGGCACCCCTTTCACGTTTTTGTTCTCCAAGCTCACGTTCTTCTTCCGTTTCGTTTTCCCCGACAGCCTATTGCCTTCTTTTCCTGACTTGTTTTTCAGTCCTCTCTGCTTGGACTTCAGGGGTTTCTCCTGATTTGCTTTGCTGGAAATGTTTTCCTGACCTGGTGTCAGTCTCCTGGGTCTTATTAGATGATCTTTATGCTTGTCATTATGTTTGTTAAAAATATGTCTCAAGAGGTTAGACCTAGTAGCGTAAATACGGTCACAGCCTTCGCAGTCACACTTGAATACGCCGTCATCTTCTACTTTGTTTGGCTTTATCTTAACACCGTGATCAGCCTCGAGATGCACCACGTAGCTGAGGTACGCTGTGAAAGACAACTTGCACTGAGACTGATCGCACAAAAACCTTCCCACCTCTGGAGGCGATTTCATGTTTCCAATTTGCTCTGCGGTCATGTTGTGAAGCTTCATGTAATGCTGTATCAAGCTGGGAACTTCCTGGAAGATGCGGGAGCAGTCGTTCACCTCACACCTGAACTCTCTGACAGCAGGTTTCGTTTCCACCTCATCACGTTCCTCTTTGCCTGGCTCATTCTCCTCCTCCACTTCAGCAGAGAAGGCAGGGAGGTCAGTTTTGTGCACAGCTTGGTAGTGAAGGATTAGGTTCTGCTGTATCGTAAAAGCTGCGAAGCAGCCCTGATGGACACACCGGTACGGTCTGTAGGGACTGTACCTAGTGGGAAACTCCAGAGATTTTGTTACGGGCTTCCTATGTTTTCTCTCCTCCTTTTCCTTCCTGTACCTCCTAACCTTGCGTACTTGGGGTTGTGCCTCTGCACTAGCAAAGGAGGCTGCATTGTGCTGCTCTGGTGGAACAGAAACCACCTGGGGAGGTATTTCCAGTCTTTCAGGAATATTGTTTTCTGGTAGAAGTTTTTCCAAGACTTTTACAGGCTCCACAACTTCCTTTATCTGAGGTTCGCTGGCCAATGGAGGTGTGGTTTTGTTTTCTATTGTTAGTGTCTGCAAAGGTTTTATTTCAACAGGTTGCGGGGCTGTGTTTACAGTTTCGCTCTGAGATCTTCTGCCATAAGGCCTTTTAATTTTTAATTTTACCATCTCCTCTGTGGTAAAATGATGTACAAGCTGACAGTGTGCTCGGAGATTAGAGTTTCTTGTGAATGTTTTCGGACAGGTAGCTACAACGCATTTGAACGGGGCATACTTGAGTTGGTGCTTCTTAATTTCCAGTATCATTTCTGCAGTGTACTGATGAACCTTGCCATAGTGTTTGAATAACGCGTCCTTTGTCATAGCACTGTAACTGCAGCCTGGATCCTGACATACAAAAGGCTTATTAACTTTATCGCTGAACTGAATGTTACTTGCCTCGGAAGACAGCTGGATGAGGGGTTTGTTTTCGGGGGATACAACAGGGGCTGCTGGTGCTAGCGTCTCTGCTGGAGGACACTGGGAAACAGTCTCAGAGACCTGAACTGGTGAATCATTTTCTAGTTTCAGTTTTTGCAAGCGCTCCAAAATTTCCAGCATTTGAACATCATCCTTCTGAGATGTCTCAGACTGAGCAGAGCTGCTACTCTTTGCAGTGGCGGCGACATTCCCCAGGTGCAAGACAAGCTGTGTGGGAGCGGGTGGTTTTACACTCTGCACAGAATTTCCCAAAGAAGCCTGTGCGCTATTTACTTGTGAGTTCTGTCCTGCGGCAGCAACAGTATCCTGAATTTCAGTTTTCACCTCAAGTATCTGTGAATTCATAGCGGTTTTAATGATTTCCAGGGTTTTTTCAAAGTTCTGCATGACACTGTCTTCTGAAACCTGCTCGGCTGGATTCGCCTGCACACAAGAATTTACAGCCACCATTTGGGAATCCCCGTTTTCAGTTTTTACTGTTAAAGGGGGTAACGTTGCGTGAGCCTCAAGATTTGTTTTGAAGTCCTCTTTGATACTGGCCATGAATATCTGATTGTCAACATTATTGTGCTTCTGCGTGAGGTTTTCCACCACTGCTTGAGAGCCACAATTTGCCAGCAAGTTGGACTGAAAACTCTCTCCCTGCATTTGCACGTTTCCTTCAGTGCTTTTGGTCAGAAGCCCCATCATTGCTGCGTTATTTGCTGCCACTTTCTGTGATGCATTTGGTGCAAGCAAGGGAGTAGTTGCTTTCCTCTTCCTCTTGGAAGCACTGCTCCCGTTCTTATTCAGGTCGCTTGACCCTGAATTCTTGGGGCTACTTATAACTGAAGCTCGTGAACTGTTCCCTGCAAAATTCTGCGCTGCCACGGCAGCACTGGGGAACGAGCTGGGACACAGGCCATTTTCAAGAGTCTTTAGCATTAAGTCCTCCGCTGCAAAAACGGGCGCGCTCTTGCATTCGTTTATTGGAGGAATTTTGGCGTTGAGGGTCCTGTTTTGGTCTGCTAACAGGGTACCGGGGTTACAGACTGTCTGCAGCAGAGGGGCCACAGCTGAGCTGGGGAGAACAGCTGCGTTTAGCTGAGCTGTACCAGTGACGCAACTTGGTGTAACTACGTGTGGAAGTACTTCTGTGTTATCAAAGGTACTTGGGATCCCAGCAGTTTCCAAGGCTTGTTTTATAATTTGGCTTCCCTCCTCATTCCCACCGGTATTAAAGTTAGTCATACTGGCCCGCGGGAAGATAGTCTGCAGCAAGGCTGCGGAACGGTTCTCGGCTGCGAGTAACTGGAGGAATGACGGATCTTTAAAACAAGTCTCGGGATTGAAGGCAGGCTCCTGGGGTTGCTGCAAGTTTAATGAATTTGAGGAAAGAATCATACTGGCAAGCAAAGACTGTCCATTAGCCTGCAGAGCTTCTGGAGAAATTTCTGATTCTTCAAGAGGCTTACAGTAAGACCTCTTAGATAAGTGCCCACCAAGTGATCTAGGATTAGTAAAAACTCTGAAGCACCTGCTACAGATAAATTTGCCGTCTCTAATTATTGCTGGCCACTTTGCCCGCTTGTTATGTTTTGGTTTCCTTTCTTTCCCATTTGGGCCCAGGCCACGATCTGTTTTCGCCTTTTCTGAAGCTGGAAGTTGAGAACTGGTTTCACTGAAGCTGTTTTCTGTACTCAGCCGCGAGGGAAATATCTGATCAACTGTTTCCTCTTTTGGGAAAGTAGAACTAGCGTTTCCTTCTAGCTGCGATGAAAAGCTGCTCGTGTTATTTTCCAGTTGTGAGAAGACCGAACTCGGGGGGTTCTCTGCTGACGAAGGAAAGAGGGACATTGGGCCGTTTTCTGCGGGCAAAGGAAGAAAAGGGTCTGAGCCACCATCAATATTCAGAGGCATAACTGTCTTCGCCAGATCGTCCAACTGGGAAGGTAAGGTTGTACCAGACAGGTTTTCCATTTGTGAACACAAAACACTCTCAGGCTCGCTTTTAATACGAGTAGACAGGCTTGGATTTACGACACCTTCCACTACAGGCAACATAGGATTGGCCAAACTTTCTAGGTGGGTTGGGAAAAGCGTACTGGAGACATGTTGCACTTGACTGGAGCAGGTGGGATTCAAACCAGGTTTGTTCTGTGCAGTAAAAGCAGCACCACTGGGACTGCTCGCTTGCGAGGGCATAAGATAGGCCATCTTCCCATCGTTCGGCACATTCTGCAGACTGCTGGACTTTCGTGGTTTCTTGTTTTTCCGCTGCATTTTAAAAGCAGCGTACTGGTCCGGGTGTGCTGCCTTCATGTGTTTGCCGATGCTCTGTGATGAGTTGTACGTCCGAGTACATCCCTCAACCTGGCAATTAAATTTCTGAACTGGGGCTGCCGGTGACACAGCTGGAACTAAGGAGCTATTTACGTTAGGCTGCGAAGGAAGAAACGTAATACTTTCTAAAGTTTTTAAAGGCAGGTTGTATAGATTAGCTGCAGCCTTAATACTGTCTTCGATTTCAAGTTTGGAAATGGGTACACTGTTTCGGTATCCTGCCTGACTCTGCATGCTGTATGGATTTACAACGCTCACTTGCCTTTCTAAGCTTTTTGATTCAAGGGCTTCTGGCTTCAGTGTGTCTGAGGTCACAGAAATATTTTGAATATTCTGATGATGATGACCGAGACAGTCTTCTTCCTTTCTCTCTTGGAAAGCTGGAAGACAGGAGTCAACCGACGAGCACAACTGCTGGGCGCCAGGTTTAGCGGTATCCATTCTACTGGCAGCGGCAGCCAATTTACCTCTTTTTACAAAGTTGTCTCGGATCTTCTGGTTAACGGCAGACACCTTAATGATGCTTGCTGGAATTGCCCCTTCTGTCTTCACGGAGCCTGTGGGAGACTGCTCTGAACCAGCGTTAGGCAAAGAATCGCTTGGTTGCAGTGTACTTGTTGATGTGTTGACACTTTCAACCCCTACTGGTTCTGCTTTGATTTGACTCCAGACAAGGTTTTCTCCTTCGGTAAAACTACTCTGGTTGTCACCTGGAGGAGATGTCAATTCCTCTTTGACGGCAACTCCGTCAGCATTCTCACCAGCTTTAGAAGGCTGACTAAGGTCAGGCTGATTAGCCTGGCTTTCAGGTGGCTGCTCTGTCTCAGGCTGCTTGCTGTGATCCTCAACGTGCTTCTCCAGTTCGTTCTGAGAACGGTACACCTTTCCACAGCCCGTGACCTTGCAGGTATAGGTATTATAGTGTTGTGCTTCGTGATCGTACAGTAAATAGGCTTCGGAAAACACTCTGCCACATTTAGGAAACATACACTTCGCCCTGAAGACTTGATGCTCTTTCCTATGCGTCAGCAGCTCGGCGTAACTGTTAAAACCAGCCTTACATTTCATCTGTATGCAGATATAGGGCTTGCTGCCACAGTGCATCTGTAAATGATCGTTCAGGTGAGTAACACTTACGAAATGTCGCCTACAGTACTGGCAAATCACTTTTTTGCTTTGCATTTCAAGAAAACGTTTAGCTTCCTCATTATCTTTATGCCCCTTTGCATGCGCTATTAGATTTTTAAAATATTTAAAGCCTTTTTTACAAAATGTTACAGGGCAGGTGAATTCATTAACAGGGAGTGGCTTTTGAACTGGCACTATCTCTGGGATATAAGGTTTATCTTTGTCATCGTTTTCATCGTCTGAGCCATCGTTATCATTGAACACAATGAAGTCTGTTGAATAGAGACTGTTCTTTTTAATGGGTCGCTGCTCCTGTTTGGATACTATGTTGGTTTTCTGATTCTCATTGGCAGTTGCTATTTTAGGAGGTCTTCCCAGTCTCCTCAGTGGTTTCATAGCAGCCAGTCTCTCCTTGCTGGACTTTTTAACATGCAAAGTTACATGGGGAACAAAATTTTCTTTAGAATTAAAATTTTGGGCACAAATAGGGCAACTATAAATTCCATCTTTATAATGTTTTTGTGCATGCCTAACTATTCTATGACCTAGGAATTCTTTGTCACATAACACGCAATACTGCATATAAGCTTGCCAGTTTCTAAATCTGGCTGATATGAAACCCCTCTCTCTGAGCTTTTTAATTTCTCGTTTTTTCTGCTTTTCATCTCTGATACCCTTAAGAAGGCTTGTAGCTTCATCAAAAGGGCCAGCAAGCCCATTCACAGAAGTTTCCTTAGTCTCTTCTTGGCAATCCTCAACCTTCTCATAAACTTCGCTATCATTCAGTTCATCTATTGATGACACGATGGACGCCTCCTCTCCCATAAGTGCCAGACACTGACGCTTTAGAGTTTTCCAGTCCCAGAATTCAGGATCAAAAGGCCACTGAGTTTTCAGTACAAGTAAGAGCTCACAGCGCAAAGAATTTGGTATTGGAAGATTTTCTTCATCGTACTTCTGGTCAGGCTGATTATACAGCATTTCAACAGCATAATATGCATCCACAGTGGGTTCGAGAAGAAATTCACTCAGCTGACAAGCACGTTTGACCTCCAAATCATCTGGAAGCAAGCAGGAGATAGTCTTGCAAATGGATATCTTGACATCTGTATTCTCACTGGATTCCAAGCGCAATGCTTTCACACACAGTTCGATGCAGGTTGCAAGTCCAGCACCATCGATCTGTAAAGCAAGACTAATTTTAGTAAGTCACCTTTCCATAACAATTTCTATATTTGTAAATAAAAGATACCGTATTCAACCCTGAGCGTCAGAAAAAATGCACCTGGAGTCTAATAATATTTTTTACTTTAAGAAACCGTGGTTTGTCTTTAGATGCTATTTGTTAAGTTGTATAATTTGTCTTTGTGCAACACAAAACACGTGAAAGTCTACAAAAAAAAAAACCCACCAAATTTTCTACCAAAAAACACATTAACTGCAGGCTCTGTCTAGTGTGAGGACTTTAGGGCTCTATGGTGGAGGTGATCAGTTTGTATAGAGCCTTTTCTATGAAATAAAGCCTACCAAGTGTGTCACGGTTATCGGAGCCGAGGCTCTATCAAACACTAAGTTAACACTGGGTACAATTCAAATGGTTAAAAAATGCTATAGCTAAAGAGAAGCACATTATCTTCAAAGAGATCTAAATTTTGTAAATCACTTAAGGTATAGAAGTTTGTTCTTATTTTTAAAGATTATGCCACTTCAAAGTCAACTGACCTCAACTGAACACACGGCTTCATTCCAACCGAAAGTATTAAGTACTAAATGTCCCATCATTTAAGTGTTCCAAAGGTCACATGGTCTTTTCTCACTCTTACCCTCGGGCAACATAAATTACATTTATGTCCACTTTACAGTCCCTTTATGCTGACAAGGATGCACTGAGGGGCTGTGGTGTACAAGAGAATAAAGTCCAGAAAATTTATGAATGCACAAGTCTACTACCCACATGGTCTCCAATTTCTGCCATCAGTGAAATTATCCACAGCTTGCTAGTGAAAAAAAATCAATATGGCACAGAGCAGACAGAGCTCTTAATATCACAGGACTTTGAAATCCATTCTCTCCCCCTCTCCCCTCCCCCCCCCCACTCCAGTTTAGGTCAGATCTTTGGAAAAAAAATAATCTTTAAGCTTAGAAGCCTATGATTAGCTATACCAGAACACCGCAAAAGGAAAAAAGTGGGTTTTTCTTCTTAAAATTAATATACCAAACTACTGAAACCTCCCAACTAAAAGCTTTTGGAAGAGCTCAATTTAGCTAGAAACCTTAAACAGTGCAAATAATACAACTACTAATGAGAGGAAACTAGGAAAGTGAGATTACAGGGTTAGCTGAGATAGATGAACCGAGTTTCTAATACAATACTGGATCTAAGTCCACATAAGGAAGTAGTTAATTTATTAAAAAAATGCATTCTTAAGTGGTAATTAAAAAGCTTCTTTTTTCCTTTTTTTTTCCTTTTTTGAACTTTCTGTCATTTTCTTAAATATTAATATACAGCCTTCACCTCCTCTCCTCATAAGCTTTTCCCCTCAAGTTTCTGTAATATCTGAAATAAGGAAAATAATGAAGAGGAATGTTAGGACCTGTTAACAGAAAATATCTCATTTAGAAGACACAGGCAATAGCAGAGGCTAAAACCTCATCTTTACTTTTTCCTTCTTAGTTGTGGTATCCAGCTCTTCTGCTTATCCCCCATTTTAAATATTTTTTTTCAAAGGAACAAAGAATTCTTAATGCTTCAGAAGGAATCAGCTCACAGCTTACCTGCAGAAGGAAGCTGCTACAGCCCTTCCTAAAAGCAATCAGGTCTGCCCCAAAACTGATGCTACACACAGAGACAGGATGTCTAAGCAGCTTTCATAAATTTTCCTGATTACAGTTCCATTAAAAGTGCCAAAAATATTCTTTCAGGAGTATCCTTACCTCTGAATTAATTACTTTAATCAGGAAGAAAATGTGATAAACAGTCTTAGTTAACACAGAAAGTTGACGACATCTCTCTAGATACACTTGAATAGAAGGCTCTACCCTTTGCTGCAGTTTACTCCAAAAAAGAGTCAGTTCCCTAGAACAAGAGAACAATATTTCAGGGCCAGCAACGCAACTACTAATCTGATCACAAGAAACGCAAGGTTGAGAACAGTTTCTGTTTTCTCTTTGGGAAAGGAAAAAAAAAAAGTAAGATTCTAAATTTATTCACGCCTTATCTTACAGAGAAAAGCTTTTATTAATCTATCCACACTATTAGCAAATAGTTTTCAAATTTGTAACAATTTAAATAATAACAATTTTTACTTTAAGAAACAGTGGTTTGTCTTCAGACACTATTCATTAAGTTGTATAATTTGTCTTTGTGCTACATGAAAGTCTACAATTCCAGAAGGACTAATCAGAGTAAAACCATTATTACCACAACTTATGCGACACAATTTACAGACTCATGATGTGGTCTTGAAAAAATTCTTGCAAAGAAGTTCACTTTTCACCCCACAGACTGGAATTTTACACTTCTGAATTCTTAATAATTACTAATAGCTACAGGAGGATGGCTTTTCTCTGTGGTAGATACATTTTTCTAAGCTGCTCTGATGTTAAGAGCTGAATCTAATAGTGACTGTGAGAAATTAGCCCCCAAAGCCAAAGAGAATCACTGTATCTACGTTAACTCACTACTTCATTCCTCCTTAGGTGCAAATAGCCAAGAATGTTTAGTACCTTGTGGGATGGTGTAACCCCCAAAACTTTAGCAGAATCTGTTAAAGCAAAATCCTGCATTAGCAGATGTTCTTCTGCTGCTGCACATAAAAAGGAGGTGCACAAACAAAGCAAATTCTTCAGGAATCCTATAGGTTTGGAAGTACAACTAAACTGTTAGCAGTTGGGAACTTAAGACTCCACCAGCTCAAATTATCTGCCAACAAAGACCAGGCATTTGTTCCCACATTAAGGAAAGCAAGTCCTGAACAGTAAGTATCTTCACCTAGCTTATTATTTTAGTTATAGTAGTAACGAGCTCCTTCTTTTTCTAGAAGTTTGTTAGAGAAAGTAATACTGTGTTATGAAATAAGGACAGATGGGAACAGTCCTTATGCAATAAATGTTGACATAATGCTGACTAGCTGCCTGCAGATATTTAATTCCTTATTTTTACCGCATAAGATTATTCTCAAGAAAAATTATTAACTAGCTACCGGTATTTGCAAATGCCTCATCATACACAGAGCCTTCGAATTCCCATACTGGAAGCTCATCTTGTCAGATACTTTTTTTTTACCCTTTTCTTTTTTAGCTTTCCAATAGCCTTATTACCTTCCTGCTCAGCTCACAGATTTTATCCTCTAAAGACAGTTAAATTATGGCTTATGTATCAGCTCTATCTTTCCAAAACTGATTTTTGTTCTGCTAGAAAGAAAACAATATTCAAACTCACCAGGCACAGTACATCTCTCCTTGCTGCAGCTGGCGAGATAAAAACGCTGCACATAAAATTAGAGCACTTTTTTCATCTCCATCAGATTCTAGGTTACAGATCATTTCTAGAGCATCTTTGCAATCTACTTCTGCAATCTAGAAAGGAGGAAAGAAAACAAGATCCAGACTAAGAAAGCAGGTTCGTTTTCAGATGTGCAGTCATCGGATCCTTTGCAAAAAGACAGTAATTTAGAACCTTGTGAATATTTAACTCGATCAGACAGAGAGAAGCTTGAAAGCAAATCAGCGCGGTTTTGTATAGGGTGTCAAAACTGATTATGCCACTAGAAAAACTGCTTCATGAAAGTGAATATAAACTTGTTTCTCAGACATAAGCTTGTTTGTCTCTACTCTCCCAGTCACCTAGATTTTTTAAAAAAGAACACTGATTATTCATATATATTACATACATATGATAATTGTAATAAGCAGATTCGTAACTTTAAATTGCAGCGTAACACAAAAAAAGATTAATAACTGGATTTCTAACCCAGTTTACTAGTTGCTGATGTTACTACTGCTTTAATATAATAGCTGGGCAATTAATGAACACAAAGTTTAAAGGTATTTTTAAAAATCAAAGGCAAAAAGAGAAGCTGTACAGTAAGAAGCAGGTCAACTGAATGCTTTTCCAGAACACCAGTCTTTGCAACGTAACTTATTTGTTCAAGCACTGATGGATGCACTTAGTTTTGTAGCAAAACAAAGGAAAACCCACAGTCACTCTGACAGTTGTCTCAGCACTAAATCAGCACACTTGTTCTAACAGCTC
Source organism: Heliornis fulica (assembly GCA_013399135.1). Lineage (NCBI taxonomy): Eukaryota > Metazoa > Chordata > Aves > Gruiformes > Heliornithidae > Heliornis > Heliornis fulica. Next base: position 95,212 of record VXBZ01012775.1, on the reverse strand, counting down.
ATGTCTAATTTGATTCTCGGCAGCCTCGTTTGATTACATCAATTAGCGCATCCGGCAGGGCATGCTGATATTTATTATTTGACAATGGTAGTTGAAGAATAACTTGACTATTGCAACAACACAGTTGGAAGTCTCTCTGAAGAAATCACAAGACCACCCAAAGAAACAGAAGTGCCCACGCAAACACCCCTTTAGTTAAGGTGGCAGCACAGCTTGGTTGGGCACCACAGTGTCCAGAGATCGATCCAGCAATCAAACCACAATTTCAAAGAGTACAGCAACTCTTTCTTCCCCCTAAATCAACACTTTCAAAAAACATACTAATAACCCTTATTGAATAACCTCAAACTCATCTAAAGAAAACTGTTCTCTCAAAACCTCGTAAGAAGACTAATTAACATAACTGCAATAACAATTTAGGCAGAAGGACTGCTTTGCGCAGCATCCCGTCTCAGAGAGGGGTCATCAGTTAAGAGTTTAAGGAAAAATATGGGAAATTGAACTTAGAATAAAGGAGATTTTTTTCTGAGGTGTTTTTCCAGTCCCTCATAGTTCTTATGGGTCCCAGCTTCCAGCACAGGTCTCTACAGATCCAGTCAAGTCTGCCTGGCATTTCACATACCACTAATTTGAATTTTTCACATTACTGAAGCAAACTATCAGACCAATGCAAGCTGAAAATGAGCTCAAATTCTACTTCTCTGGCTCTTCCGGATGTGTACAAAAATTTCCATGCCAATAAAGTGAGTTCATTTCTTTACAGTTTACCTCTTCCACCCCCCCTCGTTTTTTTGCTGCTTTCACACTATGACATGGCTATCCTTCTCAGTTTAGAAGTCTATACTGACATGTTAACCATGTATCCTCTTGGTAATACACAAACTATCCAAAATGGTTAGTAACTGGGCAGACAGTGCTGCAGCTGAAGCTGCAAAACTAAGCAACCCAAGCAATCAAAGGGTTGGAAATACCTGAATTAGGTTCTCTGTGATAACCCCAGGTTGAGCCTTTTGGTATATTATGACATCTTAAAAAAACAGGCTACCCCATTCCTTCTGTCCATGGGATTCGTGGTTCACGCACTGACCAAGGCCATTCTGCTCTGAGACCACAGAGGGGCAGAATAATGGAGGAAACATGTTTACAGGGTCACAAATTCCAAGTGTCACTGAGCCTCCAGAGCCTTCAGCAAACAATCACAAGATTGCACAGCCCTGTGCAATCCTCCTGAGCCTGTTCTGGCAGCATAAGACCGGTCCAATCCCACTGAGTATCAGAAGGCCATGCCCACTGAGAAACTGCCATCTGACAAGTTGTTCTGTATCTGAAGCAGGAAACTTTCCCAATTCTGATCACTGCAAAGTCTCCAACCATATAGGATCAATTTCAATATGCTTAATGCTTATGTGAACATAAAAAAAAAAGTGACAGACAGCAGAGATACACACCACAAAGAAAGCTGACAACTGCAGTTCATTTTCATTTAAGATGGAAAACAGGAACTGAGGTGGAGTGTGAACACACTTAAAGCAAAATCAAATGCAAAATTGTGGATGAGACAGAAAATGCCTACTAGTGAGATAGTATTATTCCACAAGTGCTTTAACCAAGTAATTAGCAGTCAGTTGAAAATTAATTTAAATGAAAAAAATACCTAAAATATTTCAGATCATATTTTAAGAGAAAAACCTCCTTTACATAAAGACAGCCTATGATTAGTGACTTTATTATAACTGAAACAGTAAGTCTAAAAAACTGTCTTCATTTTGTACTTACTTCTTCCATTAGCTTTTCATTTGGTGATCCTGAACAAAGACAGACCAGGTAGGTTTGCTTGAAATTGCCTTTTGCACTGATCTCTGGGTGGTCAGAGCACAGTTTTGCCAGAGCAGTAGCTTGCGTTAATTGCTTTGTTTTCATGAGGTGCTTAATACGCATATCCAGCAGGACAGGGCCTTCAAACACTAAAAATTCATTCACTTCAAAGAAAAACAAACCAAAGCATTATGTAAACATTTCACAGCAGGTTTCAGAGTTTACAGTTATACTAATCAAAAAGGTACAAAGGGTACAAAGCAGAGACAAGGAAAAAAACATCTGAGAGAAATCCACCTGTTTATGATAAGGAATCCCTGTTACAAGACATTTTTCATCTACTTGAAACTTTTAATTTATTCTTATTTATTGGAAAAATAGCTACACACAAAACAGAATTAAAAAGCATATTAAAAATGTACTGAGATACTGTTTAAGTGTAGCTCTACATTAAGACAAATAACACAAGCCCATTTCTCTCACAACCTTCTTCATGTGTCTGTGCTACACCTTTACTAACAGTTTCCTTTTAAAGACCTTGCCACGGAAGGACAAATGTGACAAGTGTAGAAGCATCTGAGCTCCCTTCTATTGGTGTGAAATATTTCATATTACACATCCATACCATACAGTCAAACTCCTTTAAAGGTTTTTCGGCCAGATAACTTCCCTACAAAGTCAGGCTCATCTTGGGTACATTTGACTGTGTACAGGTTACAACTCAAAGGACGTGGGAATTGCTCCACTTTAAACAACTACATTTTGTACATATACCACACAGTTAAAACTCTACTGTCCATGCTAACAACCCAACTGTAGGTGTGTCAGTGGAAGGCATAAAATCCTACAAAAGAGGGGTGCACAGGTTAATGCTCCTACTCTTACATACATATCCGAGGTATCGTCCAGATCTTCAAGATTAAAACTGCATGATGTTTAGTACTACCTCCAAAATATCTGTAATAGCTATTAAAACTAGACAGACACAATCAATTTTGTTCCACACTTTTGACATCAACCCCTCCCTGTGACAGCCAGTTACAGACTGAGTGAAAAAGCGTTTTGCTTTTCAATTATCCACATCTTAACTTCCTAACGCATTCTCTTGTCTTTTAAAAACAACAGGATTTTCTGCTGGTTCTTTGTTTCCATTCTTCCATGAAAAACAGCAGATTCATTATATTCTTTCAGTGTTGGGGTAAAACCTTGATCTTTTCTAAATGAGGTTTTTCCAGCCTTTCAGTATTTTCATCCCCTCTTCCTGAAACCTTCAGTGCATTTGCAGCACTCCCTGACACATTTTGATAGAAACATTCATTATATACCTCTTCATTTACTCATCTTGAATTTCACTGGAATCACGATGCCCATTCACCTAATTCATATTTTCTTGACTTTCCAAGTCCTGTTTGGTCTTGATGAAATAATGAAGTAATTTCAGCATCTGCAACATTAATTACTTCTCCAGTATTTGGAGCATTAGTATACTGAACATGAGGTTTACTGAAATAAATAAAGATCACCTTGTTTTATTCTTTGTTTCCTCCCATCCTAGTTAGCTTTTGATTCGTGACTGTCATTTTATCTCATGATTTCTCTTTCTTCTAGCTACTTATACAGGATATTACTAAAAGCCCGTCTTATGATTGAAATTAGGTCACGCGTTTCATTTTTGATCATTTCAGCGCACAGAATTTTAGGGCAGAAAATGCTGCCTTTTGCAGAAATCAGGCCTGTTAGACCCCATCATTATCTTTCATGCATTTTCAGATTTATAGCTGAATTATCATCTCAACCAGGTTGTTAGTTATGTGTTCAAGATCCTTGTGCACCATTACAAATGATTGGCCGTGGTTCACCGATGTGTAAGAATATTCAGTCAAATATGAGGTCTTTCTTCGTCTCTCCACATCGATGAAGATACAAACAGATTTTTAGTCACGGAAGAACAAAGGGAAACTAGAGTGCACTAACAGGTAACTGGTAGATGGTAACCCATTTTTATGTTTCTTAGGGGACACTTGCCTTTTAAGCAACAGAATCCATGTTCCTTTTAAAGTCATTACCAACACGTTATAAAATCCACTCATACTCCTGTCAACCCACAAATGACCCAATGATTAATTACATTCAATAGATGTAGCCTTGCTCATCCTCCTACCAGGTACCAGTAATCCTCTTCACCCACAGTGCTTATTACTCCCAGCTAGTCTGCCGGGAATAACATCGGAATATTTTAACTTATTTTCTGTAACAAGATACAGGAAGACCTTAGACTTTAAGCTAAATTGGTAACCCAAGACATTTCACTGTTTTATTATTTTAATTACTGCATTTAAAATTTTAGAGACTGTGTTCTATCTGCTAGTCCTCGGTAATCCCTTTCCTTCAGTGTTTACAGATTCAGACAGCCTACCTTGCATAAGCATCAGAACATTTTCTGTAATATTCTCAACAATATATAGGAAGACCTCGAGGTTAAAGCTAGATATTACCTCTTACGCCTTTATTCTAATCCAAGTGATTATAATAATTACGGTTAACATTTGAAAGCTCATTCAAAACACGAGTTTCAATTATATTTATTTCATAACTGAATTATGTATGACATTTTAAGACAAAAAACAGTGCCAAGGTTGCAGGAACAAGTCTGGTGGGGAAGAGTCTTAAGGATAAGATTTCCATTTATTCCATTTATTTTTTAACATTTTAAGAATATATTTTTTAGTGTGATGTCTATTTCAGAAGCTACTGTAGACAATTTTATTTTACTATAACAAATATAACAATAAAAGTATTCTGAAGCACAAGAGATTTTTCAGCCCCTGTTACTTAACTTCTATGAGCACAAACCCCAAAGTATTTAATGAGAAATATATAGTTTATCAATAGCACGATTCTTGGAAGAATTATTAAATGTCTTTTTTGTGCAATGCTCCACCATGCCTTAAAATTCACAAAACTACACTTGGACATGGCATGTGCAGAATTCATATAAAGTTAAAGAGCTAAGGCGAGAGAAAAAAAGACAAGCAGATGACATCCAACAGATGTACTGTGATCTACTAACTCAAGCAAACAAACTCAGAAATACTGCACCCTAACAGAGCTTCCCATTATTCCCTTGAATCCCACGGGTGCGAGTCACAGGTCGTACTACCAAGTGATTCTGTGCCAAGTCTGCAAGAATTATTATGCACTTTTATGTCAGGTAATGCTTACACCACACAGGAATTAAAAAAAAGAGAGAATCTATAGATTAGTAGAGCACAAGAATCAGCTGTGAGCACAGTTCTGCAGTAGTAAGTTCTCTATGGTGGACAGTCCACATGTATGTAAATTTTTGGCAGACTGGAGGACTTGCAGAGCACAAAGCAATGAATTTTTGTCTTACTGAAAGCACTCGTAATCCTACTAACTCCACCCTTTGCCAATTCTTGGGTAGGTATAGATTAATCTACCAGAGACCTTTATTTCTTCACAACCTCACTCTGGCCAAGGAGGATGAAGGCAGGAGGTGAATGTACATATGGACTATCCATCTCAAAGAACTTCAGTTACTAGTCAGTAACTTCTGTAGTCATCTTCAAGTGTTAGTCCACATGTGCGTTCACACTGTGGGAGACTCTGGACTGTACTCAATACTTTCATATTTACCTGGAGCTGGGTCTCAGAATCCTTCATGCAAACAACATCTCAGCACAATTCTGCTGAATGCAGCACCAATCCTGGATGCTTCTACGATGCCATATCGTCTGGTGAAAGGGTAAAAGAAGTTCCAGGTGGCTGCTTTGAATATACCCAGGATGCAAACACTTCTTTTTCCCCTCTCTTTTCTTAAAGTGAGGCTGCTGGTATCATTCAACTTCTGGCAGTGGATCTTCTGATTGCTGAAAATAGCTCCATGCTAGCTGTTTAAATTCTAACCTGCCTTGATAATCTCTAAATAGTGATGGTTGTATCCTTGAGCCTTTCTTCAGTGGGATACACTTCATAAGTCTGCCTACTACATTTAAACTCATGAAAAATTCAAGAACTTAATTCCTGACATCAAGGTTTAAACATCTAAGGATAACCAGAATCAGATGTTTTTAAAAAGAGCAGTAGCAGCAGCACCCTGGCTTTTGTAGGGTTATCTCAAATCCTTTTCTTCTAGACAGTCCATCTACCACACATCCTCAGTGCTAGCTGAGGAGATATCAATGACAGCTTTGAAGGATTTCACCATCAGTACAAGAAAATGACTACGTCAAAGATGAGAAAATGGGTTCATGCTGAAGAGCACAAGCCATGCTGACAGAAACTGGAGGTGGAAGTGCAGCAGTACAGTGTTTTACCATTGCCACAGGTTAGACAGAAACTGGTCAAGTGGTGCTCCAGCAAAGAATGTTACCAACATGCTCATAAGAGATATCTGAAATCTTATTTGAGAAGACTGGTACTTTGCTATTCTCATGACCAAATGGAATCACATAACTTTGGGTCACCTCTTAAGTCCAAAATGTCCATGATGCTACAAAGGCAAAACTCAAAATTTGAAAGACATTCTTTAAAGACACAGTGTTAGGTGGAAAAAGAAGAAATTTCACACAAACAAGTAGTTTACAGCTCCAGAGCAAACTTTCAAGAGATGACACTGTTGAGAAACCAGAATTTGAATCAAGAAGTTACAAGCCTAGTAGCATAATTGTTGTGGGTCAAGACACAGTCAAAGGAGAGAAGTAAGAGAGAGTAAGGTACGTGGAACTGGGGAAGGATCTCTGTCTCAGCATTGAACTACTCTGAGGGAGTAGAAGCATTCTTCAAATGAATGTAGATTAATTCATGACAATACCAAACAGGTTCAGGAAAATTCCTTAAAAGGAGTTTCTCTTAGGGAATCTCACAGAGGGCAGCCGTGAGTAGTGCTACTGACTCCAGATGCCTGCTTTGGGGGCCCGCAAATGACATCTGAAGACCCTGCTGACAATTCAATTTCTGCAAATAAATTCTGTTTGGAGACATTGGTCAAGAAAAAAAGAAAAAAAAATTCCACAGCTCATCAGGAATCCAAATTCCCATTTCCACACTAGTCCTCCATAAAAAACAGATTAGCAATGTGGGTTCAAACACAGCCCCAAATGACATGTAGATGTCATTTGTACCATTTGCAGGGGGACAGACCTGTTTTCTTCCGAAACAATTCAGGCAGGGTGTCAGCATTACAACAGTTCCAAAGGAGGAGATTCTCTTAATCAGTGATGGCTGTTGCACAGAACCTGGTAATGTAAGCCAGGTTTTGCATCATTTGTGCTCAGAGATGGGCGAAACATCCAAGGCAATGCCAATGTTTGCCTCCCCAGCAGGTGACAAATTAAGTCACCTTGTAAGTATTTCTCATGTGAAAAGACTTTACATGGGCATACACACAAAGGTGTGTTTAATGTATGTATGTCACTCCTGCAGCACACCTCAAGACAGGTACTACTGTTTTGTATCAAAGTACTGTATGAACATCCTGTAGTAATGCAGTAATACCCATCAGCACCGAAGAAATCAGTGACAGGCAGGCTGCTCTAGTCAATGCTTCAACTTGGTATCCCTCCTCTACTTTTCTGGAGCTCTCCCAGTGCATGAAATCTTACAGACATACATTCATCAGAGAAATCAAGCTGGGCCCAAGGCAGTCGGGAGTAAAGCAATTCCTTGATGACATAGCACTCAGAGAACAGTCTCCCTAAAATCTTAGGAAGTGAGCACCTCCTGACCATACTTAGGTGGAACCCATGCAACAATCCATCCTCAAAGCTAGGGGTGCAGGACAACAGTGCAGTTGAGACAAGCTTGTGTGTTGCTTGACTGTAATCAGAGCAAACCAGCCATGCTGTGTGGTCAGAGAAAATGAACTTGTTTCTCACATTATGTCATGAGTTTAAACAATTTGAAAATGGAGGAATTCAGATGCATCTGCCTCTGAGATGAAATGGACACCTAGTTGTGCTACCTATGGACATGGAAAGAATCATCATGCCTTTGCATCAGGCATCCACAACAGAGGCTTTTGAGTAGTGATAATCACCGGGCAAAAATTCAACAGTATCCATTTATGCCAAAGATTCTGAGCAGGTTATAATTTTTTTTGAATAGGTCATAATTGAGACTACAAAGACCAAAATAAAACAAACACAAAGAAACAACTGAAAAAATACAGGCAACAAAAGCTTAAGAAAGGGAGCCAGAAGACCTGCGTGGATAAATAGGGGACTGCTGAGCAAACTCAAGCGGAAGAAGAGAGTCTACAGGTCATGGAGGAGGGGATGGCCACGTGGGAGGAATACAAGAATACCGTCCGAGACTGCAGGGTGGCAACTAGGAAAGCTAAGGCCTTGGAGTTAATCCTTGAAAGGGAGGTTAAGGACAACAGAAAGAGTTTCTTCAGATTCACTGCAGACAAAACCAACACTAGAGACAATGTAGGAATGACCTTGGTGCTGTCTCCAGGCACATCAAGGACAAGAGGGTTGTTAGCAGTAGTCAGCATGGCTTTACCAAGGGGAAGTAATGTTTGACTGACCTAATAGCCTTTTATGAGGTTATAACCAGGTGGATGGGTGATGGTAGGACAGTGAACGTGTTTTTTCTGGACCTCAATAAGGCATCTAACACTGTCTCCCACAGCATCCTGGTGGGCAAACTGAGGAAGTGTAGCCTGGAGGGTAGAGTAGTGAGGTAGGTTGAGAACTGGTTGAAGGGAAGAAGTCAGAGAGTTGTGCTCAATGGGACAGAGTCTGGCTGGAGGCCTTTAACTAGTGGAGTCCCTCAAGGGTCAGTACTGGGACCAGTATAGTTCAATGTATTCACTGATGACCTGGATGAGGGAATAGAGTGCACAGTCAGCAAGTTTGCTGATGACACAAAGCTGGAAGGGGTGGCTGACACTCCAGAAGGTTGTGCTGCCATTCAACAGGATTTAGACAGGCTGGAGAGCTGGGCAGGGAGAAATTCTATGAGATTGAACAGGGGCAAGTGTAGCGTATTGCATCTGGGGAGGAACAACCTGTGGGACCAGTATAGGTTGGGGACTGGCCTGTTGGAGAGTAGCGCAGGTGAGAGCAGTGTAGGTGAGAGGGACCTGGGGTCCTGGTGGACAGCAGGATGACCATGAGCCAGCAATGTGCCCTCGTGGCCAAGAAGGCCAATGGCATCCTGGGGTGTCTTAGAAGGGTTGTGGAGTTGTGCTCAGTGTGTCAATTGAGGTCCTTCTGCCCCTCTACTCTGCCTCGGTGAGACCACCTCTGGAATACTGCGTCCAGTTCTGGGCCCCTCGGTTCCAGAAGGACATAGTACTCCTTGAAAGAGTCCAGCACAGGGTTACCAAGATGATGAAGTGGAACATCTCCCTTATGAGGAAAGGCTGAGGGAGCTGGGTCTCTGTAGCTTGGAGGATACTGAGAGGTGATCTCATTAATGTTTGTAAATATGTACAGGGTGAGTGTCAGGAGGATGGAGCCAGGTTATTCTCAGTGATGGCCAGTGATAAGACAAGGTGCAATGGGTCCAAGCTGGAGCATAGGAAGTTCCATGTGAATGTAAGGAGAAGCTATTTCACTGTGAGGGTGACAGTGTACTGGAACAGGCTGCCCAGAGAGGTTGTGGAGTCTCCTTCTCTGGAGACATTCAAGACCAATCTGGACACATTCCTGTGTGATTTAATCTAGGTGATCCAGCTCGGGCAGGGGGATTGGACTGGATGATCTTTCTAGGTCCCTTCCAACTCCTAATGTTCTGTGATTCTGTGATATTACTGCAGTTAATGTTGAAGACTGCTGAGAGACAGTTGCCCATTGAAAGATGGTAACTGATAGCCAGTGGGAGTGCTGGATTACAGTCAAGAAAGCCATGGAGTCTTGGCATTACTAAAATATCCTTCAAATTAACAAGAAGATGACACAAAATGGAGTGGTATTACAGAGGATGATAACAGCTAGAGAACAGCTCGTCAAATGAGTAAATAAAAATATGGGTATTTTGTACAACGATCTTATTGCTGATGCAAGGTGGAGGGAAACTCCCAACACAGCCACAGGATGGCACTTCACCCTCAACCAAGCAGTTTATGTTGGCTGAAGGAATGAGAACCTAGTATAAAATTGAAAATGATGAAAGGCTGACATGACAATCTCCAGGCTGGAAATATCACCTAACCTACACCAAACTGGACCCTGAAGTTGAACAGAATGAGCTTAATACCTTGAAACCACTGACCACTCTTTTTTTTTTTTTTTAATGAACAAAAGATCATCTGCACTGAAAAAGATGAAGGTTCCTTCATGTGTTTTTCTCTTAGAAAAGTAAGGCAGGAAGGTTTAATCATTTTTGAGAAAAGACAAGTTTTCAGTGTCCCCAAATCTACTGTCTTCCACACAAGTGCCCTGGGTAACTACAGCTTGGGGTCATCACCGGTCCCAGTGGCATCAGTAAGGAACACCTAGGAAGCCAATTCCATGAGAGTTAAACTTATATCCAGGACCACTGAGTCTCAAACACATGAAATTTACTGGCACAGATATAAAAAATGGTTTCCACATTGCCACTGTTGCCCCAGATGGGGAGATAAATGAGGCTTATGAATATGAAGAACTCCTAATCATAAAGCACCTGATATTGATAGCTTTGTTCCTCATTTTCTAGTGAGCAGAACTACTCAAGGGTATAGAAGCTTATGGGTGGCTTTAGAATTCTACTCTTTCTGAGTATCACCCACACTAGCGTTCACCTTCTACTTTGCAAATGGGATAGCTATGACTTTTGATGACATTTTGTCATGCTATATAATCTTGTGCTACATAATTAAGTAGCATTTCCTACCATCAAGACAGGCAACAACTGTTCCAAGAGTCAGTCAGTCCAAGGCAGACTCATCCTTGAGTAAACAACATTGAGGAGCAAAAAGAATCATGAAGCATATGCCAAAAACTTCACAGGAAAACACTGATAAAGGATAGTCACCAAAACCAGGTTCATCAGAGAACTCTTATAAACCATAAAATTTAAGGCAAGTAAAATATTAATTAAAACTCTCTCTTATAAGTACCTTTCTGTTAAGAAGACTAGAAAGTGGTTGATACAAAACTAGGAAAAGAGTACTCTGGAGGACTCTAAGAACGGCATACTAATCCAAGATCTGTATCAGAAGCACAATGAATTATAAAGAGCAGCAACAGGCAAATCTTGTGGAAGAGTGCATGTGATTTTTGTTTCATTAAATAAATAAATAAATAACATTATACATTTACTGGACTTATCTTATGGAGTTATGAGATCTAATTAATTTTCTAAAGGTATTAGGTGATGTCCCTCAAATCCTCTAAAGGTAGAAAAAAAGATGATCCTTATATGGATAAATTGCCAGTTAAAAGTAAAAAAAAAGAAAAAAGAAAACAAACTCTTCCTGGGTCTCCTGAGGATACCAGGGCTTCTGCTGTCCAGCATTTTTATAAATATTTGGAAAAAGGGAGTAGGGAAAAAGGTGACAAAACATGCTGATAAAAGCAGGGTAGTAAAAACATGCTAACTGAGAAAGACTGGAGAGGACTGACTGCACTCTGTAATGTGGCATAACAGACAAAATTAAAATGTTGATTAAAACACCAAAGTGATTTTTGTGGGACAAAAATGAAAACTTATTTGTACCTACAGAAAACCAGGCTGTGTTAGGGAAAAAGCCAAACACTGAAATAGGTACTGCTTGACAAAAAAGAAACTGGGACTAAATCAGACACTTTTAAGAAAACCTTGGTTCAAAGATCAGTCAAGAAGCAAGTCTAATATTAGGAAATATTATGAAGTAATACAGAATGAAATGGAAAATCAGTACAAGTTGATTGCTAAATAAAGCCCTGGCCCCCATATGAGGAATGAGACAGTAAAGCTAGAAGACAGTATGAAACAGACACTACAAAAGTGAGAAGACAGTATATGACAGCAGTCTATCAAATCACACCTTACAATGCACTCATTGAAAGATGCAAAAGTAGTTACTTTTTAATAGAGAGCAACACAAGAAATAAGCAGGGATCAGGCTAAAAGGAGGCACAAGGTAAGAGGAACTGCTTTACTTGATATGAGAACTCTGAGAAGTCTGTCACAGATGCTTAGGTGTGATGACTCATACAGGTTCTAAAACCAATTAGGTAAAGAATAAAAAACCCCAAACCAGCTAAGACTTATTAACATAAGGACACCACTTCTGAAAAGCACATCATTAACAATGTAAATGATACATAAGGAAACTATCACTGTAAGCCTCTGCTGATCACATACTCTTCCCTATGCAATTGCCGTTAGCCGTTCTCAGATCTCTGGTCTACATGAATCTTTTGTCATGGCCCTCTTTACCCTCAGAGTAAATGCCACTCTCATTAAAAAAAAAAAAAACCCAAACAAACTCACCCTTAGTTTTTATTTTTTTTTTGTCTATTTTTGTACAGCAGTACTGAACTTGCTCCACTGTAAAATGGCCTGTATGTCATCTCCCTTCACACAGCTTATAAAATGGCAAGAGATCTCCATGTGTGGTTATATTTTATGCAAAATACCAACATTAAATTCTTTGTACGTAACTAGGAACATTCTGTCTTAATAATTCAGACAAAGCTACAAGTACATTTACTTATATAGCTTATTTACTTAATATAGGTGTATTTTATCCTAATCATTGTTTTAAATTTTACCTTTATCTGGATCCAACTGTTCCTGGGAAAGAATACCACACAACACTGGGTTCTTCCACACTCCCTTCTCTTGTGTAAGTGTAGTTAAAATGTGCAGTTCCCGGCTGCCATTTTCCATCAAGTTTTTATGAGCCACCTGAAGAATATATTTTACAAAAGAAAGCATTGTTAAAGAGATGATATTACTATTATATGTCTTTTATACTCCTTTATATCTTTTGTTAAAAAACCCCAAGGCTTAGTAGACAAAGATTTAAATGTATAATTAAACAATGTTAATAGTCAGCCTAAACAGGTTTACGTCTGTCCTGTTACCTAAGATTTAGGGTGAGAAACTAAAATACCTGACCTTGAGATTAACTACTTCTTAAATTTCTGAAACTAAATTGTAAAACAGGCTTTTTAAAAATGGATGAGCAAAATCTCTGGTCAACATGTTGGTCTGGCACCAGCTACCTAAACTCATTCTTTTCAGACTCTTCTGCAACTCTATTTTTACACATTGGAGACACTGAAAGAATATTTTGGTACAGGCAAAATACTGAAGCTGTAAAACCTCACTGCACAGTTCTATGCAAATATGATCAAGGCAGGCTGGAATCTTAAAATCAAGTTAAACGGTTTCTATTGCATTTAGATACTAGATTAATTCTGGAAACAGATGTATGCTTAGGAGCAAACTAAAACCTGCAAAAATCTGTGGCTTAAGTAATACACAACTAACACTGGTCTTTATAAAGAGAGAAGGGGCTCATCTCTCTCTTCACTTTTTTACCCACTCCGAAGACTGAGGAACCTCCCAGCAAACACACCCAGGCAGCTGCTGGTTACAAATTCATTCTAAGAATCAGCCTTGTATCTTATGTTATTTGGGCTGAACCCTGAGTAACCTAAGCCTGGTCTTTTTCACTATTACTCTTTCCTTTTCCCTACATTTTTTTTTTAAACTGTAGACTGGAACTCCCACTACATATTTCTGATAAATACTGAGAAACATAACTTGTTTCAACAATCTCTTTTAAAGAAGGGCTCAAATCCTTAACTAATTAGTGCCCTGTGTAATCTAACAATCCTACAGTATCGATAAGACATTTCACTCATAATAAATCTCAAATGCACAACCATAAGCAGTAAAGAACAACCGATATATTACTTTATTTCTAAGTGTTAATAGACAAATACCATTTAAAATATGAGTTTTCTTTCAAGTACCTGGAAATGTTTTTTTTTCTCCAGAGCTGCTACATGAACTATGACAGATAAATGATATGACTGACAGCAATTACTGTAGAGTACACAGGGATTTCCAGTTGGCCTTGATCTTTATCAGCCACCAGTAAACAAGGCTTCATACATGTAACGTATTTAATATCCCTAGGCTTCCAAAGCATTCTTAAAAGCTATTAAGTCTACATTTCATGAATCAAGCTCACCTGTACAAAAGCTTGAAATTCTTCCCATTTATTTTCAGGTAAATCAAGAGGCAGACACAGCAGAAGTTCAATACAGCTTCTGGAAATCAAATGGAAATATTATTAGAGACATTTTTTTGGCTTTAAAGGTGTATAATCAAAATTCTTTATTCTAGTATACAAACAGCTATTTGTTTGGAATTTCCAAATTCACAAAACAGTTTCCTTTCTTTGAACACATAACAAACATGCAACCATGGATGCTCCTGCAGCAACTGTAAAAGCAAACTCTCTAAATGGCATGTATTTTATAAAAAATTGATTTGGCATTGAAGTCCAACCCTGCAACAGCCTGTGTAAATTGATGCAATTTCAAATTGCATGCACACATCAATAGTAGCAAAGTGTTTCAAGCCATGGATGTTGGTTTGTCCCAGATCAGGAGTCCTTCTCACGACCACCTCACTTCCAATGAAGATATTCTCTCTCACACACAGCATTCGCTATGAGGAAGGAAGGTGCTTCCCAACCTACTGAGAATTTCTGTAGATGGTGAACTGGGTTGGGAAAGCATTTAGGCAATGAAAAGTTAACGCCACACAATAGGCTGGCTTTTAGTAAGGTTTAAGGTAGAAACAAACATACTCACAGTGCTAAACGTTCAAGCACAAAGGCTACATTTTCACACTCGGAGGTAAGATAAGGTCGTGCTTTAACATAACTTCGGATGGCCACTGTATACACTTCTAACAGGGGTAGAGGGTCTTCTGATGTTTTCCACTTTTCTGCATATTCCAGCAAAGTCTGTTTAGGAAAAGGAAAAAAATAACCTCAAAATTCAGGAACAGATGTTTTTTGTTTTATACTCCTCACTGGTAGATTATCTTTCTCAACGATTACATCTATGTCCTTAACATCAATTACCTGTTCTCAAAGTGTAACCTTTTTCCTTTAAATTTGTTTCATTAACAACTGGAATGTAAACTCTAACCAAAATCATTCTCTGATCATACAGAAATGTTCTGGCTGCCACTTCTACTCAATGCTGTCAGCATACAGTTCATTTTACATCTGTATTTTCCAGATACAGAAGCCTGAAGGGTATCTCTGAGAACATACAGACTTAACTTCTTTTTTCGTCCATAAATTTATAATTAGGGGACTGAAAAATTATTTGGCCCTACAGTTCAGCTTCTAAAGCAAATCAATTTGAAAGTGTGAGCCTTTAACTTCTCTACTTTCAGGAACAGTTTTATGTTTCCCCTTTCTTGCCACCTTGCCAATACAAGTACCTCCAGGATATCACTTTTTCAAGGTCCTGAAAGGAGTATGAACTATAAATTTTAAAGACACAATTTATACACCAAAACCTCTTCAGTCAAAAAGTTCTTTTTCCTACTTGCCACATGATTACCTACAAACACTGACTGAATAACCACAAGGGTGACTGAATAACCACCATCACCCAAAGTACAACAGGCTTCCATTTATTTCAGAGCCTCTGACTCAGACACATATTAAGGTTCCCATTTTCGAGTCTCCTTCTCTGGAGCCATTCGTGACCAATCTGGACAAGTTCCTGTGTGACTTGGTCTAGGTGATCCTGCTTGGGCAGGGGGGTTGGACTAGATGATCTTTTGAGGTCCCTTCCGATTCCTGACATTATGTGATTCTCATGTCAACACCCAAACTCTGTCCCCCTTGCATCTCTGCTCTCAAGCCTGGAGGAGCTTCATGAACTGCAAACTAATTCCTACACTGTGGCAGATTGCAGCCTGTCATATGATGATCGATTTAGTTGATCGCTTCTTGGGGAGCATAACAGGCAGAAAGCTCAGAACTTTGGTTGTTGGACACCATGCTCAAAGCAGGGTCATTAGAATAAGTTGTTTGGAACAATGCCCAATGGCACTTGGAGCATCCTGAAATACAAGACTCCAGAGCCTCTGTGGGCAGCTAGTTTCTGAGTAAGTAGTTTATTGATTTTCCCCAACCAGTACCTGATGTGATCCCACAGGTTCTCAGTAAAGATATTAATCTCCTCTTGCTAGCATGACTGAGGGTGTAGCTGGAGCTCTGCTGCAATGGCACACTGCTGGCTGTCCAGGAGGATGGCTGAGTTGGTGTTCAGAGATGTCCCCAGCCTCTACTGGTACATGGAGCTACTCCCTCCCACCCACGCTTTGTGCTTGATTCAGCTGAAACATGTCAGCTGATTCCCCCAGGATACCGAGGTCCCTCTCAACAGTCTCCCTGACCTCCTATGTATTAAGTCCTTCCAGCAATTTGCTATCATCTGCAGGACACACTCTTCTCTCATCCAGGTCACTAATAAAGAAGTATTTTCTCCCGTGTCAAGCCGTGATAGGATGCCACAAGTTCCCTGCTGCCATCAGGACTTTGTACTAGCAAGCACAAGTCCTTGAGACCCATGGTTCAGCCACCTCATTCTACTAAGTGGACTTGTTTGTAAGGATACTGCAGGAGACAAAAGTCCTAGGCCTTGCTGATGTCAGGCAGAAAAACATCTGCTGCTATCCTCTCATCTGCAGAAACATCTGTTTCATCACAGAAGGAAATCAGGTTTGTCAGTGTGAAAGCATTTTACATAGCTCCCGCTGTCAAGGCCACTTAGAAAAAGCCAAGGTTCCCCTTTTTATTAATGCAGCTGTAATTCAAACAATTTTGATAGTATTGGGTTAAATCTCCGGATGTCTGTTCTGGTAAGGAAAATCAGAGCTCTCTGGACAATAAAGCTCTTCTGCTACAGAATCCCCCATGTACCTGAGCAAAAACCAGAATAAAGTGTTTCTCAACTGGTTTTACACACAAAACCTAAAATTTTGTATATTTTTTAATATGCAATGTTGACAGCCTTCGTAAACTTGCTATGTATAGAATATAATGCAACTCAAATGGAAAAAAAATAATCCAACTTTGATAAAGCTGTATTTTGCTTTACATGTCAGAAAGATAAACCAAACTAATTCTTTGGGAAAGGCAAGTCAGTCATGTTAAAGGACAGGACAAAACAAAAGTAGGTTTAATCGTGTCCTCAACTCTACTACGTTTAGCATAAGTTAAATTCAGGATTGCCTTATATATGTCAGATATCTGTACTGAGTTAGCTAGTGTTACTATTAAGAACATAATTTAAATTCTTATATTTAGCAGTGTCCAAGCTAAACTCTCTCTCAAAAAAGAGTCAACTATATTAAAATGAATCAGAAAATATGGTTATTTGCAGTCACAGAACTGCCACCCGGTTATAGTAGACAAAACATGGACCAAAGGTATCTCAGTCCTGGGCATAACAGGTAAGAAATATGCAGGTTTTGGCAAACTGTTTCATTAAAACCTCTTTTGGTTTTAAGGGAGGCTTCAGTACAGTTACCTCAAAATAAGTTACATATTCTACCTTCCTGCTGCAGCAGAAGATGCTTCTGCATCATCTAGTGCTCCACACTGGAACCTTGAACTCAAATGGAATATTATCTGTTTTACTGTAATATCAAATATGAGGCTGTCCTAACAGCAGCAAAAAAGCACCACAGAAAAAAATCAAGGAAAAGTAAAATACAGCAGAAGCATGAGACAACAAAGGAAGACTGGATAAACAAGCTAATGATGTTAGCAAACATCTATTTCAGTACCATTTGGCGATTGTGATCAATGCACTAGAATAATGAGAGCAGAACAAAGGAGTCTGCTTCAAAGAATCTTGAAAGAAACGCCAGTAGGAAGTTTCCCTCCGTCCAAACACTCCCATAGCCAGATGTACTGTGACTGTCATAGACGCATCCTTAACATGTCTAGTGGTAAGAGAACAAAGTTGAAGAAAAACCAGCCTAAACAAACAAAAACCCCCAAGGGGTAGCTAACTTGTCAGTGACAGGTTGCATAAACTACTGTTAAGTTTTAACTAGCTGATTGTCCGAACTTGGTAGAGCTGGCCTGGCCATCATAACTCTGCCAAATAGCTTCTGCCAATAAGGTAAGTTCATATATCAAGTCATGAATCCTGTTTAATACTAAAACCTCCAGGTTAACCTGTTAAAGACTTGATGGAAATCTCATTTTGAATGTGACCCACACATCTTTACTAGTGTTCTCTTCAGAGGACCATAGTAAGCAACAGGTTTAACACAAGCTTTAGCAAGGACTTTTTATAAGTTAGCTACCAAGGAGGACAACATATCCTGAAAAGTCTCAAAGTGTTACGTTGAGCAGAAGAGGGAAAAGAAAGGGGTGAAGACGGAGAAGTAAGCAGGGAGATGCAATTAAGCAAGTGGTCATCTGAGAAGCACGACTGCAGAACTATCAAGAGGATTCTCACCAGCTGTTGCAAAGGCAGAAATACCTAAACTCTGAAGAAACCAACATCCTTGGTAGTGAGACCCTGATTCAAAATAAAGCAAGCCATGACAAGCAACCATGGAGACCTGTAACAACCAGGTCTGAAGATCACAAGTTTCCTGGGGAGGAAGGAGAGACCTTATGAGTAGTCAGCTTGCTAAAAAACCTCCATCCAGGCATTATCATCATCAAATTTGCAGAAAGGAGTATACTGAAGACCACAGACCCACTACGATGGAACCCTGCTGGAATTCATCCAGACAATTAGGAACTTGACAGAAATACTGTGTAGTCATTAATACCAGAAAACTGGATTGGCAAAGATCTACAAAAGCACTTGAAGAACCTATGAAAGCCCAACCAACCCTGCTCCAATTCACATAATAACATCAAATTGAAGCAAATAAACCTCAATTTTAAAAGATGAGGTGTAGTAGTAGCCAAAGAAAACAAAAGTAGATATAACCAACACATTGGCAAATTCTCAGAATCCATCACTCAACAAAAAATATTTGGTATACTGGTGAACTGTTACCAGCAGTACTGTCCTTTAAAAGCAGCACGTAAGGATGCAAACACACTGTATAAAGCAAGCAGAGATATTTACACTATAACATAGTGGCACTAATTTCAGCACCAAATAGAGCTATTTTTATCTTGTATATATTTCAGCCACTTCCAAGCCATTACATGAACTATATTAAGCACTTAGGCCCACCACACCCTTGAAAAGTATTTGTCACTATGACAGATTTTCTTGTCTGGATGTCCCCAGACTATATACCAGGGCCACGGTACAAAGAAAATTAAATTCATTCTGTTTTGCTTAACAATCACAGTTGCTCTCGCTTACAACCATGAAAAGAAAGCATTTTACCCCTAGCTCTGGGCCTTATTAAGTTACTTATCTCCCCAGTCAGGACATGCTTGTTACTCAAGCCAAGTACTGTATTCAGAGCACAGTGGCAAAGTTTTGTTCCTCTGTGAGACTGAAACGGCACCTTATTTCATCAGCAGCCTATACAGTCGAGATTGCTCCAAAAAATGGAATCATCTCAGTTTGTACATTAAAAGCCAGTAAGTATTTTACCTGTGATTTAAACTGTGGAAAAACTTAGCTACAGGTAGTATTCAGACAATACATCCTATCCTTTCCATCTTTAGCAGAACCTTTACATGAATGTTGCAGTAGAATCACACACACTGAGGGTGATTTTCTATTTTCCAAACTCACACTGAGCAATTCCCTTTGCTAAAATTAGACCTGTGTCTAATGTTTTACATTAGAAGGAGGCACTATTTACTACTATCCAGAGTTTCACATGTACAGTCCAATTCTACATGCTTGTTCAGCTCTTCGGACTGGCTACCTGTAGGTATCTGGACAAGGTCAAGCTTACTTAAATACGTTAGAGTGTGCCTGGGACTGTTGTTTCCATTCCCTGCTCAGCCCAATGGACTATGAGCCAGGGTAAGTCACAGACAGTTATCTGCCACAGGAAAGCTGTGCCTCTCAAACCACTCTAGTAATGAGAAAAAACTCTGTTTTGGTGACTTTCCTCAAGCACATCCACAAAGAAGAGTCCAAGCAACAAGCTTGATAACTTGACTGTATCTGGATATGAGCTTTTCAGAGCTGCAAGAATGCCCTCCACAAAGCCAACTTCCACGACCATATAAGTAGGTAAGTGATGACTGAGCTCCACATGAATATCCAAGTTCAGAAGTGACATCACTTCTCAATGAGATCGCTCTGACACTTCATGTTCACATGGCTCACATTCCCAGAAAGGCTGGGCTCCCCTTCCTACCTGCCAATAACCAAATCCTCTGGAAGAGCAGCTGTTTTCATAGGAACCATCAAAGGGTCTGATTCAAGAAAACAGGGCAAGCTTTATTCAAAGGTGGTAAAATGGCTACAATTCTGCTAGCAGTGACAGAGGAACGCAAAAGCTAGTCAAGAAAGGGGATAACATAGGAAAAAAAAAAGAGTGAAGCAGGTCTCCCATGTCAACTAAGCACATGATTTAAGAACAAGATTCTCCCCTGTGAAGAAGGCAGGTATGCTCTAATGGCCAGAGCCATTCACACATTGTATCATTAGACGGACCATGCGCAAACGAAAATTAATTTGGGATCCTGAGTTTGGTATCACCATATAGAGGAGGATGGAAAGAGATACTGTATGTCCTAATGAGCCTGACACTTCAGTGAAATCAGGCTCCACTGACTACTTTGGACTGGTTTAGAGTTGGATGCTTAGGGTTAAAGGGACTGAAAGGAAGACACATATGTTGTAACTTGATCCAGAACAAAGATATCCTAAAGATGAGATCAGGAGAAAAGAGGCTGTCCTTGCATACTAAACTTTGCCAAAGGCCTTGATATATCAACAACTCCAAAGCATGGACTGCAGCACACCAGGTAAGGTCTATCAGGTTACATGCTATAACCTCTCTCATGGATTTCTACTAATTTGGTATGTTCTAGAGTTGTGCTACATGGTGTATACAGTAATTATTGACAAGCTGCTAAATAAATGCAAACAAAACACCATGCTCCATACCAGAGTAGCTATGTCAGTGCTACTCCTTTCTCAGATAAGACTGATGTGTTTCCCCTCAAGTGTGTCAGAAAGAAAGGTAATGTAAATCCCAACATAGAAGAAGAGGAAACGCTCAAGGTTTATTGTCTGTAACCACAGAACACACCAGTTAACACCTATGGTCTTAAACAAATAAAACCTATCAAATACACTTATTATCTACAGAGCTAAGGTAAATAATATTACATAATTATAAAAATAGTTATCAGGGAAGGAGTGACACCCTAGAGCATTCAAAGATTTTACCGTTTTTATTCCTGTTGAAGCACAGTTAAATACTGAGCGTATCAGTGAAGAACCTAAGCCAATCTCACAACCCTTCACTTCAAACTGCCTGGAATCAACTCACCTGTAATTTTTAAATTAAAAAAAAAACAAAACTGATATTTTTCCACCTGTCAATGCAACTAGCAAGTAGTTCAACACAGGAATGAAACTTGCAGGTTTAATAAGTACTGGCACCACAAAAGTTAAATGAATTTTGATTATTTACACCACACTGCAGGCAACTGCAAAAACCTAAGGTAGCCAGTTTAATAATGTGACTATTTGGTATTTAATCTGCAATGTCATGACACTTCACATTTAAATTAAAAATTCCGGTTGACTGTCTGAATCGAAAGCCACCCAGACTTTTGTTATTCTGATAAATATCCAGCTTCATGTAAAATCTATTATCACAGTGCTTGTAGTTTATTATAAAACATGCTTTAAGAATTAACAACTTACAAAAATACTTATTTTGTTACTTCCTATACTTTCTTGAAGATCTAGACTTGAAATAGAGGTTTATGATTATGTAAAACATAGAATATTTCAAAAACACAATTTCAGAGTTATTAAGATACTGAGACCAGCTAGGAGAAAAGAGCTAATTTTGTGCTGAAGATGACATCCACATCCTCCTACTTATGTATGTGCACAAAAATATATGCAAACCCATGTCACAACACACTGATTCAGGTCAGAAAATTGACCCTGAAGCCTGATCCGTGGACTTACAGCCCCCAAAAGTTTTTGCTTTCATTTAAATCAAAGTAATTTTTAGCTATTAAACTTTTTTTTTTCCCTGATTGTTAGTGGATATAATGATAGATCTCCAAATGGCACACAACCTGCTCTTCTGCACAGAACACCAGTTGTGACCGAGGTCCTTGAGGCAGTACCAGCAAACTGAACAACTTCATTGCCCCTCTCGTTATGAGGTGTCATCACAATTTCAAAACAGAAAACTTGAGGAGTAGAAGGAAGGAGCAGTGCAGTGTAAGTTCATCTAAATTAGGAATTCTAGTTTGTTGCACAGGCAAATATCACAGTCTTTATTGCTTACAATTTTCAACAGTTTGGGAAAAAAAACAAAACCAAACCCAAGGGCAACACCAGGTCACAGGACAGAAGTAGAGAGGACCCCAACTCACTGCTCTGTCTTTCTGGCTTCTCCAGTTTAAAGAGTATCTTCATTCTTTTATTGTTTCACATGCAGTTCCACATGGGAAAGCTGTTTGCTTTGCACAGATTTACACAAACCCAGAAGGAACAGCTTTTCCAATTTCTCTCTGCAGTGCAATTTTTTAATATGTTTTGAAGAACAAGGACGGAAAGCAAAGTTAGAAGGATTTTATCCAGTGCTTTCAATAAAGAAATGGCTTACACCACTCCTATGGGTTGCAGTAGTCCCAAATACTGAATTACGCTTTCACTGATAAAAAAGTGAAATCAAACTGCCATAAAGCACAGAGTATTTTTCAGCACTAGTGACGTTGCTGACGCTTTAAGAAAGTTGTGATTCTGTGCTTACTAGCAGCTTCACTTGTACTGAGCACAGCTGTTTTCCTAAGGCTGCTCTTTATCATCTTTTAACTAACATTTATGGAGTATGGGCTATCGGAACCTTGAGAAAATCCACAACCACAGGTAACCCTTAATCATCAAGGAACAATTTTTAATTCCTATCAGGTCCCCAAATACATTCAGCGAGTAGACTCAAGTGCTTGTGCCAGCACAAAGCAAAGAAAGTAGAAGTATTTCTTTTCAGGAAAATGTTATCTTAAGACTCTTAAGCTACTGCATGGAACGAGTAAGACAGCATCAGCAGATTTAACTGATTTCTTCTTCGAACAACACTAATATAAGTAGAGACTTTCACAACAACTGCCTATATGTTCCCTAATTGTATCTCCTATATGCTAACTTGCAAAACATGAGATTCAGATAAATTTTGTTTAACGCACTTTTTGAAATGAGCAACTGGAATTTCTTCTAAAACAGTGTGAAGAAGCCACAAATGTTTCATATACATTCAGTTCTTGATCTGTGAATTGAATATGACTAGTTATTAAAACTACCAAGAATTTCACTGGTCGTAAAGCTATAATTCTATTTGCTTTCTTGAGAGTCTTCTGAGTTAATTTTCTAATTGAAATCACTATTCTTTGTCAACCTTGGTATGTTACTAAACAGCTCAGCAGAATATAAGTGAGAGTTGCATGTTCTCTTGAGGAAACTGTGTCATAGCTGGAGCAACTCACTCAGGCATCCTTTGCATCATTTTCCTCAAAGTTCATACTTGTGTCATACTTCAGATGAGCAAGAACGTTTCTTGCTTTTACCTTTGAAAGGTATATACCTTCCAAATATACACAACACTTTGAAGAATGCAATGCACAAAAATGATACCTCCTGCACATCAATGTCTAAATAACTAAAGCATGTGACGATGAGCCAGGTGAACTAGGCAAAGCCCTAGTGCACCCCTAGAAAGTGCAGCTGCGCGGATGCGAAATGCTCATCATGCCTACTCAGAGCCTTCCTATGCTAACTGATTGCTCCTGGATGTGAGGAACACTGACAATGCAGCCATACTGACCCGTGAAGAAAACAGATGACTCCTAATTTTGCATTACCAGCACAATCCCCTCTTTTGTACTATAAAATTGAAATGTAATTCAATTACAGCTGGAAGTAAGCTGTAACACTCTTACCAAAACTTCAATTGAAATTAAAATGGAAATGTTGGCCACTGTACCCCAATATCTAGTACCTCATTCTTGAACTGCCACTTTTCTGCTTTTGACACTCCAAAATTAATTTTACTGAAGCTAAGACAAGTGAGATTTATGGTATCTCTTGTAAAACATAGTCTTCTCCCTCATGAATCTGTATTTCATTTTGTTCCCTTTTTCATTTATCTCCATACTTTGCAGATAATCACTAATCGAACGTAAGGATTTAAAAGTCTGACTAGCAGGCCTTAGATAATTTCTGTCTCCTGTATTCCTTCTCCAACAAAGGAATGGCCTACTATTCAGTTACAAAAATAGTCCAATTAGTAAGATTAAAGGCCCTCCCCCAATACTAACTCCAAAGGTCTTTTGCTTCCAAAACTAAAACCTATCTGCTTCTCCCTGAAACAGCATTTTCCATGCATGTGCTTCACATCGTTAACCTTTTAGGTATGGCAGTCATGAGTTGCAACTAATTACTTATGTTTAACAACTACTCAAAAGAAAATAGAACACTTGAAACTGCTGTTAACTTCTCTTCCACAAGGGATTTAAGAGCACCATGAAATATCTGTTGAATCAGTGAAACTGTAGTATCCCTTGTACTGCAAGAGGTATTGTTCATCAGTACTGAAGCACAGACACAACTCTGGGCTCAAACTAGGAAAGTCTCCACCAGTTACACCTACACAGCAAATATGCTCACTGAAAGCTCTTGCAATTGGGACCAGCACCTTAAAGGAGAAATACTGAGGTATCTCAGATGTACAGCACTCCACGCAAGGCAAATGTTCTAGACACATTCACACTAAGGGTGTGCACACATCCTCATACTGAACACTAAAACATTCTGAGATCTCAGTATAACTTTGGCAACTAGGCCATCAGATATAGAAGTTTCAAAAGCCATTTCATAAATATACAGTTTTATACAATTGCTTTGAGATATCTAAGGTGAACATATTTCTCTAAAAAACAAATACACGGGTGCTTTTTAATACTGACAGATTCACTACTGAAATATGTACAGGAGATACATATAAATAAAAAGGTTTCCACGGGTCAGTGGGTTGGACTATCAAACTGTAACATGAAAATAAAGCTATTATACGTAAATCAACTCCTCCGATGAGGAACGGAACAATAGGGTGAGCAATAAAACACTTTTATCAAAGGAGTCAAAAAACCCTGAATGCCCACTGTATAAGACAACACTGCTTTCCAGGAACAAAGATAACAAGATTAAATGCTTCCTGTTCTTTTTACTATAGGCAAGAATGAATTCCTCAAACTGCATGCAGAGGTGACAAGCCCCTAAGCAGCAACAGGGCATGGGTACTTGGGAGCAATCAAGTGCTACAAGCTGTAAAACAGCTTAGTTCATGGCAAAGGCCCTGAATCCTCAGAGATAATACATGAGGGACATGACTACTCTATCTGTATTCTTGATTAAGTAGCTAGGTATACAGTTGTGAGGTTGATGATGTCTTCTGACTTAACAAAAGGGGAATCTGAAGTGGTGGTGGTGTTTTTTTTCTCCTGGGAACAACAACTAACACGCTGATTCTTGGGCTGATATTTATCTCATTCACAGAATCACAGAGTGTTAACAGTTGATTCAAATTAGGTTCATTTTTGAGGGCTGTGCTTTGCAGAGTAAAACCTTGTGAAACTAAAGCATAATCTTGACTGCCTGCTGCAACCATTACAGAACTAAGCATATGATGAAAATAGCATTGTTCAAACTCCTGGAAACCTGCTAACTGTCTACTTTTAAGGTGCAATTTAAGACAGTTTGCAAACTAAGCTGGACTTCTGGTCTCAGCAATTCTGTGCAACTGCAGCTCTGTGCCCGTATAATTACAGAATCAAACTAAATCAAGTCATGGAACTGAATTGATAAAAAACAACCATGTAAGTGAGGCACAGATCTCTCAAAGTGGAGCATTAGTGCTTGTTTGCAATACCGAAATCATCTCTGCCCTGAGAACCTGCTGTAAATTAAAAGAGGGCTAGGATGACAGTAGGCATGACTGACGAGCAAAAGATAATGCACTGGGCAGTCATGTCTTAAAAAGCCCACTGCCTCTACAAACACATCGTTTCAAGAAGCATTTCCAGACCACCAGAATTTGATTAAGTGAACACAGCAACATTTCCTGAAAGCCTCTCTTCTGTACCAAGAGGAAAATGGACTGACTAGTTGTGAATACCCTTAACATGTTTTCTCTTTAATGAAGTAGTTGGGATGCTAAAAATTATTGGATATCCCATTTTATACATCTCTAATGCATAGCTACAAGATGGTCTCATTGCAAAATCCTACAGCAATGTTACATCCTAAAGGAACACAAAAACAATCTTCACAGGTATTGAAGTATCATTATTCTCGGCCTCAATGATCTACTGCTCCTAGACCTGAAGACCACCTTTTCCTTTTGTGTTTGTGATCTTTTTTCTCTCCTTGTTGTTTGGCATGTTACCAGACGATGGAGAACAAGCTTGTCATCACATAAAAAGCAGGAATCCTAGTAAGTGCTACTTATCTTAAATGACGTTATTAAGGTTCCCATGAAAGTCACTTTAACTGGAGAAGGCTAGTGCCAACTAAGGAGCAGCTGGGATGCAAACAGCATTTATGTCCACATTGTATGAGGACTGACTACCCAACTAAGGTGTTAACTGAACAGAATATGCAAGCAAAAAGCATGCCTAGTTCTTAAATAGTTCCTCATGCTCAAAAACGCTTACTAATACAATCTCTAATTTAAATCAAGTCTCCTTCAGGTTTCCCATGAGACTTCATTATTTAAGGCCTTAGAAAGAAATGCAACCACAGATTTACTTTTTAGCCTATTTAAAACTGTAAACTGAATGCTTACACAGAGTATGAACTCCACTACACCTCCAGCCCATGTTAAATAGCGGGGGGAAGGGGGAGTATCTATTCCTTTCTCTGTGGTGTGACAACCCTCAGAAGGTGACATTTCTCCCTACCACCATAACCATAATCCATTTTTATTACTTTTCCTCCTTTGCCTCCAACAAATAAGCTCAAACATGAAGGACCTGTTTCCATTTTGATTTTTAGTTGGGATACTCTACAGGCAAACTGATTTTTAGACGAGAATGAAACACAGAAAAACATGTGATATATCAAATCTGTCCTCTACAAGCATCAGACAGAACAGCACCATCTGAAACACTGCTGCTTCCACAGATATGCCAAAATAAAGAACTGGGTCATATCAATGTAACTCAGCAAAATCATTTTCTATTTATTTGGGACTCTGCACAGCAAGGCCATTTTACAAGTCAACACACCACTTGTACTTCTAATTAATTTCCAAAGCAGTTTAATTAGGCAAGTTAAAACTGGTATTAGTTAACCGATTCAATATTTGCTTACCAAGGCTTCGCATGTTACCTTAATTTTGTAGCTAAACAAGTGCTGGCACAGTATCAGCTCTTACATGTTTATAACAAAATCCAGAACCGAAGAGCAAAATTTCAGCAGGTACAGAACATGCAATTTTATTTACAAAACTAAGGAAGACATCATCAAACATTATTATATTTTCTAGCATACAAGTATTATTTAAATTATTATTATGATCAAAGAATATTAATCTAATGTTTTACTTTGAGTTTTTAAAACCTTTCAAGATTTTAATTTGTTGATATGCTGGTTTTACTTTGCACCTTCCGAAATGCTTTGCAATAATGTTAAACAAAGTATAGCTCTAGAAAGCCTAAGTCAGCTAATGTTGCTTTAATGCTAATGGAAATATTGACTTGTGCCCAGAAGAGAAGACTGAAGACTTAATTCCACTGCTTACTACATTTAAGCAACTGTTTACATTCTCAATTTCTGCAGGCATGGTACAAAGCTATCCTATTTTTTTCCCTTACTACTACTATTTATTCGCTGTTCAAATCTTCAGCTTTTTTTCCTTTTTCCTTCAAACAGAAAACTCCATCTGCTTCTATACTTTACACTCCCATCCTAACACCACTGGCTTTTCTACCCTGCAATGCAATGCAAGGAAAGGAAAATCAAGTCAAAGATTAGCAGGTACTGAATTATTGAGTCCAAGAAATGCTCATAAAGCCAAGACAGAATCATTCACAGATGAAGTTACTAAAGAGATGAAAACTAAAATTTGAGTTATTTGCAGTTTTGCGCTGGTCCACAAAAAGTTCACAATGACTATAGATAGCACTTCAGTGCAATCCAGTGCCTAAGGAGCAGACCCACACAGCAGAAAAGCTGGTGCTGAGAATCCAAGTCCTCAGTGAACCTATCAGAGGAGATCTTTCAGACTAGACTTCAGCTGGTTCCATTAACTGGATACCTACTAGTGGCTGAAGCAGACTGCCTGCAGTCGCTCCTGAAGCACACCCGACACACACTCAATTTCGACACTGCAAAGGGATTCCACAATGAAAAACAAAGTATGGTAAGCAGGGGTGATCAGAAGATCAAAGTTTCAAAGGTTTCAAAGCAAACCTCTTGTTCAACCCAGAGTGCTAATGTATAGACACCAACTATTTTGATTCGCATGTATCTTCTATAGATATATTGCATTATCAGAATACTGCTCTTTCAACCATTCACTTTCTTGTTCATCTACTGGATGAGACATTCAAAACAATGCAAGTAGTTTTGTAACTGTATGAGCTTTCATGCTTCTGTACTTATGCCTCTGCTACAGTGCTTCTCCTTCCACGGAGAGGGAAAAACCCCAAACCCCACACTCTGCTCTGTACTCAAAGTACACCACCTACATGATGGTGCTGATTTTTATTATTGGTATGTTTAGTACCCAGCTACATGCACTCTGTGGTATAGATAACATCACTTATTAAGATCTAATGTGTTTAGGTGTTATCTAAACAAAAAAACCACCAGCTCAAATACTTTCAAGTAGTATCTTCTGACCAGTTTTAAAGGTAATCTGCAAATCAATGTTGCAAAATTCTGCCCATATACAAGCCTCTTTTGGTTGTGGGATATGGTTTTGGGGTTTTTTTTTAAATAAACATTCTCTTCTCACCATCCTCTTCGTATTTTTATTCAGTCTGAGTTTCCAGAACAGCTATGTAAATCGGAAATGTTGTCTATCAAACCAGAACACAACCAACCTGAATTATAACGGCATAATTTTCCCGCTGCAAAGCTGCAAAAATATAGACACACAGATCTCAGTTTTATGCTCAAGACAGAAAGGGAAAAGGAACTGCACAGAAACAGCCAGAAATCAAGTCTTACACATCTATCACGTAATAAATCATGAGTATAGACATACTGAAGGAAAGCTAACCTCCCAAAGATTTCCAGATACAACAATAAGTAAATTCAGAGAAATACACGCACATGGAAAAAGTATTTGTTAAAGAACTGATCACAAAACATTAGCAGTTGGAAGGGACAACAAAAGATCATCTAGTCCAAATCACTCTGCCAGATCTAACTGCTAATTAATTGTAACAAAGCGAATCAGAATCCATTTGAAATCCAGTGATGAACTACCCTGCAATGAACTATTCACTTTCCCATTCTGTTCAATCCCTACACATTAAATGCATACAGTAGTTTATATAGCGTGTATATATATACTATATATAGTAGTTTAGTATGCAAACTAAGTTTCACAGATATAATTAGAACACACAAAATCTGAGGAAAGATAGAAAGTTAATATGAGTGATCATTAGGTACTTTTTGACTCTTGCCCAAAAAGATTCTCCCTGAATAACCACATCTACTTAGATCTCCTTCACAGGAATTTTTCAATTTTATTGTTTTAATAAATCTCATTGCAGCTCTATTTACCACGAGTATGTAATAACTGAGCAGGTTTCAACGCTTCTGAAAATGCAAGAGTGCACTATTTCAACTCACTCCTCCCTTCCCAGTATTTATTTATACCACCTGAGGAACTGTTAATGACCTTGACAGTTCTTTACAGCCACTTGACTGTAACTCTCATATTCTCAGAGTTGCACATCTTTGGTAAAGAGGGTTAAGATCAACTGCAAAAAGAATCCACATGATGATGACTGCCAACATAAAGAAACTCACCCTTGAGATTAACTTTTTGGAGATTTTTTAACTATTGTTGCAATTCAGTGTGTAAGGATATGAGCACCCCGACTCTTCAGCACACACTCATTAGACGTTAACTGTGACTAGACAACTATTTCTACTTCAATAGCTAGATAAAAACAATAACAAAAGAACCCAGGCTTGTCTTCCAGTGTATGCAACTATGCACAGCAGGGAAGTACCACTGCTCCCAATAAAGCCAAGACAGATACAAGCATGCCCTGAAAATATGTCTCAAAGGTAGAGTCCACGTTGGATGAAGGTTTGAAAAAGCAGCTCAGCAGACAGGGCAGCAGGAATAGAATAAAAGCTTGTGAGGCTTTGCTACAACTGAGAGTTTTAAAACAGTTTGGTATTACCACCAAAAAAACACAGCACAGAAGAGAACAAGTGACTCTGGAAGGTTAATTACCAAAGACAGAACGTCCTGTTAACTGACAAAGTGGTTTTTCTCTCCCCAAATCTAAGTGGAAAGGAAGAGCCAATTTGCAGTTTTCTACCTGGGCGTGCTGAACATACTGCATAATAATTGTTAATTATTAAAGTGAAAGAGGCAAAATAAAAAGAGCAATTACTGTGGCACTATTCCTCACATTATTCTTTAGTCACTATTTAGCTTAAAATTCAAATCCCCCCAGGTTTTAGAAAAGGAACTAGAAAAACCTAGAAAATTAATGGACAGTCTCTGCTCATCGTCCACTAAACTGTTTTGAAACAAGTAAATTACTTAAAATACCAGGAAACAACTTCATTAGGCCTCATGCTTTGTCATATACAGCAGCAGAAGTTACACTTCCTTAAGCTTGTCTTTAGCCTTTCAACATTCTGCATTCAATATGTTATTCCTGATACTGTCAGTGGATCTGAATCTTGCACCCTTGCATGCAACGTGAACTTGCCATAGGCTTAGGTTACATTTCTCTCTCTTTAGGTTTTTCATTCAGATCTCAATGTTGTCATCTCAACCTTCATATTTTAGTCTGTTTAGTTAAAAACAATATTCGGCAGTTGACTATTAAACAGGAATTTCAGAAATGTAGTGGGATGTTCATTACAGTAAAATTATTCAGTGCCAGGAAATCTAATTAACCTATTCTTTTAATTATCAGACTGACATATGGGGAGATTAAAAATAGGAAGATAGCCAAAAATAACTGTCTAATCTGAAAATATATGCATTTCCTGCAACATAGGTGACACGAATCTGTTCTCTCAGCCAAGCGAAATGAGACATCACAAGTACTTCTGTAGTTCATATGTGTTACATTTTTGTATTGGCTGTCTATCAGCTGAATGTAACTTCTCCCACTGCTACTTCAAACCTTTTTAATTCTGATGAGAACTTAATTGATAATCTTCGTCCTCAGCAGAAAGGTTACTTAATTGCCATTTTAAGCTTGTCTCTTCAGCACAAACTGCCATCCCAAAGGATGCTTCCATCTCATCTACGTTTCCTGTGAAAGAACAAGGCAATGTCCACCTGATTCACACGGTGTGCACTTATGCCAGTGTCAAGCAACTGCACGCTAAGTCCATGCATGAGAAAGCAGAGGAGCCAAGATTATACTTTCTCATGAATGTGTTAGCAGACCTGAGCAGAATTCGGGGTGCCTGTCATCACGATGATGTGATGAAGCCCAGATGGGTATCCAAAACCAGGGTCCAACTGCCATGCCAGTTTCAACTCAAACATTATGCAAGTTCCAGGTCTGCAGAACTGAGATATTTAAGTTTTATCATCCTCACTACTATGAATTAATAATCAGGAGTGACTTTTTATCCCTGCTATTCTCTTCATAAGAGCCACCCTCCAATGACTAAAACAAAAATGAAGTTCAGATTATGTCTTTTGTGATTCTGAATATTTAATCTCTTTTTGTCCTCATCGTTGTGTTTATTCTGTTACAAAACAGTGCATTATCACAAACTCCTGAGCCAAGCAGGAATCACAAGACTGAGGAACTCCTTATTCGTAATTTGATTTAATGCCTGATCACTGAATGCACTTTATTGATTCATCAAAACTATATTCAGTATGTTAAGATACATAAATATCAGACAGGATTCATCTACTCACAAGAATCAATTCTCTCTGTCATTTTGAGTAACAGAAGACAAAAGCAGCCCTAACAAATTATCTTCTTCATACAGAGAAGACTGAGAAAACAACACCATATTCACTATCAGCATCAATGAAAAATCTTAAGGTAACTGCTATATTCAACCCAAAAGGCAGCACAGAGTTACAAAGACTGGCCTTTATCCTAAAGAAATCCTAAAGAATTTTACTCCAGGGAGTTTGGAATCTCAAAAAATAAACGCATCTCTCCAGCAGTTAGGAGAGAATGAACACTAGAAGTCAGTATCTGAAGCTAGACGGAGCTTTGAAGGAAGTTGTCCATGTTCCATGAATCCCTAAAAGTGGAATTGTGTGACTTGCTCAGATTAATTAACAAAATAAACAAGCGACAAGTACATTAGTTAACATAGGATTTTCCCGATTCTCTGTTGAAAAATTGATACAGTTTAGCTCAATACAGGGAATCACGAAGCCAGAAATATCATATACCACAAGACTGCACAACACAGTAGAAAGGATGAAAGAGAAATTTCTCAAAGTAGTCTTACCAAAACCTACAAGCCCACATTTCTGCAGGTTCAGTCCGATTTCTTACTGGATCAGGCCAATTTTCAGAAAATAATTTTATAAAGCTCCATTTCCTTTTTGATGTTACATATACCTTCTTTCTGAATGTCTTTGTTCTGCAAAGTACTAGGTCTTATTAGATTAACTCTTCCCAAATGAAAGCAGTGCAGTTAGTTCATCGTTAGAGATGAAAGATCCCAGAAATAATACCAGGGAGTTCCCTTTAAAGCATATTTGAAACGACAAACAGAAAAAAAAATAATAAAAAATTCCACACCTCAAAAAAACGCCTGCATAGTTCCTAAAATGTGAAACACTAAGTTCTTAACATGTGCAAAAGCACAGACCTAATAAAATAGGAAATACTATTTTGAAAGGTAGTTTCAAGTCATCTTGTTTACCTGTTATTTAAACATGAATTTGTAAGTTGTGGTATACCGTGATTTTAGAGACACTGCCAGCATAAAAATGTTGTACTGGTTTCCCTCAAGAAAACTAAAGAATTACATGCACTACACTGCAACTGCTCAAGGATTTATACGGAGGCCTTTAACAACACCACCAAAAAAATCATATAGATATATATCAATGCCTGGAGCACTATTTCTTGAAGATACGCTCCATACATACATGAATTTCAAATAGATTTTTTTGCTTGTGTGCCAGTTTAGGCAGTACATCACACTGAAGAAACAATATGTAGATGTCTCCTAAATGTTCCAGAGTGAACCCTAATTCAGGAAAGTCTTACCCAGAAAATACCTACATTACATACATCTGTGTAAAGCTGAGAATTAAAATAAAATAAATGTGATATTTAAATGGCAGATGGAAAAAGCCAGATGAAATACTGTGATCTTTAGTCACAATGGAAGCAAAGATTCCCTAGAAGACCACTGAATTCCTTCCAGATCTGTGGTTTATGAGGTATTCATTTGCTAACAAAATAAAAAAATTTTTTTGAAAGAGAAAATGGACTGGACATTCAAAGACATATATGAATAACCTCCTTATCAAAAAAATGAGACACACAACACTTTGATAAAATGAGATGCCTTACTGAACATTATTATTAATATATATATTTCTCGTACAGCCCTGCACAATAAGGAAGATGTTTTCCACAGTCAGTATTTACCGGGGGGGGGTTTAAACAGTGAAAACTCAGTAATTATAGTTTTAGAGCGCAACCTATACATTACTAATGTACATTATTCAAAAGGAGGGAATAAAGTTTGGAATTTTGAGAAAAGGTAAAAGCAAAAATATATATGTCAGTACAGAACATATTTTATAAATTTAGTTACACTAGCATGTTGTTTACAGACAACAATCTACAGTAAGGTCTGCAGATTTTATTATTTTTTTTAATGGCTGAAGGATTGTGTAAAGCAGAATGCCTTCCAGTCTTTGCATGGGCAAGAACCACAGTTGTTATGTAGGAAAGCTAACCGTGACCACCCTTCGTGCTCCAGCCTTCTGCTGTAGTGAGGCCTCACCTGGAATACCATGTCCAGCTCTGGAATGCTCAGCACAGGGACATGAACCTGTTGAGGTGCATCTAGACAGGGGCCACAAAAATGATCCAAGGGCTGGAGCACCTCTCTTGGGAGGACAGGCTGAGAGAGTTGGGCTTGTTTCAGCTTGGAGAAGGCTGCGGGGGGAAACTTATAGCAGCCTTCCAGTACCTGAAAGGCACCTCTAAGAAAGCTGGGAAAGAACTGTTCACCAAGGCATGGAGCAATAGGACAAGGGGTAATGGGTTTAAACTAGAAAAGGGGAGGTTTAGGTTGAATATTGGGAAAAAAATCTTCAATATGAAGGTGGTGGATCCCTGGAAGATGTTGCCCAGAGAGGTGGTGGAGGCCCCATCCCTGTAGATATTCAAGGTCAGGCTTGGTAGGGCTCGGATCAACCTGATCTAGTGAAGTTGTCCCTGGCTTGCTGCAGGGGAGTTGGACTAGGTAACCTTTAAAGGTCCTTTCCAACCTAACACATCCTATGATTCTATCTTTCTGCTATAAGCATTTCTTAAAGAAATCAAAAAACCCAGAAAAACCACACATCAGGGTAACTATGAAACTGAGTATTGACTTACTGAACTGGAAGCTTTTTTTCTTTTCCACAACAACTAAGTAGAAAGCTTGATTTTATTATCATGTGCAGAAACTTATACAGAACTGTTGTAAAGACTCAGAAGTTTTATTACTTTTAAGCCAACTATATTTTGTCATATTCTTCACTAAGTTACTTTGTTATGCCTTGGAGAACTGTCTCTCTTACATGGACTATTTGTATTCAGAAGGATAAATAGTATGGGGTTTTGGAATCATTTGTACTGGAAATTCTTGAGAACAGGTTCAACAAGCATTTGCAGCTATGGCTTACCAATAATTAATCCTGCTTTGGTCTAGCTGACCGAGATCTCTTCCAGATGCACGTTACATATGGGGAAAATATCACCAAACCCAGTTAATTCAAGAGAGAAGTTTTCAAAACTAGAACACAGTGCTGTTATGACTGATCTTTCCTAACCACCTACCTGTATCTAAGGAGTTTTTAACTGCGAATAAACAATTTATTCACAAATCAAGGGCGCAAACAATTCCTTTTTATATTGACAGCAATTTACAAAACCAAAAAGACTTAATTTTTATTACAGCAGATTTTTAACTCAAAACAGACACAAAAATGAGTTTAAGATGTTCCTCAACTGCTCAAAAATACTATTAAAGGGCTGATATTAAATATCTGGCCTTTTTTCCATGTGCAGATTAGAAAGAAAATAAAAATCTAAAACTAACTGTACCAGTTCTGGTTGTCCAAGTAACCTAATATGTAAGTAGGAAATGATTCAAACTACAGAAAGCTACATTTTATAAAATCTTTACACTTGGTAAGACATGAGCTAGGAACATTCTGACTAAGTTTCCTGCCTGGACAGTTAGCTATCTCTTAAACAAAAAAAAAATAATATGTGCATAACATTTTGATACTCTTTATGCTCAAACATATTTTACTAAAATTATTAAAAAAAAAAAGAGAGACTGACAAGTTTGGTCAAAAGCTGAAACATTAGCATGATTAGAAAAGCAAATCAATGAGATTCTGATTTCAGACGCACGCAGGTGGAAAAAAATAAACTATTTTAGTCACATCCACTTACTTCAATTCAAGAAAATCTGTATTATTAAAAATTTATATTGGAAGTTCTAGTAAAGACCAACTCAAATCTTATCTATAACAATTACACTCATTGTTTAGACACCCCAAACAATGAGGATGTTTTTTTCCTAAACACATATTATAAACAGATATGCGCATGTACCATATTTATTTAAAAGCAAGACAATTTCCCTGACTCCCTGTAGTTTAATTTAAAAAAATCAGGGGTGCTATTTCCATGCCTCCAGGTCAATAGACTGTTTTGACA
Organism: Heliornis fulica; assembly: GCA_013399135.1. Classification (NCBI taxonomy): domain Eukaryota; kingdom Metazoa; phylum Chordata; class Aves; order Gruiformes; family Heliornithidae; genus Heliornis; species Heliornis fulica. Next base: position 59,121 of record VXBZ01012775.1, on the reverse strand, counting down.
TGGCAGGTCTTACAGTGATGAAGGAGCACAAAAATGCCTGAGGCAGCTCAAAGTTTGCATGAGATGACACAGTGATGACAGTTGTTTTTCTTCACGCACTTGGGAATCTGTGCAGTGTACTATAGTTTAGTGGATTCCTTGTGATTTCTGGCAGCTGTACATCTCTCCCTGAATAGCAGATCATCTGGAGGTCACATAGGTACAAAAGCAAAACTGAAAAATATTAAAAGTTACGATGGAAATCTTACACTCGTGGTAAGTTATATAGAAAAAGCTAGTAACGGTGAGATCAGGAAGAAACACAGTGTTGTAGAGGCAAATGTGCAAAGATGGAAACACCAAACCAGAAGCTTCAAGGGTTAGCTCAGGGTAGAAATCACCGGACTCAAAACACTTTTTTACTTAAAGAAGTAGAACTGTAGAATTTGTGCATGCTCAAGAGACAGAGGTTACAGAGGTATTAAACTGAAAGCTCAAAAAATAGCAATCTTACCATCCTTCATATTCCAGTAGTATTGCGAATGTATTACTTAAAGATCACTATTACCTGTTGAGCCAAACAAATTCAAGGGTGAATGTCTACCTACACACTTAATGAAGAGGATGAGTGTTGTCTGGAGCAAGAAATCAGCTGTGATACTATTGAAAAGAGGACATGTCTTCTACTTGTATTAAAAGGGCACCTAGCATTTTGCCAGGGGCATTAAATGACAGTGAAAAATACCACTCTTAACAGTCACAACAGGAGGAAGGACATAACAACTGGAACTGCTTGATGAAACACCAAATAAGATGTTCAAAGACTGGTGTGGTCTTTCTACACAGAAAGATGCTGCAATGGATCATACTCATCCCTACAGGCAAAAGGGAAGAAAGAAGCCTACCTAAACACTTGTCATTGGGTCAAGACAGACCAGGTAAACATATATCCAGAAACTGTAGCTAAAAGGTTTGAAAAAGTCTGTATTTCAAATTTGATGCTCAGAACTGAAGATTATTTCTGTCCTCTTGAGTCTGAAGAGGGAGCTGAGAATAGTCTAAATGGGAGGAAGATGACAACAGTGAACAGGGTGACAGTACCAGAAAGTTGTAAAGTCTGAGGTGTAAAAGCTGGAAGCCAACTGCAGTAAGGTATAAGAGAAAAAAATAAGACTAGCCTCCAACAGAATAAAACCACCCCTCCTAATTAGTGAAAGCTTTATAACTTTATTGTGTATGATTACATGTATGTAATTTTAAAAAAGCTTTTTATATAGAGCTACGCTATGCTTTTAGAAGGGATATCATATATTTGGATTAGTACAGTACATATTCCCCAACATTACTTACTGTGTCAGGACACAGAAAAAGAAATAAGGTAGGACCAATACGCATATGTTCCCCAACTGATGCTTCACTAGTACCTTAACACACAATAACTTTAAAACAATAGGAACAAACTCTGCAGACACAACAGTTACAACCAAGGTTGTTTTCCTGAAGTAGCTAAAGCCCTTCACGTACATAGCCCTCAGTTTTCCATCAGTACTTCTGCAGCTAGCTTAAGGCAAATGTTCAAACAAGCTGTACATTACCACAACAAACCTGACCACCTTACAGTTTTGGAGAATTTGCATCTCAAAGTGTAGCAAAAGAAAACAAACAAAATCTTTAAAAAAGGGGGAAAAAAATCCCCTCAATCAGGCAGATTCAGAAAAGGAAAGTAAAAAATAACAAAGGAGGGAAGACTAATAAGCTCAAAGATAAAACATGACAACTGCAGAAAAATAGCCGCAATAAGCAGAAATATCACACAATTTCACTACTAACTAGCTACAAAAGAAAATCCATTACCATCCTGCAATTTGGTATTTAAGAAAATAAAGGATACATATGGTAATGACCAGCTAGAAGGGACCACTGCCCATAGTGAAGAGTTCCGATATACCCATCAGCATCACTTTCACCTCGCTTTCAAGAGAAAAAAACCCCACAAACGTCTTTGTCTTCTCTAACTGAATACAGTCAAATGATCACCTTTAAGAGCAAAGTTTGAAAAAAAATCCTTCTTTGGACCATTCTAAATTATTACAAAATTCACACTTTCAATTTTTAGTCACTACAGCTGAAGATAACTGTTTTGTCTGCCCCAGTCTGCACACATACTGTTAGTGACAACATAACTGTTTGTCACGGATTTGCTAATTGCCAAATCGCAACAGAAGAGGATGAATCACCATTATAAAGTCATTTTACATATATCCCTACTGATGTGAATTTTAATTGATAGTAATTAAAAATAATGCTCTCTGTTGCATGGGGACAACGGTGAATACACCAGCATTCACACAGACACGGAACAGGATTAAGGTCCAGTCTATAATCCCCTTAAAATGCAAGAATAATTGCATCATTTCACAGTGCAATCAGCAGCGAATTAAAAATATTTACAGTTAATGAACTACTGTATACAAAACACAAAAAGTAAACTTCAGTCTTACAAGAGCAAAAAACAGTTCTATAATATTTTCTGCCAGGGCACAAGAGGTCTTGTTTTTCTGTGTGTGCAGTTGTACCACGCTACTGGTTTACAAACACTGAAATAGTTCAAACTGAGATTTTTTTCAAAACCAGATAAGGGATTTGGTCGTACAGCTCCCACTTCATTTAATGAGAGCAGAATACTTAAATCCCTTATTTGCCTTTGAACCTAAGGATCTAATGCTTAACTGCACATTCTTTAGGTTTCTTCAGCTTGAAAATACTCGTTTCTCATACATTATGCCACATGCTTCTTCTAAAAAAGTAATTTAAAAGTTGATTTATGCCAATAAGCTATGAGGTAGCTGGGCTCCAGAGTCACTACCTGGCAAAATAAAACAAAGACACAAGACACTGCAAGTTCTGTTTATTTATTTCATGCTTAGAAACTAAGCATGAATAAAGAAAAAAAGCAGCTGAAATAATACTGAAATAAACACTAAAATATTTCTTCAGTGCTGTACTTCCAGATTTAAGATATAAATAAGACTTGAAAATTTGTATATATGATGAGTCAAATTATTCTTTCATACATCCATATTCAAAGACTTCATTCTAGAAATCATGACAGATGCCTTTAAACTGTTACTTATGAGAGATTTCTGAGGTGGCTTGGCTTTTACTATTACATGAATTTTCTACAACCTCTTGTCATGCAGTGCAAGCCAAGTAGCTAAGTGTACTATGTGAATCAAGAATACTATTTTGTGTTAGCGCTGGTGGAGGATTAAAACTGTAGAAGAGGCTGAGTATCTTGGCTCCATCAGCACAGGTGAACAGATTTTCTTAGAAAAATATATCCCCATTGAACCAATCTAAGAAATATTCACTCAAAAACAGTGCTTTTTAATATATTAAACATCTGTTTGGCCCTTGGTTTGAAATTTGAAAAGCAGGATCTTTCAATATGAAATGGCATGTCTCAGCTCTCAGTGTGACACATCAGTCTTCAGCCTGCAAAGAGATATACAGCCTTCCTATAAATCTTAGTACAGAAGGGACGGGAACTCATTTCTAAACAGTATGGATTTTATCTAAGTCAGTTCTACACAACTGGTTTGTTCACTGTGACTTGCTTTTAAAAGGTGTATGCTTCAGAAAGTTAGTAAAGCTGGACCTTACAATGGACTTTGGCAACAGCCATGAAAAAATATAGTACCAATTTTTTGTTAAACTTTAGATCAATCAACTACTGAAGCCACTCACTGAGCACACGCAACCATAACTTCAGTGATAAATCTGCTTTAGACACCAGTTATCTACTCTGCACGTGTCAAGGATGGTGTCTTTGTTGCCACCTACCCAACTCCTTCAGTTCAATGAACAGCTCATTCACAAGTTAGAAGTCGAGACAGAGCCAGGAAAGCCGGATTTCCACCTCCCAGTGGATGAATTTCAGAAAGTAGGCACAAAGATTAAACAAACTGAGAACACTGTGATCTGAACCAACATAAACCAATCTTGTTTCTGTGCAGCTACATGTACATCCTACCTAAATACAGGAGGATAAATTTTGACCAAAGAACCTGAAATATGCCTCCTGCATATATGAAATAAATACGAGACAGGAACATGCTTAAAATATTTAGCAGCGAATCTCCTTGCTTACAAAAAGTAGAAGCCAGTTAAATCCCGAAGTGACAGACATGTAAATTAGGATGCTGCAATGGCTACTACCAAGAATCAACTCTTCAGGTAAAGAGATACAAAATCACAAATAAAGCACCACTTGAATTCACTCTAATACACTCTAATCCGCTTCACCTTTTAACGATTTGCCTATGTTCCATGAATGGGTGACAGTGTAAACAAACATTCCCTTCCAACCCCTATCATTCTGCGATTCTGTGATTATCGCCTTTATCAGACAGGCTACAGCAAAGCTACAAAAGTAATGGTCTCTATGAATTTCTGTGGTCTAAAACACTTAGGAACTTATTTTACAGATGGCGTCATAACTACTTCTGGCTAAGAAAGGACATCTAATAGAAATCAAGACAACGTACAGACACGTACGTGACTAAAAAAAAAAGAGCAGTTTGTTTTAACTGTAGAGCTAGTGCCACAAAGTTTGTTTAGAAAGGGACACCCAGCAGGGTCACCAGTTCAGAAGAAACACCTGCAGCAAACATCCTAGTTTCAGGACCATCCCAAGCCCTCGGGAAGCAGGTCCTTTCCTAACGGTTGGTCACAGACAGGATGATCATACACAATGGTGCTTCCAACAGTGCCAGCACAGGAGCCCTCCTCTCCTGAGGTGGCTCTGCTCTCCCTTGACAGGGCGAGAAACAGAACAGCACCGCAGACCTACAGACCGACCTTGCCGCCGTCACCGGAGACTTAGTTAAGTCCACCACCACTTCACCACCTTCTCTTTCCCAGGATGGCGAAGAGTCCGCTATGCCTCCAGGGTGCGAGACAGGGAAGGGCGAAGGGAAGAAGGGAAGGAGGTGAGGGACGGGGACTACTGGACTCGGGTATAGAGCTGGAGCCCCACGCAAAGGGGACCCAGGACGGACTTTCATCTCCTCCGCGGCCCCTCGGCGGAGAAGCGGAGCCCCCATCTCCCGGACTGCCGCCTCCCTGCCTTCGCCCAGCGCTTCGCCTCCAGGGGAGGAGGGGTGCCAGAGGGAAGGGGA
>VXBZ01012775.1:10973-53246 GCA_013399135.1 Heliornis fulica | reverse complement strand
GGGAGGGGCCAGAGCGGGGCGCGCCTCTCCCGCGTCACGTGACGTGGCGCCCCGCGCGGCCGCGTGACGGCCTTCCCCGCCCTCCCGCCGACGGATTTTGGCGGCAAATGGCGGCGGGGCGTGTGGCTGCCCCTGGCTGCTTGGGCTGCCCTCGTTGCCGGTCTTCGTGCTCTCACGGCGGTGAGAGTTTGCCCGTGGCCTGGTTGTACCGGGGCTGCAGCACTCCCCAGGGCCTCGAGGGGGTTATTTGTTCCTCTGACTTGCCTGAAAGTGCTGCGTGGCACCGGTGCCTTCTCTGTCAGTGCCGCTGGGCCTTTGTTGCGTATTCTTCCCGCTTCCCTCCTGGTTTGCAGGAAGCAATGGGATGCGCTAGGCTCAAGGGGTGTTGCTGAGTTGCCTTCCTCATATGTGGTCATCCTGCTTTAGTTGTAACTGGAAGCGAGAAGGATGGCTTTGCTCTTCAAATGGAGCTAATGAGATCTGGAGGGCTTTGTTGACCATGCAGCCCTGATGAGCTGCGTCTGGCACACTGGTGATGGGCTTGGAACATGAGAAAGCTCCACTGATGGGTGTTGACCTCTGGTGCATCTGAGAACCTGAGGAGACTTTCACAAGTATTAAAAATATTGGAGATTGGCCTGAGGCATTGAATCTGATGAGGAAGAAAATGTAGACCTTTTGGCCACTGAATTGACAAGGATACATGTTCTGCAGTCTTCTAGGTTGACACAGGTTGATGGCTTCACTCTTTTCATGTCACCAGTGTTTAGTGAGGAGGAAATGTTACTGCAGAGAAAGCACTGTCTGTCAGGACTGGATCCTCTTGATACCATCAATGACAGATTAAACTGGGTGTTTCATGTCATCTGGAAAGCAAGGAATGCTCTGGTGTTTTGCATTAACTTAAATCAGGTGCATCATTTTTTTATGTCTGGAAAAGACTGTAGCTGCAGATTCCTCAGTATGTCATAGAATCACAGAATGGGTTGGGTTGGAAGAGACCTTTGGGATCACATTCTTCCAACCTCCCTGCCACAGGCCGGGACCCCCCCCCCACACCAGACCAAGTTGCCCAAAGCGCCACGCAACCTGACCTTGAACACTGCTAGGGAGGGAGCAGCCACAGCTTCTCCAGGCAGTCTGTGCCAGGGCTTCACCACTCTTACAGCGAAGTACTTCTTCCTAATACCTGATCTATACCTGCCCTCTATTAGCTTCAACCCATTACCCCCATCCTACCATAACACTCCCTGATTAACATTCCCTCTCCAACTTTCCTCTAAGCCCCTTTGGATACTGGAAGACTGCACTACGGTCACCCTGGAATCTTCTCCAAGCTAAACAATCTCAACTCTCAGCCTGTCCTTGTAGGGGAAGTGCTCCAGCCTCTGATGATCTTTGTGGCCTTCCTCTACACCTGCTTCAACAAGTCCATCTCCTTCTTATGTTGGGGGTCCCAGTCAATTTTGCTTGAACGCGCGTGTTACAGTACCCTATAACCTCTACATTACTCTCTATGACTCTGGATGATTATGTAGTTGGGTTGGTTTGGGGATTTTTGGCATGAAGGCAAAGTGGTACTACCTACTCCTTGCATACAGTGGAAAACTGAGATATGTGTGACAGAATGAATGTTAAATAAGAGCTGGAAAGAAAAGCTGTTCTTAAAGATTGCAGAAACAGTAGTCTACAACTATAGATATTCACAGTAGTAGTACTGAATATGTAAAATTTCAGAGACAAATCTAAGGGTCTCATGCAAAATTGACCACTTTTTTGGTTCATAACAATAAACTTAAAGTAACATGTTTCTAGTTCCCCATACAGGTAATCAAGTAAATGGCTTATTTGCCATTGTAAACTATAAACTATTATTAAAGTTTCTGACTTCTAATGTACATTAAACCCATTCTGTCCCAGGGAGAAGAAAACTTTCAGATTTCCCACTTAAAATTTAATGCAGTACCAGAAAAAGTTATCCTCATGTATACATCTATTCCTTACCACTAAACTGCTTGCAACACTGGTCCTAGAAACAACTGCACAAAAAACTATTTACTCTTTCTCAATCACTTAATTTGTCTGTGGGAGCTAAAATAGCTTCTCCTCTGGATAACTCAGTCCTATAGTGTGCTATTTGTAATTATTTTCACTTAAGGGTAAACCACAATAGCCAAATTCGTATTCATAGTCTGTCCTTGTTATAGCTCGCTGTCTTGCTTCCTCCTTGCCCAGAAGGCTTTCTGAATTGAGCCCAGGCCAGGAAGGAAGGAGAAATATGGAGCATGAGTTTCTTGCTCACACAAAAGTATAGCACTTGGAGATGGTAGGGTGAGGCTTGTTTTGTTCCCATCAAAATAAAATGGAAAGGAGCTTGTCTTTCAGCTGTCCTACCCTGAAGAGGACTTGCACTTATGCCTCCAGGGGTCTTGTGCGAGGGAGGATTCCTGTTTTTAATCACAGTTTTCAGGCAGTTAATTGCTAAGCCTACACCTAAGAGACCAAGGAAGGAATTAGTAATTAGAAGGAATGACCACAAAGAGTGGTGAGTAAGGAGTTCTCTTTTTCCTTTTTGACATCAGTGAGAAAATTATGACAGCTACCGAGGCAAGCGTGGCAGTGGCCTCAGGAAGAGGAAAAAAATGCTGGGCATGGTCCAGTACAGAGCTGTGGTGTTCATCCCATCTTTGAATCCTGACAGAAATTACAAAGTGGTTGCTAGACCTAGTGGAAGAGGAGAGCTGGTGCCTGATGGTGACAGGAGAGAAAGAGATTGTGCAGAGAAGATAGGTTTTTTAGATACCTGTTTCCTCCATGGACTTGGGGGGTAGGTGAGTATAAGAGGAGGTTTACTATGGCAGGGGAAATATACTCAAGGCAGGCATTTGCTGTGCTGGAAAGTACAGAGAAGCAGCAGATGAAGATGTGTGCATGGGGAGGACAATGGATCCCACAAGTAGATAAAACCAAAACCCAACCAAACTAAGCAAAGAAATAAAAAGAGGGTGGAGACTGTGAGAAAGAACAGAAAAGTGGTGGGAGTCTGGAAGGGGAAGAATATGAGTTTTACACCAATACAAAGGTGGAATCTTGTGTTAAGAGGAATTGGCAGGCTTATTACTGGGGTGTGTCAGGAATAAAGATTTAAGAGCTTGTGGCAATAAAGATTCCTCATAATAAAAAATTTCTTTGGGATTCAGATACACTCTTCCTCATACTCTTGCCACTTCCTTGACTGTGACTCAGTATTTCCATAGTGTGGTGTTTTTCTAGCTCCACACTTCGATTCTTATGTCTCAAAAAAACCTTGTCATATCCTATGGCTCTTCAGATACTCTGGTTGTGTGTTTCAAGTTGTTTGTCTTGGCTAAAGATGGATAAGTGTTGTGGTTTAACCCCAGCTGGCAACTAAGTCCCACACAGCCACTCGCTCACCCCCTGGTTGGGATGGGGGGAGGGAATTAGCAGAGTGAAAGTGAGAAAACTTGTGGGTTGAGATAAAGTCGGTTTAATAGGTAAGGCAAAAGCCACACATGCAAGCAAAGCAAGACAAGGAATTAATTCTCAACTGCCCGTGGGCGGGCAGGTGTTCAGCCACCCCCAGGAAAGCAGGGCTGCATCACACGTAACAGTAACTTGGGAAGACAAATGCCATTCCTCCTAATGTGTCCCTTTTCCTTCTTCTTCTCCAGCTTTATATTCTGAGCGTGATGTCATATGATGTGGAACATCCCTTTGGTTGTTTGGGTCAGCTCCCCTGTCTGTGTCCCCTCCCAGTTCCTTGTGCACCCCCCAGCCTCCTTGCTGGTCGGATGGGGTGAGGAGCAGAAAAGGCCTTTACAGCATCCCTGTACTATCAACACTGTTTTCAACACAAATCTGAAACCTAGCCCCATACCAGCTCCGATGACAAAAGTTAAGTCTCACCAGCCAAACCCAGTAAGAGAAAAAGGGACCTTCACAATCTAAGCTCCCCTGTATGTGGGTTGTTTACCTACTGCTGTTCTGAATTAGCTTTAAAAAAGGAAACAAGTTATGTAATGTCCTGCTACAGTTTTTAAGATGCTGGAAGAGGAAAGTCAAGTGAATAGCAGCAGAAGAGGTTAGGATGATGGACGGCAAGGAGAAGGGGTTGGAATAGTCATGAGTGTTGCTTAGACTGTACATAGCCAATTGTTGAAAGGAGGACTATTAACTCTTCCAGGGAGAATGTCATGTTGGCAAGAAAAAACTGTGATGTTTGTGTTATCACTGGAGCTCAGACAACAAAACTAGCCCATTAGGGATAACAGGAGATATGACAGAAGAAATTAGGACAGGAAGACACAAATATTTAAACATTCCTGCTCTTCAGGAGGCAAAGGAGATTGATAGAGGATTAGAATTTTGGAGCGTGGTACATACTAATGGAAGAAACAGTTATCGGAAAGATGAAGTGGAACTTATTGAGTCAGGATTGGGAAAATGTGGCAGAGTTTCTGTTAGAAAGCACGAAGATGTTCTAGACATGTTTGAGTTCAAGTCTGGAGAGAAATACTTTTTTAAAGATTGTTAGGAAAAATACTACTTGGAGCAAAACTCGGTTGCTAACTAAGGTTCTTAATTTCAAGGGTCAAACCTTAAGAAATTAAGGGAGTGGGTTAGTGATGACAGCTGCATCTAGGTGGTTGAAGACTTGCATGTGGAGAAGACTTGGTATCTGTCAAGTGTCTCTGCAAAAAGTTTCTAGAATTCCTATCCCAAACAATTCCTATCCCTATTATTTCAGCTGGATAAATAGCTACTTCAAAAGGGTTATTTAGAACAATCAAATCTTGAAAGGCATGGAACAAAATGATTGCTTGGAAAATATTAAGAAGGGTAAGAATAAAGTGAGAATTGTCAGAAGCCCAGCTGAGTTTCATTACAAAGGAAATTAAAGCAGAGGCTAATGAGAAGGAAGATATGAAAATGAATGTTTCCACATTTGAGATGAAAGCAAAAAGCCTATCACATACCCATCTGAAACATCAGAAGATCGTTATTCAGCCAGAAATTTCCATTAATGATGTAGGTACGAAAATATGAGCTGTAATAATGAAATGTGCTGATGACACAAAATAGTGAGATACTTTCAGTGTGAGAGGGATCAAGACTGGATGACCCTGAGAACATAAATAATAGGATAGATTAATTCTAATAATACAATGGTGCAAGGAGACTGATAGCAGTACTTTCTGTTGGGGGAGGGAGCCTCATTATTGGAAGTGACAATAGGTAGAAAGCCTTCGTTGTATTGGTTGATGATGACCAAGTGATGTGATCCAGCAGCAAAATACATTACTCAAATCACATAACATGACAGGTCAGCACTTCCGTTAGGTACTGTAGCTAAAAACATTGGTCTCATCTCTTCTGAAACAATTTGTGCAATTCTGGTGAGGTGGTTTGACCCTGGCTGGAGGCCAGGTGCCCACCAAAGTTGCTCTATCATTTCCCTCATCAACTGGACAAGAAAGAGAAAATGTAACAAAAGGCTCATGGGTTGACAAGTTTAGGGAGAGATCACTCACTAATTACCACCACAGGCAAAACAGACTCGACTTGGGGAAAACTAATTCATAACAAATCAAACCAGAATAGAGTAATGGGAAATAAAACCAAATCTTAAAACACCTCTCCCCAACCCCCTTTTTTCCAGGCTCAACTTTACTCTTGATGTCTCTCCCTACTCCCCTCAAGCAGCACAGTGGGATGGGGAGTTCCATCACAGGCTTTCCATGGGGTTGGGCAGGCACCTGCTCCAGCATGAGGTCCTTCATGGACTGCAGATGGATATCTCCCTCATCACCATCCTCCATGGGCTTCAGAGGAATCTCTCTCTCCAGTGCCTACAACACATCCTGCCTCTCCTTCTTCACTGACCTTGGTGTCTGCAGAGCTGTTCCTCTCATCTTCACACTCCTTCCTCTGGCTGCAGTTTTCACAACAACTTTTTTCCTCTTCTTAACTTTGTTATCCCAGAGTTGCTACTATTGTTTCTGATGGGCTTGGCTTCCTTGGAGCTGGCTGTTTTGGAACAAGCTGCCATTGACTCTATCTGATATGGTGGAAGCTTCTAGAAATTCTCACAGAAGTTTTCCACAGCCTCCCTGCTACCTGAACTTGGCAACGCAAACCAAATACATTTGATCAGAAAAAGTTAGATCATGCTTAAAGAGGTGCTGAGGACTCAAAGGATGAGAAAAATGGAGAATCTATTTTATGAGAGGAGAATAAAAATGATTAATTTGTTTTAGTGAGACAAAAGGAGAAAATAAGCATGTTTTTAGACTACTAACACAAAACTAAGCATCAGTTAAGACAAAAGCTTTTTGAGCTAAAGGATAGTACTGTGTAAATTAAAAATGGTATTAACTGATTTCTGAGTATGTCAAAACAGACAGCTATCATGTTAGACAATAAGTAGTGCTATTTCTAAGGCATTTATGTGTTCCTTCATAACACTACAAAATAAACTATGAAAACAGTAAAATGATAGATTTGTGCAAACAAAACATGAACCCCAAAGGTGGAAAGAAAATTAATCCCACGTAGTTGTATCTTTCTTAATGATCCTGCTGGCTTCTGTCAAAGCTGAGTCCATTTTCATTCATATTCAAAATCACAATGTAGTTCTATCTATATATTGCCCAGTAATCAAAACAGTTTAAATTCTCCTGAGCAAGAAATAAAAACTCACCAAAAGAACTGTGTGGAGTGTGGTCTGTAGGTTATCTGCTGGAGATGCTGTGAGGAGGAAAGGAGAAATTTTTTTGGAACATCCAATTTCAGATCGTGTGAAGAATCATTCTGTTACAGAGGGAGAAAATTAATGATGAGGGAGGACAGAACATTTGAAAATACAGCCCTGGTCATGACTTGAGCTGTTGCTTAAAAGGGAATCTTACAAAATAGTTTCAGAGCTAACTTAAAAGCAGGGGAGCAGTTGTGTTTTCATTTTATGTAATATAATGCAAACCACAATACTATTACCTGTAATTGTTGGTGCCTTTCTGCCTTTCCAATTGTCTTTTCTATTTATCATTTTCCTTTGTTCACTTCCCAGTGCACACTCTCTTAATGCCGAATAGTTTTATTCTTGTTGAGATGGGTATGTTTTCCCATCACTGTGCTCTTTCTTTTCTTCATTCACTTCCTCATTTGACAAGATAGGCAATTAAATTAGGAGGGTCCTATAGAAACACACCTTTTTTGTTTGTTTTTTAAATTTTGTGTCTAAGAACTGGAACTTTTTCATGAGCATAGGAAAAAAGGGATTGGGTGCCAGGATAAGGCAGAAGGGTGGGAAGAGAGTTTATTTAAATTCACAACTGCATATATCCTTCTGAAAAATAAAGGAGGAATTTGCTGATAGATGTGAGGTCAATTAAACAAAGATTTATTTTTTTCCTTATGTTGATCTGCATTCTGCATTCCCGAGTCTGTGATTTAGCTACTTTATTACCAGTTTGTTACCTAGCACTGGCACACAGCTCTTTGCTGTGATAAAGCAAAAAATGCATCTTTGGAGTATGTTTTACAGTAACCTATTTATTCTTAAAATGTGTATTTCATTGAATTTTTCAGCAAATTAATACTGGAAACCTTTTGTGCAATACACACAAAGTCAATAGACACCCAGTGTCAATAGAAGGAAAAAAAGGTACAGCCTGCAAAGGGCAGGAGGAGGAGGTAGTGGGATGGATTTTAAGCTTGGGTAGTATAAAAGCCCTGTAATCCTTTGCCATTCTCTGACTGATGATGAACTACATGTTCTGCCTGTTATGGCAGTATTGATTGCAATCAGATGATAAAATCATTGCACAGAGATAGAAAGCACTGCCGTGAAAATGAAAAGGTGGAAATGTAATGAATTCTTGATTCAAAAATGATTTCTCAGAATAAAATGAAAAACTCTTTCTTATACTAAGAGTTAAGCATGGGAATAACAAAATGCTGAAAAAATATGCCATTTAAAATAAAATTCAATTCAAATTATGTATTTATCTTCAACAGCCATCCCACACTTTTCATCAACATTCCTTATGCTGCAAATTTTCCTCACTCACAGCTTTAGCTTTACTTACAATTAATCCACTGGTATTATAGTGATGGAGATTCTTGCTGGAATGCATTAACTTCCTCTGTTAAATCCCCCCTGAGGCAAACTACTTGAAAAATATTTCCTTTGTCTAGGACACACAGTTTAGTAGCTCTCTTCTTTACAGTGTGATAGCAGTTCTCTTTGCAGTGATTTATGCATACTATTCAAATACAAAAACTGCATTAAATTATGTTACATTAAAAGATCTGAGACACACATTCCATTACTTAGGCACCTTTGTGTAAGGAAAAAATGTAGGTCTGATCCTGTTGCTGTTCAAGCTCCTTCTTACAGAAACATTGAGTCATTGCGATGCGGAGTTGCAGTGATGGAGAGTTGTTAGGAACTGAGTAACTTTTGTCTTACAGAGGCCAAACAAGCCTTTAAAACTCACTGAGGACCACATACACCTTTAGTATTTTTATTGTTTGTATAAACAAATACGCTACGAGCTGTTTCCAAAGGAGTAGGATCACTGCTTCTGGGGGGAAGATTTCACAGCCCCTGAAATAGCTTCACAATCCTTACTGTTTGAATGGATTCCTAATACCCAACTTAAATCTCTGCTGAAAATTCATCTCATCTTTGTCCTTCCTCTAGTTGTCACGGTGGAACAATGGCCACCAAATCTTTTATGACAGCTTTCTAAACTTTGGAGTGCTGCTGTAATGTTCCACCTTGAGCTCTTCATTTCTCAATTTACTGCTCTTATTTCTAACCCACGTAAACTCCATTTCTTCAGCTTTCCTCACAGTGGATATTTCTTAAACTCTCCTTGCTGTCATACTTCCCCCACAGAGGATTGCCATTATCTTTCCTGGAGTACAATGACCAATGCCAAATCCAGTACCGTGTGCTTGCTGGGACCTTGCCAGAGCTCAGTGGAATAATTACCCTTTATGTCATCTATTACATTGTTGACTGTTTAGTTTGTGATCTCCCACATTGTTTTCTGCCTACACAGTTGTTTCCTATTCTATAGTTAACTTTCTTCCCTCCTTAGATTTCTCTTTCCAAAGCATTATCTGTTTTGTATTTTGTCTGGTTGATTTTAGGGTGCTGGCTTTAGGTTTTGGTTTGGCTTTTTTTTTTTTTTTTTTTAATGTGTGTCTATGTGTCCCATTTTTAGTGCTATTTCCTTTCTTCAAAGCACTTTGCCACTTTCCCCAACCTGATGTCACCACCAAACTGTGACAGCACATCCATGTGCCATCACCCAGGCAAAAACTGGCCTCAGGACAAAGTTTTGTGCCTCTCCCCCAGTAAAACCTTCTCAGATTGACAACAAACCATCAATTACTGCACAGTTGAGAACAATTTTTCAAAATGTTGTGCACCTACCGGGTTGCTAATTACCTCTGGGATTACCACTGTCATGGCTTATTTGGGAAAATGCTGTGTGGGACAGTGTCAAAAAGCTTGTCATTGTCAAGATGCATCATATCTGCTATTTGCATTTATTTGCTAGAGCAATTACCCTGTCAGAGGAGATGAGCATCAATTGATATGATTCTTTTAATGACAAACCCATTTTGAGAGTTTTTAATAATTATCATCATCTTTTAGGTATTTACAAATTCTTCATTTGATAATTTGCTCTGTTTCAAGGGATAAAAGTTAGGTTGACAGGTGCTCTAAATCCTCTATCTTTTAAAAAAAATTATTGCATTTATACTTTTCTAGGGTTTAAACCTTGCTTGCTTTCTTGATCATCAGTGAATCAAACATTCCTTCAGCAAGTTATCTGAATGTTCATGATGAAGTTTATCTCAGTCCACTAACTTAAACACCTCTAACTTTTTTTTCCTGTTTGGCTTTTTTTTTTTTTTCTCCTGAGCATCATGAGATCAAAGGCTGGGCTCTCCAAGCATCTCCTGGACAATCCTCATACCATTCTGCAGTGTGTATGCTTAGTGTCAAAAAAACTGTTGTAATCAGGCTAGCATGTGTGCCTATGTACACCCCTGCTCAGCCATTGTGTAAGTACATGATTAAACGCTCCTGGAATCACCGGGACTTGATACATTACCAAAGTTAATGAGATGTCACACCAGTGGCTGCTGTGCAAACAACTGCAGGCTTCTCAGCCAGGAACCTGGTGGAATTCCCTGCCCTAAGTTGCATTTGAATGTCTACTTGCTGTTGGAAATCCTCTCTCTCTCTCTCTCTCTCTCTCTCTCTCTCTCTCTCTCTCTCTCTCTCTCTTTGCAGACTGAGACAAAAGGAGAGCATGTTAATGGAAAAGGAGAGCAGAGGTGAGCTTCCTTACTGCTGGGTGTAGGCGGGTTGTGTGCCAAGGTGTCAAACTAGGGTGTGTGCCAGCCTAACCTCAGGGATGAGTCTTGTCTTTGGCCTTGGGCAGGTCGATGGAGTGAGCTCCATACCGAGTAGGAAAACGTGGGCAGAGCTCTGAGCTCTCCTGGTCCCAGGGAACAGGAGCAACATATTTGCAGTGAGGTATCTCTGCCTCTGGTGACAGTAATTCAGGTGTGGCAGCATGCTGCTGTGTCTCTACTTTTGGGTCCAAGCTGGTGTGTTCATACAGGGCCATAGCTGCACCGTGGATGTACTGGCACCGTTCAGTGCTTGCAGAATGCCTCTAGGTCTTGTGTTGATGCCCTCCTTGGTCTTTTTAAACTTGCTTCGAGAAGCTCAGTAAAAGCACTGACACTCTGAGGAGAGCTGAAATAGAGAACAGGTAGAGTAAATTTAGGCAGACTGTTAAAAAGCGAGGTTTTAGTCTTTTGGGGCTTGCTGTCAGTTTTATCTGGCCAAACGTAAAACTCTGTAGAGCAGTTGTAGATGCCTACATCTGAGCTAGTTGTCTAGGTTCCCCTTATAACCAAGGAAAGCTGTCAGTTCATCTGTTCCTGAGATAGCTGTCAAAAATGTTTAAAAGGTTTAAAAATGCTTTTTTTCTCTTCTGATTCTGTGGGAATTTAGACAGTCACTGCAGGTGTCTGTGTGGTGTTGCAATTGCCTGCATTGAATCAGTCAAATATCCTGCTTACTCAAGCAAATTTTGCAGAATACGTGTAGAGCTACACTTAAAGATATGTACCAAACATGGTAAATAATGAAAGCATCAGTTCATATCCATGCCTGTTTTTTTCCTCATTTCTCTTCCCCACACTTTCATTTGTATTCAGTCTTATTCTGTTGGACTTCAATTTGCTAGACCGATGAATCACATTCTCTGTGGTTAGTGCTTGCTCAGTCCTTGTTTGTAGATGGTACTGATTGTAACTTCACATGCAGGATTTGGCTGAGTGTGGTCTGTAGGTTATCTGCTGGGAGACTTGGGAGGAGGAAAGGAAAGTTTTTGGAACATCCACTTTCAGATCACATGAAGAATCATTCTGTTCCAGAGGGAGAAAATTAATGATGAGGGAGAACAGAACATTTGAAAATACAGAGGAGGCATGTGCATGGGATTTAAACTTCTTGCAAACAATTTCTAGACCACCGTCCAGATACCCTGTGACCCAGCAGTGTTTTGCAGGCAGCAGGACGAGAAACTTGGATGTAAATTGAAGGCAGGCACGGAGGACTCTCATACACCCCAGGAATCTCAAGTCATCACTCACTACATTCCCCATCCTGCCCAATTGCACAGAGCAATTCTGTTAAGTTGTGCTCTGAGCACTACTGATCATACATCTATGAGTCCTAATTTGTGATTTGCTTAATACAGCTTTTTAAAACACAGGGCTGAAAATATTGCCAAGGACATTGCTTCCTCCGTTTCAGTGCATGTTAAAGCTACATTGGTGAAAGAACTAAAGCAGACAGCTAGGAAACTGTTAAAACACAGAGACATTGGCGCTGAGCTCTGCTTTTCTCTGTCAGAGCGAGCTGATTTCACACACACGACCCTTTAAACCAATAAATCAATGGCATGCTCGTGACCTTATTTGCTGTAATGAATCAGTTGTATTGCCATGTTCTGCAGCATATCAATCAGCAGCAAATCTGGTTTCACTGGCCAGTGTGTTCTGCTTGCTTTAGTGCTGCAGTGAAGCTCTGTTTAAAATAAAAAAGGCCTGTTTAAGCTTGATAAGGCATATCAAATCTTAACATTTGTTACCTACTGATACTTGGTCTTATTTGGTACTAGACAATAGAAGTAGGAAAATTGTGCTATCTCTGAATTTCCCATTTAACATTTCAATACAGCATTTTAAGTGTTTAAAAAATACCAAAACAACTCCAAAGGATATTCCCAGGGGAAAAAAATACAGTTGGTTAGTGAATGGTGGCTTGAAAAGTTTTTATTAGCTTGCTAGCCAAAAGCTTGGGCTGCTTTGTTGAAGTGGTTTGTGGTGCACTCCTGAGAAAGACATCAACATTCTGAAGCTGGAGCTGGGGGTTTTGCTTGCAGGATCTTGTGTGGCACTTACCAGCATAGTTTTTCATCAGTCTTTGGGTATCTGTCTGTACCACTCTAAAAGCTGAAGGAGCTTGATACATATTATGATGAAATCAAAATGTTAGGAGTTGGAAGGGGCCTCGAAAGATCATCTAGTGCTTTTAAATGTGTTTTGTGTTAGTCTGTGGATTTCTTTTCAGACTCTAGGTCTCGGTGAAGTTATCCCTCCTGGGAATAGCTTTGGGAAGATGATTGTGCTTCTGAACGTCTGCTTATCATCACAGCAGCTGCACTTGCTGCACCATCCCTTAACATGATGCAGTACATTCCCATCGTAGTTTCAAGCAAGTAGAGTGTTAGTCTGTAATAGTTATACTGTCTAGGATCCCTGGTCATGAATAAAAATAGTTTGAATAAAAATACAGCCTTTGCTTCAGAGAATTTTCAAGCTAAATGCTAAGTAAGACAAGAGATGATAAATGAGCAGTCAGGGGGGAAAGAATCTAGGTGACAATTAATAGGGAAGATAATTCTCAACTTTCTTCCCTTCCTAACCTTCTAGATGGATGTAGGAAGTTACAGAGAACTTGGGAAAGAATGGGGACCTCAGATTGTCTAAGAGGGAATAAAAAAAACCAAAACAAACCAAAACAAAAAAAGCACACGATTTTATCTATTCCTGGCATATTAGCCATATAATTAAAGATGCTTTGGGTTGGATTCATCTGATCAAATGCAGACACCTAAAAAATGGCTGTGCCCATCTAAGCCAGTTTTCTTGACTCCATATGTAGCCAGTGGAGAACAAGCTATTGTAGGGCATCACCCATTTAGTTTTAAGGAAGGTGTTAAGATACATCAGGTGAACTACACCCCAAAAATACGTCATTCCTCCCATTGACTATAGAGGTAACCAGAGCAACCAGTTTGGACATTGGCTGTCTATACTGCAGAGTTCTAAAGCTGGGGGAATTTATACCCCTCTCCCCCCGGTGGTATCTTTTCTCCTGTGGACCCGTGCAAAGGTAAAATATCAACAACCTGTACTTGACAGCTTGTTATCCAAATGCACACAGATGTTTCCATGAACAAAATAATTCCCGAGTGTTGAAACAGGGAGAGATCTTCTGAAGCATTTTGCACTGTGTTTCTCATGTTTGGAAAGAGGACACATACACCACCTAGACCACTTGAACTAGCAGATTTTACTTAGTCCTTTCTCAGCTTTTATAATCTAAGCTTAGCGTAAGAAATATCCTGGACCACAAAAGTACTTAAAATAGCATCTTTAAAAATCTTACTGCTCTTTTTGGACCTCCTTCCCTTCTCCCTCCTTCCTCTCAGATTTACAGCTTGGACTTTTACAGTTTAATTAGACATTTAGCTTAAATTTGAGATGTTACTATAATTCATTGCTGGCCCTCTGAGAACAGCCATGTAATGTTGCTGGCAGCAACTGGCCCTGGTTCTGCCTCTTGAGAGTCACCATGTTTCAGTGATGTGGGAAATAAACTCTCAATATCCAGCCTTCAAAGCACAATAAGATCTATATTGACGTGTTATGGAAACGTAAGCCCTTTTTTATTTCTGGAGGGTGACTGCATGGAGGTGGGCAATATTGGCCTGCTTTACTTTTCAATATGGCATTAATTACCCTCCACTAGTCCATTTTCCACGCACTGAGTCACACTGATAACCAAATACCACATATAATTCCCTTCATTTGTCTCTGAAAGCCTCTCACAAATATGAAACACGTGCTACGCAGAGTTCCTCCAGAGGGGCAGGTGGTTGCATGAGGGGATTGCTTAGTTAGGCTGATCAGAAGGAACCACTGGGAGTGTGGGAACTGACCTGCTGTATTATGTAGACCTAGAACCTCATCTGGAAATTTTGGTGAAGCCCAGAAAGTCACCGGTTTGAGGCCTGATGTTTTCAGAAAAATACTCAGGTGGGTGGAACAGGAGGAGTTTGGAGGAACAAATTTTCTGCTCCAAACCCAACATGAGGTGCTGAGTTCTCTGGGGCAGGAGACCATCTGCACTTGGTCTCAGCATGGGTTTCTTTGGTGCTGCTGCAACACAGGTCGCAGGTACAGTGGATTTTTTTTATTCATCTGAATGACCTGGCAGCCAGTTTTCTCTGTGCGGTGACAGTAGAGAGTGTAACAGCAACCTGGTAACAAGCCTCTTGGTGATGTGATAGAAATAAGCTCTTCTCTTCAGAATCCCTTTTCCAGCTACATTTCTATGTCAGTGGGTTTGGAGTTTTTTTTTAATCAGCACTGGAGGCTACTTCTTGCTTGCTGCAATTTGGTCAGAATTTCATGAACCTAAGCATTTTTTTCTGCTTTCATTTGTAAAAATTAAGAAATACAGTTCTATGAAATGTGAAAGCAATTAATAATAGAAATTTCTACTAGTAGAAGGGACAATACAGAAGGCATATGAAAGTGTTCAGATTTGAGGCTAGAGAAAGATAATAGTTAATTGTCTGAACAATTATTTCTGTATTAGATAATGAGAGTTGCTGAAATTGCTAGTTGTATAAATGAGGCATCCTGCATTATTGATCAGGATTCTTTGTTTTAGCCACACTGGAAGTATACATTTCACTTTTACATGGCTATTTATCAGATCTAAACCTGACAGGCAATGAGCCATTGATATGGTAATTTATTTTTTTGTCCATGAAAAAAGCTAAATACTGAAATATGTTTAAAGTAAGGTTGCCTTATCTGTCTCTCCTGGTACACTCTTTAGGTGCAGGAACATACTCACTGACATAATCAGTTGTCTGTCTAGTCTAGTGTTTTAACTCTGTCTGATAATAAGCACTTAATGCTTCAGGAGACTAAAAAATGTGGTTAGTTCAGCCGAGCAACTCTATACATAAGAGGGATAGTCCTTCCTGACCTTCTGAGCAAGTTTAGTCATTGTATGAGGTGTAGTTAATTTATTAATTAAAAGTAGAGAAAAAGAATATTGAAATGTAATCTCTAAAGCCCTTGAGGTCAAACCTACACGTTAATGACATTTTATTTGCTGTTCCACAGTGGTGTGACAGTTGTTATATTATCTATTATAGTTTTGCTCAAAGGAATTGGATTTCAAATAAATCTATACCAGAAAGAAGCATGAGAACAGAGCTAAATAGAAGCCATCATCCCGTTAGTACTATAAGATGTCTGATAACATGCCATGTTTAAACATTTTGACCTTGAAAAGTTAAAATAAAAAAGGGGGAAAAGTATATGCATCCCTTATAATCACACCCTTTTTCTTCAGAGGCACAATTTTAAGATAGTTTTAGTGAAGCAATGATTATCGCACATATTTCTGAAGTGTGATCATCTGTAATATTTATTCCTTTAAAAAAAAAGTATTTTTTTAGCGAGCACTCTTTACACTATGGTTTTAGAATAGTAGAGGCTTTGCAGTCAATTATTTATGTGCAATGAGTACTGAAAGCCTTATTATCTTGGAATAATCAATGTTTGGCTGAAGCTTGAGAACACTAATAGCTAATCTTAAAAGTCCTGATCCAGTGTCATTTGAAATAATGGCAGGACTCCCATTGATTTTAAGCGAAAGAGGATGAAGCTGAAAAGTATTTCTTTGAGAGATAATTTTAGATAATCCATTGAAAACATCTGTAAAAGAGCAGAAAACTTGACTTTCACTCTCCTGATAATACGGTGTGAAGTATTTCAGCAGACTTCATTCCAAAATGGTGTATATCTGTATTTTCTATTGCTTTTGGGAGCCTTGTCTAAGTGTATCTACTGAGCTGGTGTTGCTGTCTCTGGGAATAGACAGTCGGTAACTGGAAAAGTTACAAATAGACTGGGAAGGAGTAGAGAGATTCAGTGAAATACTGCAATACCTGCGTATCTTTTTGTTTAACACTCAAACTACTTTTTTCTTCCTTGAATCCCCAGCATTTATTTTTCTTCCCAGGATATGCTCTCATTCATTCTGGTGGGTCCTTTCATTGTTATCTCTCTTCAGTAAGTCTGATAACTTACTTGCATCAGTGCAGAGCTGCTTGTGGTATGTGGGAGCCTCTTTTTCCTCCTGGGATGCCTGGAAGATAACATGAGAAATGAAGGAAGCAACACTCAAAATGCAGGAGATAGTGCCAGTGCTTCAGCGTGCCGTCTGGTGCAGGGTCTGCTGCAGGCTTGAGCTTGTGGGTGCTGGGGCAGGGCTGGACAAAGAAGCCAAGGAAGTATTCATAGATTGCAAGGGAGAAGGAGAGAAGAGTTTCTGGCCTTTGATGAACCATTCCAACCATTCTCAGACAGGAACCAGGTGGGGGGAGGGGAGAGAGGGGAGACGCTGTTTTCTGAGTTTGCATGAATGATGAAGGGTGGGGTTTGGCTGCATTCAAAGGAAGTTCTGATATGTGATTTAATGGAAAAAATTAATGAAAAAAATCTAAAAATCCTCCAGAACTCAATGTGCTTGTCCATCCAAGCCAAAAATGCTATCAGATCGTAATTTTAAAGGTTGTTTCTTTGCACTTGCTTATCTACAAAGACTAGGAAAGCCAAGAAAGAAAGCAGGAATGGTTGTGATGAGTGCAGCAGTGATTAAAAGAAAGAGAAGTGGATGTGCTCTACACTACCTTTTCTGCTGGGTTAAGGTATAGCAAATTTACTAAAAATAGGTAGATTCTGTTTAATAGTGCTGATCTGTGGCCACACCTGTGGTGGGTGTGTCTGTTTATTGATTAAGTGGAGTTATTTTTTGAATAAAAGTTTATTTTCTGAAGCACGGGAGCCCTATTCTATTAGTGGCAAAGTAGAGGATCTTTCCTCTAGTGAGGAAGAGGCAGCATCGGGAAGCAACCTGTAGAAAAGCAGATATCACTAAGTAGGGAAGTAGGACAGATACCCCGAGACCATGTCTGGCAGAGCAAGGGAAGAGACTTGAATTCTCCTATCCAGAGAAAGCCAGAGAAGGAGCTCCTACAAAAGAGCCCAAAATACTGAAACTCTGTAATATTTAGGTGCTGAACTCACACTGATTTCAGTCATAACAAGTGCTATATTTAGTTTCACTCATGTTCCTTAATAGAGTCACAGACCAATTCAGGAACACAGTGGCTTCAAAGAAACTTGAAAGTTTTAGCAGTGTGTTGCCTTTTTCCACCTCAGAATGGCTTTTTCAGCTCCTACAGATCAAAAAAACCCCAAAACACCAATCTTGGCAAAGCATATTCAATGGTCCATTTTGGTGAGTGTATATGTTTACCTACCTTTTCATCCATCTACTTACGTAAACCACAAAATCATAGTATCAGAATCTAGCGAAAACCCTTGAGAGTATTGCTAAGCAATTTAAGAATACCCTATTTATTAAAGTAGATGTGTCCCCCCACACACTCCCAAAGCAGTGAGCTACATTCTCTCATTCAGTCACACATTAAGACAGATTTGACCTAGTATTTTTAGTTGGAGATTTGGAGCAGCTAAACTAAGAAATCCTCTTAACAAAAATAAGAGCTTTTTTTAAAAAAAAAAAAAACAAAACCGAACTCTATTTTTTATACCAATGTAATTCCATTGACTTCACAAGATTTATTCCTAATAGATTCTGATGTGAAAAGAGTTCCAGGTTGTGGGCACTTTTATTTTTCTTCTATGCTGTTGGGGTAACACTGTTGCTGTGCTGG
This sequence comes from Heliornis fulica, assembly GCA_013399135.1. NCBI lineage: Eukaryota > Metazoa > Chordata > Aves > Gruiformes > Heliornithidae > Heliornis > Heliornis fulica. Next base: position 35,073 of record VXBZ01012775.1, on the reverse strand, counting down.
AGTCCTTCTTATGAAAGGACTATTTTTCTATAGCATTTCCCTTTACTAGTTGATGACATGCTACAATATATAAGTACATAAGTACCAATTATGAGTATACAATACAATCATTAATTATTTTCCAGATGATGAAGATATTTTACTGGGTTTTTGGAAGCATCACAAGTCATCCTAGATTTCTCATAGGATGGCAAGCTGGGGTGACTCTGAAATGGGCAGGACAGAGCCAAGTCAGAAACACTCTATACACTTCAGCAATTTTCATCAATTTTGCTTCAAATGACAAGAAATGTTAAGCTTCTTTCTTCCAGGGTAATATATATCAGTAAACTATGTCTGCCAATAGCTTTCAAATTTCAACTTTATATTTTTGTTATTAAATGAAGTGAGATTGTAGGGAGAGAGACTTTTTTTTAATCTATCTTTTATTAGATCAGCTCATATTGTTGGATGAAAACCAGACAAGCTTTCAGGTGCAGAAATCCACCTTCTGTTTTAAAACAGAAGATAATTTCATGCCAGGTGTAGTCTGGGGACAATTGTTTCAAGATTAACTTTGTTTCAGTAATCAGTTGAACAAATAGAAGAGGAAAAGGTATCCAATACCCTGAAGCAGAGGGAGATGTTAGCGAAGGCAGAGGTGATAAGGTCTGGGGATGCTGCTGTTATTAAAAAGAGAATCCAAGTATGGGACAAGAAAATTGAATGGCAGAAATCTGGACAGATGCGATTTGCCAAGTCCAGCTTTATCCAACTATACAGTAAACATTTAGAAGAGGCTAATTGAATTATGAATCAAAGCTTCATTTCCATAGGAACATGAGAGGTTCTTGGGGTCTTTTTCAATATCATATCTCCAGCAGTGAGCGACAAAAAGTAATTTAAACCTTTGGATATGTAGGGGTTTCTTAGAACTGTGACATAATTGTAGAGCTGTATGGGTAGAACAGTGAGTGGCCCAAGGTTCTGAGCTCTCAACCGTGGTGGAAAATAGGTGCACTGGAAAAGTGACTTCTTCTTGTATTGGAAATAGACGTTCCTCTCCACTGACTATAAAGGCAGTCTAAAGCAAGTTACTCAAGTTAAGGCAGTTAACTTCTGGACTGAACTTCTGACATCTGAAGGGAATCTCCCTCAAGTCTCCCCGTCTTGAAAACATGACATTTCAAGAATGGCCCAGGACTGCCTGCATTGCTGGGAGCTGTTCCCAGTAGGTGTTGGGATACACGGCTCCCATTTGGAAGAGTGGAGTGGATGCAAGCCCTGCTGTGCCGCTTGGCCTCAGTGCCAGAAGACACAGTAGGACCTGTCACATTTAGCATCCACACAGATTCGGTCACTTGATATTAGGGATTATGTGTTTACAAGTCCCTAAACCTTAAGAATCTGCACCCTGGTGCAGTTTTCAGAAGTGCCTCCATTGCATTAGTTTTACTCTAAAACAACAGGATGACATCTTGCCAGCAATCTTATTGTCCTAAAGGTAATCCTTCTATATTTATCCATGTGTTCATTCTCTGGGCATTAAATTCAAATGGAGATTATTCTTGTAAATGTTTGTATAGCTCTTCGCTGCTCTTTATTTTCTTCTTCTTCTTTACTAAAACAATGCCATTGCTGTAGAAGTGTTTTATTAGTTTCCTTTAAATATTATTTTTCCAGTTTAATAGGAATCAGTAGGAAACTTTAGTAGCTCTTCTTTTTGAAAAAAGGAGATTCTGTTGACTGAAAACTGCAGCAAACTACTGGATACTTGATACCTGAGCTCCCGGGAAACTCATACAACGCTGAGTTTATGCTCGCAAGCTGACCTTTCTTTCATTATATAAGAAAAAAAAATCTTTATGAAAGTCAAATTGAAGATAAGATCAGCACAGTGGGCTGGTAATTACATAAAGTAATGTTTAGTCATTAGATAATGTACAGTTGATCCTATGGCTTAGATGTGGGCGAGAAATATGATCTAGCTTTACTAGTATAAAAGAAAGATGCAACCTTTTCATACATCACTTTCGGGAACGTACATCCAAGCATCAAGGACAACTCACCTTCAAACACCGTTCTGCAGTTTCTCAGCTGTCTGATTTATTCTTGTAGAACAAGCAAGGTAATATATTTTTTTTCTTACTGTTAAAGAGGAAAAAGTACATGTTTTTGACATTCTCTTTCCCTTCTCTCCAAAAGTTTTATTCTTCCATTCTGTCAAAGATTTTACTTTGAAAATTAATTTGAAGGTTGCTTTGGGACTAAAACACCAGTGCTTGGGTTTAAACTGGCTTTGTAAGTAAGAGAAAACAGCGTTCTGGAATTGTATTGCAGCTAAATGTTGATATTTTGTGATTTCTGACCAGGTCTGCTAATTCTTCATCAGTAACTTTGTGGTTTTCTCCTGCTGAACAGTGTTTCTGTCAGATGTCAAACATTACAAAACCTGTGTCACTGATACATCTTTTAGAGTCTTTAAATTGCCAATCATGATTGAATATGTTAAGGTTAAAAGAAGAGGGGAAAAAATGTTAGGGAAGATTTCTCAGTGTTCAACATTTTTCTTTGAGGACTGCAAGAGAAGCGCTGGCAATTGCAGCTCATCATTGCTGTGACACAGCTGTACCTCGTGGCCAAGCATCCCAGAAAGGAATGAGCACAACGTGCAGAGTGTTTAACTGCTGTCACCCTATGGAAAAATATAGAGGGATGACCCAAGTTGATGCTGAAAACATTAGGTTATTTCATACAATCGGTATGAAGGATGGCTGTTGAACAGACCTTGCTGGCACGTCTATGCCAAGGCATGGACCACTGAGTTAGACGGAGGACTCTGATGCATGCAGAGGCATCCACAGTGTCCCATGCATACCCGAAGAGAAGACCTATTTGCAAACAGACTGTCTTTGTGATGGTAACTGATAACACCATGACTTATTTACAGAATAAGACAAGATAATGTGAATGATGAGGTGTGATTTTAACTGCTGGAGAAGTCTTAAAGTTACCATCTTTCCAAAGATACACTGTCATTCATGCACTGTATAGTGTCCCAATAACTTAAGAAAGCTAATATTTAGTAGAGCAAAGTAAAAGCTTCCTCAGGTTTGATTTGATGGTGAGAGGAAATGAGTGGCGTGTACACTAACTGGGTTAGCTGCATGGGCAGTCAGAAAGCCAACTAAGACCGTCAGGAAAATGACCGTCACGTTGGAAAAGTAGAGAAGATTCACATATAGGTTTTATTGACAGGTATCTTTGGTGCTCTTGGTGCGAGCCTGACAGTCTGACTCAATAGAGGAAGTGCAAAACTGCAATTTCAATTCCCCTTTTGGTTAATGTAATTTAAACAACTTCCCTCTGGGATTGCCTCAAACCCTTATAATGTACCAAATCATAGCATTATGTGTTCTTAGAGAAATTAGGATGTACCTTCAGCAATGAAATATGGCAAAGGCTGTGATGTTATTGCGAGGAGCATGACACCCTCCAGACGACTCCTGTTATTCTGGGTAATGCCCCTTTGGATGGAGCAGGGCTTGACTGTAGAACTGAGTTCCAGTGCAGGTATGTCTGACAGCAGTCAAATCCCCTACACCAAGCTGGACAGAGCATATGCATTAAATAACCTTAAAAAAAGCGCCTTATTTGCTGGAAGGAGGGATCCAGCCAATTTATTCAGTGAGATTCCATAGATGCAGCTGAGCTCAGTTCAATTCCCAAAACATTTGGCAGGACCATAGGAGGCTGTGCATCCAAATGGTATAGGACCACCTTTGTCCTGCAGTCAGAGGTTTCTCTTGTTTAGGTAACAGGATGCAGAGAGCTGGTAACTGCTTCTCAGAAACCTCAGAGCCATGTTCAACACTTCCATGGGCAGGTGGGAAGGAGGAGGCAAAGTTTCTTCTATCCAGCGCCCAACCCTTGCCACTCATTAATTGCAACCTCATTGGCCTCTTACTCATTCAGTTTAAATGGGCTTCAGATAAGTATTTTGCCTCTAGTTTTTGCTGTCTTAATTAGAAAGAGGCTTGTTTCCACTTTTGTGCCGTCATTCATTGCACTGGTGAGTATCACACATCTATCTTGCTCATAAACTTTGCTTCTTCTGCTTTGCTAACCCCAGTCAGGCGAGGGCTGTGTTCTCATCCCCTTGCCTTTGGTCTCAGCCTCATATGCCCAGGCATGATCTTTTTCTGATTGCTGCAAAGATGGAGCTCTCTTTGATTTTGTTTCCTGGTTCCAAAGCTGCCTTGTACAGCCTGCGCTCCGTTGCTGTCTGAACTGCTACGCTTGATGAGTGTGTTGTACATCTGTTTAACCAGCCGACCCAGACCTGCTGACCTGTGCATAGCAGCCTCAGATTCCCAAATATCTGGGAATTTGTGCAGTGGTGGAGCATCCCTCTGCTAATCGATATTCTCTTTGCACGCATCCCAGTGCTCCGGGTTCAGGCTCAGAGAGTGAAGTGGCTTCACCCCTGGGACCACCTCAAGTTTGCCTCTCCCTCCAGATGTGAGGAGGCATTATTTAACCATGTGCATCACTGTGGCAGGGATTCTGATGGGTAGGTGCAAAATCTGCAAAGAAATATTTCCGTTATGTGAAAACTATCTTTGTTTAGTTATACTTGATTTTCTACCATCTTTTCTGGTTAGGGCAGGCAGTGCCTTTTCTGATGCACAGAGCATGCTTAAATAGCCTCTACACCAAATCTCAAGATACATTTTTTTGTTGCTGCCATTATTGCCCTTCTCATTGCCACCTCAGTTTTAGAAATATTTGAGGCCACAATTTATTCTCTTCCTGGAGAATATTTATCAGATAGTAGCAGCATTGACTGGTGTATTTGGAAGAAGAGAAGCTTTTAATTCATTAAGGATTGAATTTCGAATGCTTTTATTATTTTCTTTTGTTTGTTTGCTTAGCTTTCAGTATGTAAAATGTATATCTCTGTGTTGTCATCCTGGGGCTGTCATTAGCCAATCATGCTCTTGTGTGATAATTCCAGTCTTTTAAAGTCAAGGGATCGGGTGGCACAGAAGAAGCTGTTCAAAAGATCCTGTTGTAAGAGTCTGAAGATGCTGTGAGCTCTGCAACTCAGGCAGAGGGCCAGCGAGGAGCAGATTAGCTCTGCGAAGGGCTGGGTTGACTGCAGAATTGGAGACATCTGTGTGATCAGCTAATGTTTCTGAGAAGGCAGGTAAATAGTTTGGTGATCAGAAGATGCTGGATACCGCCTGGGATGCTTGAAACCAGTCAGGAACAAGCAGGCCAGTGAGTCAATCACTGCCACAAAGCCACAGACAAAGACCATTTCTTCAAGATGAGGGTGAGCAGTGCTCAGCCCAGAACCCCTCACAGGATATTCTGCAAGGGTGGGGAAAGTGACCCTGTTAAAATGTACTCTGTGTCTCAGCAGTAAAGACACTGAAGGTCAGTCCTCCAAGGCAAGGCTGTCCCCAGCCAGCCAGGTTGGGCAAAGGAGTGCTGCTGTTTGTCACCTGCACACACTGCCCTCATTTGGGAAATTATTTCTTCAGCATCCTTTATATGGCTCTTTTCTCCATGGACCCAATTATTTCACCACGGGGTATAAATTATTCCTGTTAATTTATAAAGGAAAGGATGTCTATGCTTTGGAAGAAAATACTTTTTAAGGGAGGGTTGTTTTTTTTTTTTTCCTGAGTGAGAAACTGGGCTAAAATGGTCTTTGAGCACAATGAAAACTGTCAGTTCAGTATGGAGGCTTAGTGCTTGAGAAGGGAGATTACAAACTTAATGCTTAAAATGCTACCTTATTATACTGCTGAGAGCAGAAGCAAGGCTCGGTATTTTACGTGTTCATAGCTGAGGTGAATCTAAAATTTTTTAAAGCAGTATTAGTTGACCAGATATTTATAACATGAAGATATAAAAAAGTATGTGGTTTCTTTAGCCTAGTTCAGATCCTTCCAGTATGGGAGGTCCTCCCAGGCCATGCCACAGACACATAGGAGCTCCCCGGCTCAAAAGAAACTGCCGTATTTTATGACCAGTTTATGATTAGGCTTTTGACTCTGACCAGTCCAGTACAAAATGCTTGAGAATAATTTTAAAGGTTATGTGGTAATTACCAAAAAAGCATCCTGCTGATCTGCATGTAGCCCTTGCTTTGGACATCTGATGTTTGGATAAGGAGAAAACTGAGGTTTCATGTGTGTATGCCTCTCCCTACTCTGAACTCTTACTGTGAATAACAATGAAAGAAAAGTGTGGGGGTTCTTTTCATTGGTTGTTGGTTTGGGTTTGGGTTTTTTTTTTAAATCAAGCAGAGAATTTGGGATGATATTCAGACAGTTGCAACTTTATATTCTGTGTATTTAATGCTACAGTTCCCCCAGTTGTTCATATCAGAGATATGCCCTGTGGCATAGGTTTGATCTGGATCACATATAGCATTTCTGTTGAATTGCTTGTGACATGCTATTCATGGCAACTTCATCTCATGTGCTAGCTGCAGAAGGACAGCTGTGTAGTGTCACATGTAGCCTTCTTGCACAAAATTAATCTATTGAATAAATTTTTAAAAGTTCATGCTGACCAGGGTTTGTTTCTGCCAAACCAGCTCTCTGTTACTCAAAATCCAAAAGCCAGGTTGCTGCATCAGTAAAATGAAGCCTAAAAGGAATCTCAGACCAGAAGGTTTCAGCAGTGCTGAGCTTCCTGGGACACCCATGACCATGCACCATGCATGCAGGGGGCCTAGAGCTGTTTCAAGGCCTCCTGAGTTCTCTCTCAGCACCATTTCTTGGTCACTCTAGAGCACAGCATTTAGTGACTAACTATACATCAGAAGAAACCACAGGTCCTGTCCTGAGAGACAGGATTGTGAAAATCTGTTTATGGGGACTTTGGCTCTAAAGTAGGCATAGAATCATAGAATATTTAGGTTGTGAAAAACCTATAATATTATTGAGTTCCTTTGTAAACTTAGTGCTGCCAAGACCACCACTAAACCATGCCTCTAAGTGCCACATCTGCATGTCTTTTAAATACGTCCAGAGATGGTGACTCAACCACTGCCTTGGATAGCCTGTGCTAATGATTGACAACCCTTTAGGTGAAGAAAATTTTCCCAATATCCAATGTAAACAACTTGAGGCTGTTTCAGTACGTGGACAAATAATGTGAGCACTGGTTCAGGAAATTACGTCCTGATATGAAATTATTTTCCCTGAAATTAGTCTTTCCATATCCCAGATTCTTTTGTCTTCTCAATAAACATTTGCTGGCTTAGTCCGGTCTACCACTAATACTGGACAGTTAACAACATTTGAAATTTATATGCTGTGGCTTATGTTAATATTCAGGGAAAAACGGCCAGAGAGAAAGGCACATTTTTGTTATTGTGATGAAGTCAATTTTCTGAGCCTACAACATGCACATCAGCACACCGCAGAAATTTTCAGTTTCCGATCCTGCTTCTAAATTGTCTCTGTTATTTGCACTGAATGCTGTATCAGTGTGTAGCCTAGATACTGGTACTGTGCCCAATGCACAATAGTCCTTAAATAATGTGTGTATTTGTATTTCCAGACAGATCATGGATTGCTGCGGGAAGTATGCGGCTGTCACTTTGACCATTTTGTCTGTATTTCTGCATCTTCTTCATGCTTTCCCAGATGGAGAGTTTCTCATGCAGGGTAAGCTGCTTTCAGCATTCAAAAATAGGGCAATTGTTCATAAAGAGTGTTAATTAAACTTTCACATGTTTTATAAATGTGGTCATAAATCTTATCGCTCAGCTGTATTTATTGACACTGAGATATGAAAGTGTAAATAAATCAAGATAATTTTGCTATGAATACACTTCCTATTTCTTCTCTACACTTGATTTCTCCAGGTCAAGAGTCTTCCAGATGACTGTGTCCTCATGTTGACCTGGGTGTTCTTAATGCTTGGACCATTATCAAATACAAATGCTTTGGTTTCTTGTACTCCTAAGATCTAAATTGCAACATAGCATCAGGAGAAGCAGAACCATGTGTTCTCATAATGTGCAGAATATTTTTTCTCTATAGATCCCAGAATTTGGGGTGTTGGTGGTGTTGCATTCTACAAAGAGGTGTATGAGGAAGATTTTAGAGGTGCTTTGGAAAATGGGGTGCTGGTGGTTATTCAGCCTCAAACTCAATATAGAAAAATGTGAGCTACAAAAATCTTGGGATTAAAAGGCATTTTTAAAACTCTTGATAAGAGCCTTGCCTCAAAACAGGCAATGTCTAAGAAGCACTACAAATCCCGCTATTTAATTATGTTTACTATATTAGACTATATGTAATTATAGCTGCTAGGGGGTTTTCAAGGGACAGCTAGTGTAGTGAGCATATAACACCCCTACCCCCCTCCGCTACTGTCAGCAAAATTCAGTCAGAAAACCATAAAAGATGTGGCTGTAGTTTTGCAGCCGGTACATATTGCAGAGTTGAAAGACCCTAAAAAGGGAGCTCTGGTGCCCGTGCTTTTCTGTTCTGCCAACGATAAGCAGCAGAATGTAACTGGTGCTTCCTCTCACTGCCCTCACTTTCCCTTTCTTTTTGAAAATGAAAATACAGCTGGAGACCAAGTAAAAGTCTCTTCCTTATATTTTTATGGCAGGTTGCCCAGAGTGCAAGCTAGGGGAGAACAGATTCTTTTCCAAGCCAGGAGCACCCATTTACCAGTGCACTGGGTGCTGTTTCTCCCGGGCCTATCCCACTCCAATGAGGTCCAAGAAGACCATGCTCGTCCCGAAGAACATCACATCGGAAGCAACATGCTGCGTAGCAAAGGCTTTCACCAAGGTGAGGCTACGAATGAGACCTGTTTAAGCTTGGTTTAGGATGAGATGCTTATCTGAAACAGTGAATAGAAAAGAATATGTTTTTGCTGGAGGATGTTGGAGAGCTATTTGAGGGAAACATCCTTGGCATTTATATCCTTAGCGCTTGGGTTCTTTCTTTTTTGTAATGAGGAAATTAAAGTGTCAACCAGTATGGAGTCTGATACTCAGTTGGGATGCGGAAATTGATGCAGGGCCATTGATTTCAGTGAAACTGCGTTGACTCATGACACCCCAAGTTCTGGTGGTGGGCTTGCTGTCCCCTTCTTTTTAACTCTTCTGGATGTGCACCCTCCCCTCAATTGCTGTGTAGTGTGTATTGATTTTAATTAGCCATTTTTTCTTACATCTTTCCTGCATAGGCAGCTCTGGGGAGGTGGCTGCTCAATTCTATCAATTACTTACATGGGAATGAGGGACCAAAACCAGCTGTGCCCATTAGATTAGTTGAGGTTGTGTTTACTTTTAATAGTATAACCAAGAGGGAGATGTAGATATGTGCAACTACTGTGAGCTTTTGCCACTCTCATCTGCGAGGTTCTTTTCAAGAGGGAGTCTGCTAAAGCTAATTATTTTGGGAGTGATCCAGCTCCACCTGAAGAAACATTAAATCTGATGTAAGAAATGGTGAGCTCATAGAAGCAATTTCTCAGGTGTCTAGCCTGTAGTGATCTGAATGAGGATTGCTGAGTTACCTGCTCACAGATTTGGTGCCATTTGAAATACCCTGGAGTACTCAAGCCATGTCTGGCAGGCACAGAATCCATAAAAGACCTTATAGAGCGGCAGCTTGGTGGGATCTCCTCTCACATCTCAAATGGCAGTTGATGTCTCTCTGCAGCTAACAGGCTGCTGGGTCTCCACTGGGTATGATGAGAGCCTAGCAACCTGACTTACCTACAGACACCTACAGCTGAATCTGGCTGGATTCTGGCTTTTAATCTGAGAGGAGCACAGATCTTTTTCTAGACCACTGACGTTATACCTGCCCTGAGGCAGCAACTAGAGTTTGGTTGAGATTAAAATAAAAAATGACTCATCATGTTTGTGGGTTCTGTTTTTATAAATCCCATATGAAAAATTCTAAGGACACTTCCCATTTTTTCATAAATTGGTTATTTGACACTTCTTGAAAATTAGACACTTCAGGAAATGCCAGTTTAAGGACACCAACCTATGTCACTATTGAAAGCCTCCTCTTTCACAGAAACAGAATTATATAATTGTCTTGATTGGAAGGGACATTTCAGATCAAGTCCAACTTGACCTGCCAAAACCACCACTAAACCATGTCCCTAAGCACCGCATCTGCACATCTTTTAAATACCTCCGGGGATGGTGACTCCATCACCTCCTTCACGTCCCTGAACACCACCAATGATGCAGCTTCACAGTTTGACATTCAGAGACCATTCTAGTATATGTACCCCAAAGAGCTTGCGTATCTTGTGGTTAAGAAAAAGGCTTCAGACATCTTTTACTTGAGAAAGCTGTTTTTACTGTCTAGATAATCCTAATTATTTCTTATATGTGTGTTTTCTTTTTTAAAGATTACACTTAAGGACAACGTGAAGATAGAGAACCACACAGACTGTCACTGCAGTACCTGCTACTACCATAAATCCTAAAGCCCATCCCTTTCTTAATGGTCAAGGACAACGGTGAATCGAATACTTGTTTTTAAGCTTTTATAGCACTGCTGTGTAAAATGTTATGTTTTCTGGTCAGGACACTGCATAGACTTTTGAATAAGATGGATGGCTGTTGTTTTCTTTTTCCTCTTTGCTTCTTCATGCATTTAAGTAAATTTAATTATTTCCATTAGGGATAAAATACAACATTTGCATGACAACAAAAGGCTTGATCTATTTTTAAAATAAACTGTCAGTTAAATCATCAATATTCCTTGACAAAAAATAATGATTTAATAGCTTAACACAACAACAACAAAAGATTCTGCTGCAGTAAATGTCTAGATTTTTTTTTTTTGTGGAAAGAGGAAACGAGAGATGGGGAAGTGGATAGAAAAAAAAAGTTATTATTTTCTCTTATTCATTTAGTGATCAGAAGTTTTTGAAGATGGAACATTTTGTTTCTGTATCTGTATAGATAGATAAATGTACATTGGATCAGTTGCTGTAGGAAACAGTACAGATTAATGTAGTGATGCTGGAATGGGGGTGTGGTGCAACAGTATTAGCTACTTAAGATATGCCTGGGCAGCATGGTATAGGGCTTTAGTAATTCCCTAATGCAATGAGCAGGACTTAGACAAATGAATGGGAAAGGGGTAAGGGATATGTCAGGTGGGAAGTGGACCACAGAATATGTATTTGGAATGTATGACATTAGTATCATAAACTGAGACGTCAGAGATAACATTTGTTCATTGTAGTGGGCTGGATCAGGGTTTCTGGAGGAATTGTTTGCAGGTTTGGAGCCCATCCGTGGGAACTGAAGTGAATAGATTTCTCCCTGGTCTTCACCCTAGTATCTGGTGGGAGAACATCAGCCTTGCTATGGTCGCTGGCTGGAAGGGTTTGAATGTGCTGTCTCAAAAATCCTCAGCTCTATCTGTGGGGCATTTCCCTGCCACACTTGGTGTGAGTATAGTAGTAAGAGCTTCTAATGGTGACAGAAAAGGTTGCTTGGGGTCAGGCTGTGAGGGTGACTGGTTTCTCCTGGGTCATGGCGATGCCTGGTGTCTGCTGCAGTGCCAAAGGACAAAAGTAGTTTAGACAGGCCTCCAGGGCTAAGCTGTGATGGGGCACTTGAGCAGCTCAAGTCTAGCAGGATCTAATGATGGTTTGAATCCCCTAATTATTCATCCTTCTGTCTATTGGAGTGCAAATTCAGTGCTGTTTTCTAAGGACACAATCGAGGAGCTTTGTGGAGTAGAAAAGACTTCTAGGGAGGGGAGATGAGGTTCTTAGAGAACAGCTATTTGCCCTATGTCCAGTAAAGTTTACTGGCCTGATCTCCATGCCATTCCTGCGAAAGTTCAGTCTTCTGGAAAGATTTTCCATATGTTTTATCTATGTCACATCTACTTTGACAGTAGTCTTGGTTAAAGTGAAGGTAGTCCAGTAGGGTGGTCTTTAGGGTGAATTTAATAACATCAGCAACACAGGTTTTCCCAGTAAGTCCAATTTCTCATTCTAGATCACCACTCAAGACGTAACAGGAATACACATCAATCAGCTTCTATAACTGACTTCTAAGTTGCAGTACAATTTTATTAAAGGAGATTGGTGTGGGTACTTTTGCAGGGGAGCCTGGACCTGCCTGGGATTTCTGGGCAAGGAGAGAGGAGTGATCTGGAGCTGCAAGCTGATTACCTTTGGGAATGGTACTGCATTTTCTCCTAACTCTGGCTGGACAGACAGGGAGAGCAGAGAAACGCATTCTCTGAAGTTCATTTGTGGGGAAGAACTGGTGTTTTGTCTTGCCAAACCTCTTGGATGACCTCTTACTCAAGTGAGACCTTTTGGCAGTATCAAGCGCTTGCTTGTCTATCTCTGCCTGCACTGCCCACAAAAGCAGGCTGATGACATGTTTGCATCTTCTGAATCAACTTCCATATTTCACACTGTAAAACTGTAGAAATACCAAAAACCGGTAGCCGACTGGAGTAACACCAGCTTTAAAGAAGACATGGGATGCTGTAGCTCTGTGTCATTCTAGGATGCTCTGTCTACTTTTCAGCGTCTGTCCAAAGCCTTTTTAGTTGTCAACTGTCCAACTCACGGATCCCTTGTTCCTCTAAAGCGACCTCAGGCATCGGGGGCTGGCAAAGCACAGATCTGTGAGGCTGCGCGGGTTGCAGAAGCGGCCGCCCCATTAAATTACCGGGCTCACACTCTTCAGTTTAGTGGAACACCTTTCTTATGAGGACAGGCTGAGGGAGCTGGGTCTCTTCAGTTTGGGGAAGAGGAGACTGAGGGGTGACCTCATTAACGTTTATAAATATGTAAAGGGTGAGTGTTATGAGGATGGATCCAGGCTCTTCTCAGTGATGGCCAGTGATAGGACAAAGGGAAATGGGTCCAAACTGGAACACAGAAAGTTCCATCTTAATATAAGGAGGAACTTTATCACTGTGAGGGTGACGGATTACTGGAACGTCTGCCCAGAGCGGTTGTGGAGTCTCCTTCTCTGGAGACATTCAAGACCAATCTGGACACGTTCCTATGTGATCTACTCTAGATGATCCTGCTCGGGCAGGGGGTGTGAACTTAGTGATCTGTCGAGGTCTCTTTCAGCTCCTAATATTCTGTGATTCTGTGATAGCAGGAAAGCGACAAAACAAACACGCAGATACACAAACCTCACAGCAGGCGCTAAGGGAGACAATAGGTAAGACAAGACCCCTTCAGGCACCGACTGATGGGCCATTAGCCATGGGCACCCTCGAGCACCGCGGTGGAGGGGGCAGCCTCATCTCTCTAACCAGGACGGAAAGGGGGAGGGAGGCTGCGCTCGGTGCGGTGAAGTGGCCGAGGGGGGCACGGAGGGGCTGTGCCGAATTTATGAGAGGGTGTTCAGGGAAGGGCCGAAGGTGGAGATCAGGGTGGGCTGGGGAGAAGCAAGGGTCATCTCGCTTTCCATCTTATGTGTGAGTGCTGCGAGCCCTATGTGGTAGCTACGACTGGAGAGGGGACCCCTAGCCTTGGTACCAGCAACTACAGAGAGCAACATGCAAGGGAGGCATGTGTGGTCCCAGCTGGAGGAACCCTGGGCCTGAAGGCTAGTAGGTCTGGGTGTCAGCAGCTGACATGTAGCCAGGGTGTCAGTTCCTGTGGGAGACATCTAAACAGCAGCACCTGTAAAGACCAAGGTGTGTTTATTTCTGCCCTCCCGCCGCTCCCAGTAAATTCAATCCCATGTGCGCACGTACATGTAATTGTACAGCAAATTTCAAGCAGGACTGGGCAGTGAGCGTCTGCCAGGACTCGAGTTCTGAGCCCACACCTGGTAAGGGAAGCCAGGGTCTGGGCATGGGTGGACTGAGAAGCTGTGCTAATATATTGTGAATCCATGATTGTGGGGACACTTGTGAGACAAGTGTGCAGCTTATACACCTGCTTCCTAGCAAACTTCAAGCTGGACTGGCTAGAGGGTAAGAGGAGACCTGCTTACCAGGTAGCAGAGCTCAGGTGTGAATGTTAGAGTGGTTTACAGGCTGGGCTGATACTTGAGGATCTGTGAATGTGAGTGTGCTTGTGAATCTGGAAAGTGGGAGCACGTGTGTTTGCATAGGGAGCTTCACTCCCAATCAGCCAGGGAAGAGGAACTGGGCTTACTAACATGTGAGTGAGGGTTATTGCTTTTTGTGTGAGCCCAGCTGAAGGCAGTGGTTTGTCAGGTAGTCTGTGTGTCCACCTGCCTTGGTGCCCTCTGCACGTACCTATGTGTGCGTACCTGTCTGGGACACATGCTCAGCTTTGCTTCTGGCCACACCTGAAGGCAGGGAGAACATCCATCAGACCAGGATGGAGAGACCTCCCAAGTTCCTGTGTGTGCCCAGCTGGGCTGCAGCAGTCAGCAAAGAGGGATCCTTGAATCCTGGAGTCTGTGGGATTCAGCAGCCAACCCTCATATTTGTAACATATCCATATGCATTTTTTGACACTGTAGCTGTTAGAATATGGTCAGACTGTAACAGTTTATATTCAAATGTGAATGTAAAAACCAAGGCCAAGTCAGAAGAGTGGTGATGGTAGATCAGTGAGCTCATACACAGTCAGGGATAGGAAAAACAGCGCTACATGTTGTTAGGAAGGTAATACAGTTGACCATAATAGAGAAGAAATGGGATATGAATGGGAATATGTGATGGAAGACAGTCCAGATTTATATCTGCAGGGATTAAATGCCAGATTTCCAGTAGGAATGGAAAACGGGGAAAAAAAAAGTACAATATAGTATTCTTATACTAGAATCTGTCTGAAAGAGAGGCGAGGTCAGCAATATATATTTGTGAGGGCATGGAGAGAAAATGTCACAAAATCAGAAGAGAGACTAATCTCTTGTTTACAGAGATAGCCAACATGCATCTTCTATAATTTAGGAACAGGGTATTTGTGCATGGAGATAAAATGAAGTCCTTGTCAGTGTGGTTTATAAGTAGTAATAAATCAGTCAGGCTGATACTGCAGATTAAAAATGCTAAAGATCAAGCAGGCTGAAGATAAAAACTATATGTTTTTACTGTCACAGTGACCTATATAAACCCACATAACCATAGTCCTAATAACAAATTCATCCTGTGAGCAAAGGGACTAGTGAAACTTGATTTCCTAACAATCTGTGCCTTGCCTCACTATGCCTGCTTTGCTGTGTCCTCAGCAAACTCTTCTCCATCAGGTGCTCTCCTGAGCTGCTGCAGAGCTGTCAGCCAAGGCCACACTGCTGTTTGTCCATCCAGCAAGTGTTTTTAGAGCTGCTACAGACTTCTTTTCAATCAGACCCCAGCTTGTATATTTTGCTATTAGCAGGAGTTGTTTTTCACAAAGCTGTTAAGACCTTTTGAGGGCTGAGCTCATCACCCATCTCCCAAAAAGGTGCAAAGCCGACTGAAGGGTTAAACAGTTGCTGAGAAGCTGCTGTCAGACAGCTGTGTGGACAGACAGCCAGACAGCGTGAGTGCCTCACTGCTGCAAGATGCCAGGCTAAAATCCATCTGATGATTCAGAGGCACTGTGATTTTCAGTGCACAGCTGGCGAGTGCAGGACAGGTGTCTTCTCAGCAGAAAGATAAGGCTCTTGAGCTGTAGGGATTTTAACAAAGTGAAATTTCAGACCAGACCTTTTACTCTTAGCAAGCCGAAGAAGCTGCAAGTGGGCAGTAGCTTTTCTTTTCTCTCCCTGTCACCCTGTCTAAACAATGACTTTAAATATTGGTGCAGCGGGAGGAGTATGTTATTCCAGGACCTGTGTTGTATAAGTACAAGCTACATGTCTCCCCTTTACAGATGGGTCAAAGCTTCTTACTAACTAGGAAGACAACTAAATATATTCATATATAGCAGGAGCCTCTTGTGGTGAAAGGAAAGAAGTTTGGCTGTGTCAAAGAGACTTGCCATGAAAGAGAGAGATTTGAAGATGATGTCAGGAAAAGTGTAAACACATTTGGTGATGGAATAAAACTAACAGTTAATCACTTCATTTGTGTCTGGAGGATTTCCCCATTTAAGGGGTTTCCCTGTTGCTCTGCAGTTTCCCATGTCTCTGGCATATGTTAAGCCAGAACTTGGCCGGCGGTCAGGTTGGAATAGGATGCCATCTCATTATATGCACACATGTAAGCAGTAAATCTAACAGCTACTGTCCTGCCAAGCCATTCTGGGAGTTGAGGTATGAGAGAAATCAGTATTCTTTTGATTGAGGGAAACAAAAGAGCCAGCAAAATTCCTTTGGGGGAGCATTTCAGCTCAGTGTTATTTCTTGTGAATTTGCTTTTTATTTATTTGATAATTTGTTTTTAAAAGCTTCTGTCCCTCTCCATGATATGGTTGTTCTACAAGCATAAGACATGCCTTTTTGGTCAAAGCAGTCGTCCTTCTAGCCCAAGTACTCTGTTGCTGACTCAACTCTACTTAAAATCTAGCAGCAAAATTGCACCCTCTGTCTTGCCCCTTTTTCATTATACTCTTTTGGCTTTTATTGGTGACCACAGAATTGTCAGCGATGATCCTCAAGATTGTGTGTTTTCCTGACATGCCTGCTGTCAGTCCAGTATTCAGCATCACATAGGTATGGTTTGGCTTATTTATCCCTCAATGCCTTGCCTTACATCATCGACCCTGTCTGCCCTTTTAGTTTTGTGTGGTGTTTATGGTGTTCTTCACCATCAGCATAAAATTTGGCTGCCTGAAAGGGTTTAGCACAATCTGTGATATTTGGAAATTTCATTGTGGATTTCTTTCACTAGGTCTTTTATGAATACATGGAATAAAGCTGGTTCCAGCATTTTTCCTTGAAAGTAAAAAGCCCCATTAAGCCTCACCCCTCATTTCCTATCATTTAGCCATCTTTTGCTTTGTAAGAGGAAACCTTTCCTCCAAAACTGTGGCAACTTAAGTTTCTTTAAAAACCCTCTTCCGGCATTAGTTTGGCATGCCTCCTTTTTCTGTGGTGCTCTAATTTTGAAACAACCCATATCTTGGTATCCAGCTCAAGCTGTCTCAAGCTGCTGCTTGACAGAAAGTGAACAACCGCCCAGAGCCTGCAAAGGCTGCCTGCACCCCACTGCTGGGTTTGGAGTCAGGTCTCCTTACAGCTCAGTTTTTCTTTCTTGAATATTTCTTAAGGATATATTCTTTTGGACCAAGCCTCACTATAGTTAGGCTCAGAGAAAGCAGGGTTTGAGTTTCCTGGCTGCACCTCTGCTTCCTACACGTCCTCATGGAGAGAGCTCAGGGAAGAATCAATCCAGAAATAAAACCGCCACTCTGACCACAGCTCCTATCCCTGTTTCTCTTCCTTCCAGAAATGATTATAGTAAGTCACTGCTAGCCTTTATGAACACAACGACCCCTACCACATGGTCACAGCTAAGCTGACCAGTGTTTAAAGAGAAAGATTCAACATGCTTTTTTTCCTGGTTTTTTAAATTTATTTATTTCCATTTTCTCCCACCTCATCCTTCTCTACCCATCTCCTCTGTAGTGACACTCGAGTGAGTGCAGAAGTCCATCAGCTCTAATCCTCAGCAGGCAGGGATAAAGCATGTAACTTCATATTCTCACTCCTTAACTCATTAATTTGCCAAGTAAGACAAGACCAGATGAGGGCATGAACGGAGATTTATACTTTTTTCCCCTGCAAGTGTTTGAGTTAGCTTGATCTGGAATAGCTATGTTTTCACATGTGTTTGTCATTTCACTTGGTTTATGTCTTTATACTAAGCGGTTCATAATGTTCCTTTAATGCAAATAGACTCCCAGAGGAGGATACAACAACAAAGCAATTCTGAAAAGTCACCAAATAAATTATAGTGCAAAACATTGAGCCATGTATTCTTGAAAAGACAGAAGGGTGCAGTTGCCTGGAAGCCAGAGGGAAGGAGCTCCAGCTGATGGAGCCTCCAAGTGCAGGGCTGGAGGTAAAAGTCTGAAAGGGCTCTAACTTAATGTTTAAAAGAGATGGGTAATTGCATGGTCATTAGTAACATTTGCAGCCATAAATGCAAAGATAATGATGAGCATAAACATAGCCAGTGCTTCAAGAAGTAAGCTGGCCCTGGAGGCACTGTTTTGGTTAGATCAAATGCTTACTTGAGACAGGTTTTCTTCATTNTTTTTTTTTTTTTAACCTTTCCTTGGGTGTGAGGCATTAACTACTGCCTGGGAGATGATACATGGGTTTCTTAGTGAGACAACATGCTTAGTAAGGATCCTTTGTAGATTCATAGTATTATGGAATATTTTCTGACCCAAGCAGAAGAGAAAACATGATCTTGCTCTGCATGTTATTATCAGGTGGTGGGGTACAAAGGGAGGCTGAGAAACTGCTGAGTGTTTGCAATATAGAACAGCTGATGGAGACGTGTGAAGCTATTTACTATAACAACCTTTCTGTGCTCTGTGGTTTCGCTATCCTTGGGCAGCCTCAGCCTCTTGGCTTTTTGTTGGTGCTGGGGGCATGACAGATTCCTGTGAAGTGTTTGTGCAGAGAAGGTGTGGTGATGTTATGGTGGTTCTGCTGTGGATCAAATCAGAAGAAGTTGTAGTTTCTGGGTGTTGAGCTGGATGTTAGGGCTCCACAGGCAGAAGCTGATGACTGTAGAACAATGTATCTCAGCTGATGTGATTGTGGGTCTCCACGTGGCCATAAACATAATGCAGGTAATGCCCAAAGTTTTTTTCATTTTGAGCTGTTTGATTAGTGAGTGGCTGAGGGGCAAAGATAATGCTGAGAATCTGGAATGAGAGGTGTGTTAAAACACAATGCTTATCTCGTATACATAGTTGCTGCTGAGAAATAATCATGTATTTGAACTGTGCTTTGTAGTTTCTAAAACCCAGTTTGCAGTCACTGTTTTGATACTTATACCTAAAACTCTGTCCTTGGTGTTTCCTATTTCTCTCTTTTACCCTGTAGTATAAAGTGTCAAGTACAATTGCTACTGTTACTATTTTATTTTGGGGTTTGGGGGGGGGAAGAAAAGGAAAAAATTATGTTTTTCTGCTTTTGTTATTTTAAAACCTCATTTCTGTGGGCTGGGCAGAAAATCTCATGCATGGTAGATAGTAGTTTAACACTGCACCTACTTCCACCTCTTCATGTAATATAGAACGGGCCTTACAGGGAAGAGGGCTAGAATGAGGTCTGTATCTGATAAGGACTCCTCTGAGCAGACAGTGTAAAGGAAGACCAGAAAATTGCTCCCTGGGCACCTCTTCCTTTCCTCAAGCCTTGACATGAATAGTGCCAGTGCTGGGGGAACAAGGCTCTATGTGCAGGACTGTTGTGACTTGATCATCTTCTTTCTGGCATCATAATCAGTATCAGAGAAGTAACTACAAGTTATTTTTTATCAAAGACCCAGAGACCAACATGATCCTCTCCAGAAAACTAGCAACCAATCACCAATGAAATCTGTGTGTACCACCAGCTTGTTGTGAGGAGAGAACCCTACATATATACATACATATATATGGATGGAGATATCACATTCTGACTTAGATATTCCCAGATCCCACCTGTTTATCTTCAGGCATCTATCCTGCTCCAGATACAAAGATGTCCTGTAGCAATCACACCCCTGGAACTGAACCACCCCACCATGAGAACCACTGTGATGACTATCCCAGGCAGCACAGCCTGAGCAATGCAGCTAACCAAACACTTTATGTGAGTAAGACTAGGCCGCCACCACCACCCATGGAATAATTTAGGGTCAAAAGGACATTTAAGACTACCAAACAACCAGTCGCACTCTCAGCAGGTGGCAGGAGCAGTGGATTCCCAAGGCAGACTTACAAAAAACAAAGAGGGAACTAAAATGAATAGCTGCACTTCATAGCAAAAATTAGTCTTGCTAGGAACACTGGTTTGCTAGAATGCCACAGCTTTTCTAGGTGAGACATCTGTTGCTTCTACCCTGTCTTTAGACCATGGGGCCTGTGGCTCCACCACCTCTTGTCTTCTGAACCTTTCTTTGTACCACTGTCTTTTTTTTTCTATAAGGTCTGTTAATTGATGAAACTTTCCTGGGTGTATCAGCTGGTGTGTAGAAGCAGATGCTTCTCTGCAAACCTGACCTTACTCACGCTCCCCGACCTTTATGGCTACACCCCCACAAATACTCTTCCTACTGTGGGGTGCTCATCTATACTGAAAAGTCAATCTGTCATTATTTTTAATGAGACTGTGGAAGTGAAGGTGGTTCAGGTGGGAAGGGACCCCGGGAGGTTCCAGCCTGACCTGCTCATGGTCTGCTCAGCTGGGAGATCGAGTGGCTTTCAATGGTCGTGCTGCCTGGCAGAGGGATGGATCTGAGCTTTCAAGAAGGAACAAGGGCAGAACTGTTTTAAAGACCTTTCTGTGATTGCAGGTGTCACACAACCAGGGTGTCATGTCCATGCAGTCCCAAGGTGAAGTTAATACAGCTCGCCTTTCCTCTCCCTTTTGGGTCCGTATCTGGAAGGAAAAGACAAAAGTCCCATCCAGTTGCCCCCTGCCAACCCACATTAATGCTGATGGAGACTGAGGTATCAGGAGGTGACTGTTGAATTCACCTAACTGAAACACTGCTTTCAGGCCGCCAGTCCCGCGTCCTACACGCACGTTCAGTTGTGTCTCAGAGGAAAGCTCCTTTCTCCTCAAAAACTGTTTTTCATTTTTCCGGATTTATTTCCTCAGAGCCTCGAAAACACGGATACGTACAGCGACGCGCATTAACGAGAACCCAAAGGCGTTGCACGCTTTGTCTTTTTATTTTCCAAGAGGCGCTTTCTTTTGCTGCAGTTGCTGGGATGAGTGTTCGTGGCCCTCGAATGCCATCCAGTGGTGGAAAGGCATCTCCCAGCCTGCTGGCAAACTGCCTCCAGCACCGGCCGGTTCACACGTCCAACTCTTTTTACATTAACAGCATATAATTCTTGCGCCCTATTTGTCATGAAATCAGAAGCCATAAAACTGCTTTTTTTTTAAAAAAAAAAAAGGAAGGTCACAGCAACAGAAAAGCCATCTGGTGTTTCACAGTTCTCTAAAATGTGAGACAGAAATATACCCTATTTATAATTTAAATTTGTCTAGCTTTAAATCTCGAGCTTTAAACCACTTTGAGCCTTCTATAAATGTAGGGGCTGACTTTTTAATCTTCATCACGATTTTTTTAGGCACAATTTTCTCTTGGGATTTGATAGATCAGGAGAGATAAAATGTGAGCTCACGGAGAGGGAGACTACTTTGTTAACTATTTCCATGCAGGGCTTTGGAGTAATTTTGCTTTCATAAATCTGACATGTGGAGGTTGCAAAATATGTCTGATTAAGAGGACATTTTTACCTATGTAAAAGTACCCTCTGACTTTCCTATGGTATGGATTCAGAAAGGATTCGATTCTATGCAATTAAAAAGTACAGATTCTAGGTAACAACGTTTCTATTTTCACTTAGGACTTGTTTCAAACTCTATCAGTTCAACTGGTTTGATACATGGCAGGTTTGCTCAGAAGTTAGAAATAGATGCTATTTTTTTTTAAGTTTCATTTTGATTAAAAAAAAAGAGTTCAGAATAATCACAATTCTTCAAATAGTTATCGTTGCTCAATTCTAAAAGTGCACTTTAAAAAGTCAGGTTTACATTGTTTTCCATCACCATCCAGTCTCCACTGTTTTCCATCCTTGCCACTTAATGATGGCAATACAGGATGCACAAAATGGTAAATGACCAGAAAACAGAAACAATGAAATAAATTATAAAAAAGAACAATTCCTTATTTTGTTATTTCTTATTATAAAGAACAGTATTCTGTTGATGAAAAGCTGGACATCAAAAAGCTGGGCTGCATCAAAAGAAGTGTGGCCAGCAGATCAAGAGAGGTGAGAGGCCCCTCTGCTCTGGTGAGACCTCACCTGGAGTACTGTGTCCAACTGTGGAGCTGTCTGCACAAGAAGGACATGGACCTGTTGAGGCACATCCAGATGGGGGCCACAAAAATGATCCAAGGGCTGGAGCACCTCTCCTGTGAGGACAGGCTGAGAGAGTTGGGCTTGTTTCAGCTTGGAGAAGAGAAGGCTGCGGGGGGGACACCTTATAGCAGCCTTCCAGTACCTGAAAGGTGCCTGTAAGAAAGCTGGGGAAAAACTGTTCACAAGGGCATGGAGTGATAGGATGAGGGGTAATGAGTTTAAACTGGAAAAGGGGAGATTTAGGTTGAAAATTGGGCAAAAATTCTTCAGTTTGAGGGTGGTAGATCACTGGAAGATATTACCCAGAGAGGTGGTGGAGGCCCAACCCCGGAGATACTCGTCAGGCTTGATGTGGCTTTGAGCAACCTGATCTAGTGAAGTTGTCTGTGCTCGCTGCAGGGGGGTTGGACTAGATGACCTTTAAAGGTCCCTTCCAACCTAACACATCCTATGATTCGATGATTCTATTTTTATATGCACAAAACTTTGATTTTTTCAGTCTCTAAAAGCTCATGTCATCTGGGGCAAACTTTCCTATTTCAGATCTTTTCTGGTCAGCCAACTCTGTTTTTCAGTGAGAAGCTTTCTTGCCTTCCAGCAAGATTCCCCACTTCCTCCCTTGAGCTGGGACCACTTAAGCTTCCCAGTGCTAGACCACAGATTCGACATTGAGGGTCAGCAATTGTCCTGAAGACTCAGGCTCTTACGTGGATTCTTCCTCAGATTGCCTTGCAGGGATTTGGAGTGCAGAAATGAACATCTCTTCATGCTGTTTCCACTTAACTGTTCCCTTCTCCCTAGCTGCTATCAGACAGTGCCAGCAGATATCTCCAACTACCTGGTGGTTCATACTGGTAGCCTGTTATGACACCATGTCAGTTTATGACACCACATCGGTTTATGACACAACATCAGTGTATGGCATCTAGCACTAATCCCAGACTTGTCTCAAAGTGAGCTCACTTGGGGAGCAATTGTCAAGTGTACAAATCCCGGGCAGAATGTAGAGTTCAAACACCTCCCGAATCCCAGATGCAGTTTGTGGTTATGTTTGGCATTGGTATTAGTGACTGCTCAGTCCTTAGCTGTTGTAGTAAAGCATGAAATGGTATCTACTCCTGTTTGCTTTTAGTCTGGAGTTTTTAAACGATTGGCATGTTTGGGATGGGGTCTATGGGATCACCAATGTCACTGACTCCCCCAGGTATAATTTTCAAGGTATTTTCAGCTCTGCATACATCTTGGGATTAACACTCCAAGTCTGCCTGTCTCTGACCACTAACCCCAGGAAAGCGGGATCACTCCATTCCCTTTGTGTCATTTTTCTTTGCCCTTTGCTTTGACGGGCGTATTATCAATGCTTTTTTTTCATTAACATACTGCATACACTTCTCTTTCTGAAGCAAATCATATCTCTTTTATCTGCTGCATCTATCAAGGAACAAAGAAAATGCCCTTAGAAACTAGGATTCATAGCTGTTCTTCAAGTGCTGAGAAGTCAGTACATATCAAGCCTTAAAAATTAAGAGCCTTTCATAAAAGTAATGAAATTATTATCAGCAATAGACTAAGTTTATTTGCCTGCTGGCTTTTCCCTGCTGGCCCTTTAGTGGTACCATATTTTCGAGCTTCCTTGTACCTCCACATCTTGGAGGAAGGCACTCAAGACAGAGAACACGGGGGCAGGCAGGGCTGCCTGTGGTCCAGCATTCCCTCTGCTCCCCACTGCCGATCGTCCTCTTCAGGCTGCCCAGGGGTTTCAGTATCTCCCTCTGGTTTTGGGGTTAGTCACTAATTCCAGGCAGAGGGATAGAGGGAGCTGATTCAAAAAGCACAGAGAGATCGGGACTTCTACTCTGCGTTAATCCTGGCAGCAGAGCGGCACGGGCACCATTTGTGGGAGTGTTTGTGCCTGCCTGCACGGCACCCTGTGGTCATCACTGGTGCTTGCGATGGCGGCGATACCAGGAGTCAGCACAGATCCCTGGTCACTGACCCCAGTTTGTGCGGGTGAACCCACATTTCTGTTGGTCCTGCACCATCACAGGCCACGGCTGGAGGCCCTCCTCCTACTATATCTGAGTCTGGGTAGCGTTGTGCTGCTTGATGT
>VXBZ01012775.1:0-10942 GCA_013399135.1 Heliornis fulica | reverse complement strand
GGGGGGGGAGGGGTGGGGGGGGTGTGCCAGTACTGTCTGTTGATGGTCTGTGTCAGCCAAACAGCTTCTCTCTACCTCACAGCAGCATATCCCATGTCTGCCAGCAGATGCCATCAAAACTAACCGAATGTGAGAAGCTGCGGCTCCATGAGGTGAGGATACCACTGTGTCTTCTGTTTTCTCCTCTGCACAATAAGGCCAGAGAAGGGAAGGAGTGATTAAAGAACAGGCTAAAAATAATGTAAAGAACAGGTTAAAGAACATGTGAGCTTGATGTCTTCAGGCTGACTGTGTCTGATTAAACAAGTGAGGAGAGGACTAACCGTGACCACCTCTGTGTAATTAAAAACTATCATGGAGAATTAAAGGAGTATGGGAAGACTTAATGTGCCTGCATTTAGAAAAGTGTAAATAGAGCTTCAATGATGTAATTCCTGAAAAGAAAAGCCTTCTACAGGCCCAGCCAGATGAACTCTGTCACTCTCACAAGGTGCAGGACACACTTTTAATGAATTAATCTGCGTACACCACCTCAAATAAAAAGAAATAGTCCACACAGATTTTTTTTGAAAACAAATGGTGTCAAAGAAAACTAGCTTCATTCTTTGACATCATAATGACTTGTTCTGAGGGGAAGTGAGAAATGTAGCTTACTTTGCATTTAAGTCAAAATTTTGGTAGAGTTATTGGATATATCATTTTCAAATCTTGCCTAGGTCTAGAGAAATTTTAACTCTTAGCTTAGTGTACAGCTAACAGAATCACAGACTCACAGAGTGGTCTGGGTTGGAAGGTACCCCAAGGATCATCAAGTTCCAACCCCCCTGACACAGACAGGGCCACAACCTCCAGGCTGCGTCTAGACAAGGTTGTCCAGGACCCCATCCAACCTGGCCTTGAACACCTCCAGGGTTGGGGCATCCGTCACCAACTGTGCTCATAAATAATTTTCTAGGATTCACTGTCAAAGAGGGAGGACTTTGCAAATGCAATCCTGTGGGACAAGACCTGTGGGCAGCTCTAGTCATTGTTTTTAATGACTTGGATGACCTCTCTCACCAGGGAGCTGTGTACCCCATCCCACGTATGTTCCTAGAAGTGATTACTGAATGTACTGAGTTCCCTACAGTTGTACGTGGCTTTTGTTGATGTCCCTTTCACATGAACCTGACCTGCCCAATCTGAAGTCAGCGGAAAAGTTTTTTGTTTTTTTGGACTGCTGTCTCTAAGACTTGTAGTGGTGAGTTAGCAGAGTGGATCCACCATCCACCACCTGGGGTGGATCCACCATCCACCACCTGGGGTGGATGGACAGTGTCTAAAAATCTGGGACAGCAAAGGCAGCAGGGGAGAGGAGTCTGACCAGTCAGTGCAGAGCTGAGGCTCTACCTTGGTGTTTTGGGAATGCTCTTGGGAAACAGGAGCTTTAAATCTTGGTAGGCTAAAGAGACTCTAGCCCTGAAGCTTTCAGATTCAGGATGACTGATCAGAAGTGTGAGCCACTGTGAAAAAGCCAGCTTTCATTTCTTTCCCTCCCTGCCAGTGGAGGCCTATAACCTATGGAAGCATTTTCTGTCCATGAATTGGTTTTGCAGGGAGCACCTTTCAAAGTTTTGTGTCTCTGCAGTGCCCAGGGAAAATGGGTGACTTCAGTCAGCTGCTCCTTTGCCCTGTCCTGCAGCAGCCAGAGAAACAGGGCACTGGTGTGGCACAGCCCAGGCTCACGGCCTGAACGTCCCCAATGGCACCATCTTGACACTGTTGGTGTCCTAGTGAGGAATGTGGGCTTGTCTGCAGCAGCACCACGTCCAGTGCTGAGGTACTTCCCTGGCTGGCATTGCAGACCCAGGGGAACAGAGGGATTTGAACCTAAGCAGGGCAATAAGCCAAGTCAGATTGCACTCCAGAAGGCTGGACAACTGTACCATTTCTTTCTCACTTCGTTTCTTTGTCCAGAAAAACGCAGGGCTGAACCATCTTCCCTGTAGAAGGTGAGCTCATCAGAGTTCAGCCTACTGAGGATTTATGGGAAAGCTTGCATGAGAAGTTACTGTTTTGTCGCTGTTAATAAATTTTTAACCAGGAAACCTTTCCTGCTGCCTTGTTGGAAAGTGCATCACTACTCTTGTCCAGAGATCACCTGCAGAGCTTCCCCAGCAAATGTTGCCTGCCTACTGCAATGCAGACGAACCCAAATTTGAGGTGACACTTCATGAAGTCTATTTGCTTTTCTGTTGCTCCTGCAGCCACAAAGGAAGCCTGGGCTTTGATTTTCTGGGGACTCTGCCAGTTCTGAAAACACATTGTCACGGTGTTTCTACCACTAGTTTAATGGAAAATCTTTTCAAAGAACTGTTAATACCTGACAAACATTAGTGATTTAACACTGAGGTTGATTAGGAAGACTGCTGCTTCAAGAGGCATAGAGCGTGAGTGCCTGAGGACCATATTGCTGGATGCATTGGACATCTCCTGAATTTGTTTATTCCTTTGTCTTTTTTTTTTCTTTTCTACAAGGAAGAAATTAAATATCTGAAAATGGAGTTTAGGAAACATGGTCACTCTAGTCTGCCTGATGTCCTTTTAAATTCCCACTGAGTTCAAGTGAGAAGGATGAGCATGCCATATTTATGTATTCCAACTGAAGTACTGTCATATAGTTCAGCTAGAATACATACTGAGGTATGCACAAGATGTTTTCATTAAACATCATGTTTAGGACAACTTGTGACATCTTGGCACTAATTCTGTGGCATTGCTAGCTGTAACAGTCAAATCTGTTACCAGCAATAACCAAAGATGCTGGGTGCTGCACTGAAGAGCAAGAAGAGGCAGGGAAGGGAAACCAGAGCTTTCCTTTTCATGTCAGCCATAGCCAAAATAAAAAAAAAAAATTACTTTTCCAGAGTGGTCTGAGGCCCTGAATGAGATTGGTGTCTACCTTCAGAAAGCTCAACACATGGGATTGAGAGTGGATTTACTGCTGGTCTCTGAAGTAGGATGTGGGCTGGGCACCAAAGCAAGGAGAAATGAGGTATTGCTATTTACACAGAGATCATAGTCAGGATAGGCTCAGAATATTTTGAGGTCTGTAGTAATTCTAGTGTTGAGATAAATTCTCCTTCTGCAGTGAGAAGGAACCTGAAGGTTGTGACTCTCTACTCCTTTGTGTACTTTGATTTCATTTATACCTTTGCAGAAAAGCTCAGAAAAGTGACCAATCCAGAACTTTGCTCTGGACTTCTAGTAAACGGACCCGAGTTTTCTCCCTATGCCACTTCTGTGGGCCTAGGATGAGGTGAGACAAACCTGGGCCCTTTCCGTTGTCAAGTATATATATGACAAAATCTCACATCCCTTGGGACAGAGGTGGGACAGAGTTCCCCGGGAGTGTCAGCACAATGTGATGGAAGTCATGGTGCACTAGCGTCATGCAGCAGTCCTAGGAGTTGCCTTTGTTTCTGTCTGGGCTAGAAGGAAGAACTTGCTGCCCAGTATCACAGTAAGGTTCAGATGCTTTAGAGGAATGGATATCTTCACATGTTTGCTTACCAACTTCTGGGAGTTGATCTGGAGGATCTGTCCTAAGTGTCTTTAAAGAAGGATATGTCACAAAAAGCTCAGTTCGCCAGTTTTTCCAGCCAATTTTCCACTGCAAAACCACTGTGTGTTGGAAGAAATTCCTGTTCCAAGGTGGGCAAAGAAAAGGGGAGCCTAAGGTGGCATGTGGCCTGTTTGTAAAAGAGATGGTATGACAGTATTTGGGAGACAACATCAGGGGAGGGGCACGGACATACCATCCAAGTCTTAGGTGTGTGTATATTCTCTCTCTTACCTCAGATTGGCTCTGCTACCCAGTGTATGTGGAGCAACAAGGGAGACTCAAATGAGAAGGACTGGCAATATTGTACAAGTTGGTCTGAGGCCTGCTGGATGCCTGGATTGCCATCCCATCTGCTAGCTGAGCAGGGAATTGTTTGTGCTCTCCTTCCCTAGCCAGGGATATTTGAGAATGCCACCTGAGGACAAATGGTTATTTCATACACAGGACTTACCTACTTCACTGAAAAGCAACTTTTTCATGCAAAAACGTGAGGCATATGAGAAGCAATTTGTTGTAAAGCCTGGAGCTCTGAGATATGCCTGGGAGACTTCATCTGCCACTAAAGGTCATTTCTTCTTGTGGTAAACACACGCTTGCTTAAGTGGTGTGCTTCCTGGAATGCTTCTCTCCTGAGATAAGAGTTGCTGAAGAGTATTCTGCTAGTTAAACATGTGCTGTACAGGGCATTTCAGACTTGTAAGTACTTCTTGTGTAACAGGCACTTAGCTAAAAAAGGAGTAAAAAGAAAGTGTCATTCTGAATTCTATTGAAAATAGACTGGTTTCTTGTCTCCTATTGACTTGAGGAGAGTTGGTCTTTTTCACTTGGAACCCTTGGGTCACAGGCTCCTTGTGCACTGGGATCTGCATAAAAAGCCCAAGCATCCCAAGGAGAGGTAATTGTGCGGTGAGGCTTTGATACTGACCTTGACATCTTCATTATTAGAGGAGATAGTCATATTTTGTTCAAGTTCTGTTCCTTGTTTGAGTTTTGTTGGAAACCATGTGAAATCTGATGGCTTAGGCATTGATGATGGAAACTATTTCTCTTCACCAGGAGTGGAATTTGCTGAATTGCCTAGGTACTAGGGCTACTTCCGTAACCCAGTGGAGAGACTCATGTCCCTGTGCAGGGGTCATCTATATCCTTGTTGTGCAGTGAAGAAGGCTACATGAATAGCTCAGGTGCATTATTTCTGGATGACCACAACTAGGAGAAACAAATCCCACCTGAGTGTTACCTACAGCATTGGTTGTTAACTGGTGAGATGAACCTCAAAGTGCTGCCACTGTTATACATCATGACTGCAAAGCAGCATCCACCCTATTGAACCATGCTCATCTTGATTGTTTGGGCTCTACAGTGGCCCTGCTGGGGCCTGAGGCCTAGAGGACACGGAGGAAGAAGACATGGTTGGTGGTCCCTCAAGGGGGAGGCTGAAGGGTCAGGAGAAACATCACGGGGCAGCCCAAGAGGCTGACATTGGGTGAGAGTGCAGGTGGGAGGTGATGATGGGAAGCTGGTGTTAAATACCTTTTTTCCACTGTGTGGTTTGTTGCACTGAGCACCGAATGTCTGGTTTTGATCATATTTTTTGGTTGCCTTCCTGTATATTTTTGTGCAGTCAAAGTTTACTCAGCAAATAATATTAAGCAAATTTAAAATTTTCTCTCAGCAAACCTTACCAGCAGAAACTGGAATGTAAGTACTAGTTTCTTCTTCCATGACTGAACTGAGCAGGAAAGGCCTCAGGGGGTCTGTGAGCAGTTGCAGCAAAGCAGCCATCTCCAGGTCAGAAGCTTTAAAAATACACAGTATTTTGAAGGAAACTCTTCTGACCACAATGTCCAAAAAGCTGCAATCTGTTTATGAGCAAGACATTAAGCAGAATAGCAAGGAAAGTTTGTCAGGTGATAAGTATTCAGAGGCTGCTGCAAAAAATAGCATGTTTTGGTTTTTCTCTTTGTTGTAGACGGGATGAAAAGCAACATGCTCTGGTAGGGCAGTGGTTGATTCTGGTTGGGCAGTGAATAAAGTGTTCTGTTGCTGAAGGAAATGATGCAAAAAATAGTCTGTCTGAGGGAATACAGGCATCTCCATCAGTGGAGGACATTAAGAACAGGTTGAACCAACATTTGTCAAATGTGACATGGCTATAGAGGTGACCCTGCCTTGAGGCTGGGAAACAGATGAGGCCCTTCCAGCCTTATGATCTACTGGCTGGCTGAGATGGATTGTCTAGTAGGGACAAGTCTGTTGGCATCAGCACTGCAGCAATGTGTTTGTCAGACTGTTGGACCCCTGCAAGTACACACAGTAAATGTAGCAACCATGAATTTAACACCTTGTTTTTATTTGGAGTTATTTCCTAAGATGAAGTGAAGGATTGGGGAATCTGTTTAGGAAGGCATTTTAAAAGATCTGAGTTGGTCCAGAGGATGACAACATGACTGGTGAAGGTTCTGGGGAACAAACCTTATGAGGAGCGGCTGAGGGAGCTGGGGATGTTTAGTCTGGAGAAGAGAAGGCTGAGGGGAGACCTTATCTCTACCTACAATTACCTGATAGGAGGTTGTAGTGAGGTGGGTGATGGTCTCTTCAGCCAAGTGACAGGTGATAAGACAATGGGAAATGGCATCAAGCTGCACCAGGGCAGGTTCAGATTGGATGTTAGGAAAAGGTTCTTCACCAAAAGAGCTGTTGAGGTGTGGAACCAGCTGCCCAGAGAGGTGGTTGAGTCACCATCCCTGGGTGTATTTAAAAGATGGGTAGATGAGATGCTCAGGGATATGGTTTAGGACATGACAGGTATAGTTGGACTCAGTGATCTTAATGATCTTTTCCAACCCTGTGATTCTGTGAATCTGTGTTAATACTTGCTGCTTCTAATCTTGCAAGTTGGGTCATACAGCACCGTGGTTTCTAAAGAACTACGAGGGGATTTTGTTTTGGTTTTGAAGTGTAAGCTATTCTTGATTCAGGTAAGACCTTAGTGGTGTTAGATGGACCTGTGTGAATTACAGCATCCTCCTGTCACTGCTCTGTGTGTGGTGCCCCTTCCTTACCCACTCCCTGTGCTCCTTGTCTCTCCCTTCTCACTGGGCCTTTGGAACAAAGTCTTGGGTGACATGACGTATGTCCCTTACAGGGGCCACATGGACTAGAACTGCATCCAAGGTGGTCAGCTGGCTGGGAAGGGGTCCTTCGCAGTGGCTGGGCTACTTTCACCTGTTCAGGATCTGCTTTCTGCTGTGTGTGAAATGCATGGTTTAGTCACAGTGACCTAGACAGCCTCTTCAGCTCTGGTACCAGCTGGCCTGTGGCCACCAAAATCTGTGTTTGACAGCATCAGGTGGGAAAAGAACAGCACTGTCAGTCTCCCAGTGCCTGTGATTGCTGGGACAGTTGATTTGTGGTAGAAATCATGGTAAAATCCGCAAGTGTCACCATCATTACACCCTAGGTGTCAGTATAGGTACACGGCTAAGGGAAAAAACAGGGTTCCAGAGTATGTCTGGAGGTGTCTTAACAGGTCAAAGGAGGTGATCCTACCCTTCTACTCTGCCTTGGTCAGGCCTCACCTGGAGTCCTGTGTCCAGTTCTGGGCTCCCCAGTACAAAACAGACAGGGATCTCCTGGAGAGAGTCCAGCAGAGGCCACAAAGATGATTAAGGGCCTGGAGCATCTCTCCTGTGAGGAAAGACTGAGTGAGCTGGGGCTGTTCAGCCTTGAGAAGAGAAGACTGAGAGGGGATCTCATCAATATTTATAAATATCTGAAGTGTGGGAGACAAAGGAAGATACCCAACCTCTTTTGAGTGGCCTGTGGGGACAGGACAAGGGGTCGATGGTCACCAGTTGGACCACAGGAGGATCTGCACTTGTGAGGATGTGAGGAAGAACTTCTTCATGGTGAGGGGAGCACTGGAACAGGCTGCCCAGGGGGGTTGTGGAGTCTCCTTCTCTGGAGATATTCAAGACCCGTCTGGATACTGACTTGTGCAACCTGCTCTAGGGAACCTGCTTTGGCAGGGGGGTTGGACTTGATGATCTCTGGAGGTCCCTTCCAACCCCTACAATTCTGTGATTCTGTGATGTCAGCAACCTGTTTACAAATGATGTTGATGTGTGTGAATCATGGCAGTAGCTTGTGGAACCTCAGCGTATGAAGAAAACGCTCCCCCCATGATGGCAATAGCCACTACTTTGCCTTGAGGGATACTGGGTGGGATATAGGTGTCTGGCCAACAGCTCCAAAATAATCAGGCATACTGCTCACACAGGAGGGGGTGGCTAAGCCTGGGCTAGGATGGGTTAAATGATCTAGAGATGCAGCAAATGGCAGTATGGCTTGTAGGGTTCCAAAGGGATGGCCATCATGAATTTGCTGATGGTGTGTTCCTAATCTGAGACAAGGGAGATAGGAAATTGACATGACCAGGTTTCAGGAGATAGCAATTACCCATACCTGTACACAGATTGAGGGCTGGACAAGGTGAGCTGCTGCTGCAAAACTGATGGCTTCTTTGGGCCCAGGACCACGAAGATCCACATTTACAAGCTAGTGCTGTAGCACTTTCCCAGTTCAGGAGTATAGGATAATCCCAACAGGGTGCTCGTGAGTCATCCGTAATGGTCAGTGGGCCTACAACTTGTGGCAACAGCTCCTGGCAATGGGCCATGCTTCTGGTGTGTGACAGACTAGCTCTTGGTGTCGGTGCTGGTGCTCCAGCTCCTAAAAGATACCCCTGGGATATCTGCAGTAGAGATGACAAAGAACTTTGTGGCATTACCCAATGTACCTGGAGTGTGCAGGGATCTCCTGCAGCTTTTCTCTCCCTTCTTGAGATGGCAGGGGTCACCAATGCGGCAAGATCAGGAGCCTCCAGCTGGAGATGAGCTGAGGTTGGGAACCTAACTGGAATGTTAAAAATTCCCATGGGTAGCTGCTGTGACTTACCAGTGGTATCAATATGGCCAGGACAACCTGACAGAGCAGGGAAGACATGGTCTTGGAGACTTATCCCCTTACCACGCTGTTCCTCAAAGCACTTGTAGCCACCCTCTTGCACAGCTCTGCAAACCAGGCCATCCTGAAGAGCAGCCACAGGAGCGTGCAGGTCACACATGGACTCATGGCTGTTGCCAAGACAAGGAGTATCCACCATATTTCATTTCTTTACCTATAGACCAAGGATGTTTTTATATTGTATGTTAGCAAATATTTCAACATCACAGCTGCACCGTTAGTTAGGAAAAAATACCCTCAAGGAAAACTGTGTTATCACAGCCACGTGTCACACAGGAGCTTGTGAGCAGTGAAGCTGCACTATGCTGGCTGCAACAATGGAGTCTTGTTTTTTAAAATATTTTTTTCCCAGAAACTTATTCTTAGCTCCAATTTTTCATGTCTTTTGCTTTGAATTATGTGACCTATAAGACTGGGTATATTTTTACCCCTTTTTCCCTGCATGCTCATGTATTTGCTGCAGAAAAGTGGCTATTTCCTGCACTTGAACATATATTCTCACCTTTATTTCCTTGGGAAGCCTTGCTGTTTCCAGCACCCTGTTGATCTACACATGACTGTTTTGAAGAAGTGAAGTAGAAAACACTTTTATGTGATTCAAAGAAAGACCAAAGTAGGAAGAAGAGGAAAACCACCTCTACCTAGAAGACAGTCTGTTCACAAAGAGCATGTTTCTTAAAGGCTTTATTTCAAAAAGGTCAAACTAGAAAACTCGTTCTTGGATGGCTGTGTTACAGTGTTCAAGTGTATGCATGCAGCTGCCTACAGGCGAGGCAGGAGTCCAAGCTCCCATTGGAGCCAGTGAGAATCTAGGGCTTTATCCAGTTGCCCACAGGTAGGCATCTAGTGGTACCTGAGGTGGGCACCTATAGGCCCCCTAAGGTGTCCTGCTGTTGCTTTGCAGTGGTACAGCTCTGTGAGGTCTGTGTCATCCCTGGGTGCAGATGGGTCTTCCAGGCTGAAATGAATCACAATCCCTGACTCCAAAAGCTGCACTGGACAGACCTCTCTTGGCTGTAATGGGAGAAGGCAGACCCAGCACACATGCAGGAACATCTCAGTATACACCTGCATTTTGCTGTCTTTATCTGCAGCCAGATCCTGTCCTACCTGTCTCCATTCCAGGTATATCTTGATATCCCTCATGTGCTCACAATCTCAGCCTCCTTAGGCTGGAGATATGAAGCAGCCTTGACTATCAGTTTGAGATTTCAGTTTGGTTTGCATCTGCTGGCAAAGAGCAACTGAGCTCTATGCCCTTTCCCTTTTATGTAGAGGATTCAATGAAATCTGCTGGTGAGGCCCTGGCACAGGCTGCCCAGAGAAGCTGTGGCTGCCCCCTCCCTGGCAGTGTTCAAGGCCAGGTTGGATGGGCCTTTGGGCAGCATGGTCTAGTAGACAGTATCCCTGCTCATGGCAAGGGGGTGGAACTAGATGTTCTTTGAGGTCCCCTTCAGCCCAAAGGATTCTGTGATTCTATAAATAACCAGAACTTTTGGTTTTGTCTTTAGAAGAGAAAATAGTCTGTGAATTTGGCACCAAAAGGCTTTGGATCATGAATATTTCTATACCCCACAAAGCCAAGAACTACATTTCCTGTTCTAGCAAGAGAATGACCTTCTCATAAGACATAAGGTAGCAATTAGATTGGCAAGAATTATTAGGAAAATAAGTGGCAAAGATGCTTCAGAGCCAATGAGAGATCTTGTTGCTATGGAAGTTTTTATTTTTTCCTCCTTAATTAATGTGGCTTTTCAAGATGCTTATCAATTATCTTAGATAAGACGGTAGATAGGTTAAGGAGATTGTGAAATTGTGGTTTACTAGGGATAATTGGTAAAAAGCTAGAAAACTACTAGGAAAAAATAGGCAAAAAAACCCCAAAAAACAAACTACCATTGCAAAATATTCAGTGTAAAGTAACTGGGAAGGTTGAGGCATGGAGGGAGTTCATCAGCCTAAGTGAAGACTTAGAGCAACAGATTAACCTCCACAGCACACCCGGCTGTTTCCTTCTACTTAGCTCAAAATGCCCTTCAAAATGCTGGGTTTCTGCTGCGCTCAATGAGCACGTACAGAGGATTTGCTTGATTTTTAGGCCGGTGCTTGTTCATTCTTGATCATGTTTTGCCAAATTATATGTCTAACAAGCAGTGTGTGGAGCCTGTTTGTGAAACAAACCTTCCTAATCAACAGAACTTAATAGGTAACTTAATAAACAGGAGCTTTCCTTTTTCAACCCAAACTCCCCTCAGGGAGCTCTGACTCCAGCTCTGACAAGGGCACTTGTTTGCACTGTAAAGCAAGCGG
>VXBZ01012774.1:200289-263609 GCA_013399135.1 Heliornis fulica | reverse complement strand
ATTCTGTTTTGCTTATTTATGAAGGTGTTAAACTGTGCTGGTAAGCTGGCAGACTGCACAAGGGACACTGTGATGGAGGATGTTCTTGCCAGTGGTACTGCTTTATGCAGAAAATATGTAATGGAAGGCATCAAAATCCTATGGAGCTCGATGGTGTGGTCAAACTGTTTGTGTTCTGAGCAGTGAAACATAAAATTGGTGTCAGTGCCAAGGCTGTCAAGCATCATAGAATTCAGAAAACCCACAAGCACTGTAGCTTTGGTCCATTAAATGTGCTAATTATTGTTAATCACCGGTGTTTATATGGTACAG
Source organism: Heliornis fulica (assembly GCA_013399135.1). Classification (NCBI taxonomy): domain Eukaryota; kingdom Metazoa; phylum Chordata; class Aves; order Gruiformes; family Heliornithidae; genus Heliornis; species Heliornis fulica. The sequence goes on along the minus strand of VXBZ01012774.1, from coordinate 263,297 downwards.
TTGATAGTAACGTCTGTTTCCTTCCTTGATGTTACTTAAATTGTTTAGCTTATTGAAGCAGGCCTTTACCTACTTTAAAAAAAAATCTATATATAAAGTTCTTTTGTGTTTAGTTCCAGTGGTTTGCTCCTGAGTTGATTATTTTTGGGGAACCCGCTTTTCTTCCCAAAGCTTTTGCGTGGGTTATTTTCCGTGGCCTTCCCGTGGGCTTGCGTGCTTCCAGAGAAAGGGCACGCTGTTACCTACATGTGCTTGTGAGCACTGTGTGAAAACCCACTCTTCCTTGTGCCAGAACAAAGGGGAACACAGAGGAGCATACACCCTATGAAATTTTGCACGCTTCAGAGGAGCGATGGTGATGCTGATGAGCCTTGCAGGAGACAGCAGTGAGGTTACAGCTCAGCAGAGCTGATGCAGCCTGGCTGTAGCTGGGTTTGAACTCTGTCCTTTGGTGTCTTCCTTTTCCCTGCCTGCCCTTTTCTCGAAATTGAAGCAGAAAGCAGGCAGGATTCATTAAGGTGAACAAGCCCAGAAAGCAATAAGGAAAGCAATCAACACCTTAAAATAAGAGACAGGTCCTAAACTCCAGTGAAGATTGACAGTGCCTCCCGCTATGAAAGGTTGGTAAGTTCAGAGGGAAAGGGGTGAGGGAATACTCTTATCTTGGGCTTGTATAGCAGCATCCTTCAACAGATGGTTATGTCTTGGCTCTTTTTTTTTGTTTGTTTGGTTTTTTTTTGTTTTGACCAGAAAGGGAAAGTAAAATTCAAGGCCTTGGTTTTAGCTGAAATTACATTTTTGGTGTAATGTGCCCAACTGTGATTAAATGGGCCGTGGCTACTCAAGTGCTGCAGTGTGTAGGATTTTAAAGAGTGCAACTGTGAACTTTTTAGGTAAGTGTGAAACAGTGTTCCTGTTTTGGTGGGGTTTTCTCCCTTGGTATAGTAGGCTGTAGATGCAGGAATGCCAGGGCTCTGCCAAGCAAGTAGGAGGTGGGACTCAAATAAGCATCCCGCTCCTTGCAGAGTCCAGCTAGGTTTGGTAGGCATGGATGCAGGAAAAGGTCTGTTGAATTAGTGAGCTCTTAATTGTGGTGAGATCAGTTTGGACTCTGTGCCAAGAAGTTGCTCTCCTTAACTTGAATTGAATTACGGTTTTCTTTAGACATATGCTTTTGAAAACTCTTACGTGTTGTTAGTCTAAATAAATGGGCTGTGCCTTTGCAGACCATAAAGTGAGGTTAGAAATCAGGTGGAAAAAGATTATGGGTAATGTAGAAATATACTTGATTAGGTTTCCTAGCCCTTTAGAAGTAAAAAGGGAAGGTATCTTGATCCAGCTCACACTTCTGTGAAAGTAAGACTTCAACAAGAGAATACACTAAAGAGAGAAAAAGCTGGAGGTCCTTCAGAGAAAGCAGCATGGGGAAAAGGGCTTAGGAATAAACTTCCTAGGAGCTATGCAGCTGAATTGGGTTACTGCCTTTCTTTTAGGAGTAACTGGTAAGTTTTATGCATGGCAAATATAGCACATAGGAATCTTAACTCCACAGAAATGTATATCTATAGCAAACTGTGGTCCCAGGGAAAACAGCTGTCAGAGGAAAGGGAAAGACTTTAACCCTCCTGAGTTGGTTCAGCAGTGCAGAGGGCTGGGGGCAGTTGTGCAGCCTTTATCCCCAGCAAGTCATTTCTGTGTCAAGTGCTTGAACTGCAGGTCTGTCTTTCTCTATGCTGTCAGTGTTCTCCATGCTGGTTTCTGCAGGCAGGCAGGATGGCAGAGGGTGCCCTTGGATTAGGGTTTCTGTGGCTGTTCTGAAGTGTGCAGTACGTGCTGTCACGCTCGGAGGCTTCCCGGTGTGTAACCTGCGGCAGGCTGTAGCTGATGGAGAAACAGCAGCTGTTGGATGTTGGAGAGTGGTGATGCTTGTGCAGGCTGGGAACCTCCTATGCACTTTTTCATCAGCTGCACCTTGATTCACGAGGCTTTTCTGCTCTTGTGTTTTGCAGGCTGTGGAGTTCTGGTTGTCTTATTTTAGTGCCTTATGTAGACAGCTTTGGAGGTTTGGGTAATGCCAACATTTGAAATGCCTGTGGTTTGTGTATTAGAAGCTGGTGCTTCAGTCCTAGCAGAGTTGGACCTCCTCTGTCATGTAGGATGTGTTTGCATTATAAGGCAGCTGAGTGGTTTTAGTAATGAATTGCATGGCTTAAAGAGAAATTTCAAGGTAAACCTCCAGTGCAGCTTAATATTCACTTAAAAATATAATTGATTTATAGGGTGGTTTAAATTAGTTCTGCCAGTTTGGGCTTCCAAGTGTGGCTTTATGCTTGCATAAATAACAGTTATGTTTTTTCTTTCAACAGAAGTTGCAGAACTTGAAGCTAATTTACCTTGTAAGTATAGCATTTAATGGCATGCATTTTAATGGGGTAAGGACCATTGAACTGAATGTTTTGACTGAAGTGCGAAAGCTGCTGCTGATATTTGTTAACTCCAGGGAAAGCTGTTACAAACTCTGCCTCCCAGGATTGGACAGGTCATCTTTGTATCCCTTCTTAGTGTCCTTTGAAAGCAGTATTGATTATTTTGCTCTAGAATTTGATTGGTGCTGGAGTGGGAGCTTCCCTCCTGAGGTGTACCTGGAACTGAAGAGTGCATTTACTGCCTCACTCCTGTTGTTTTTCCTCCTTTCTCTAATTTCAGAACAGGAGATGCTGTTTTAAGGGCAGAGCAAATAGCTCAGTTCTCTGGAAACACATTAAATCAACCTGTTGTTTTTACACTTTGCATGCAAGGTGAAAATACCATTGAGAAATTGTTTTTAACATGGTAATCCACATTTCTTAGAAAAAGGCAAGATAAAAGGTGGGTTTTGCCCTGGAATCTGACTTGTATGTTATGCTAAAAGCTCAAAATATTAATGGCCACTTTAAAGCAGGCTTTGGAGAGTACAAAGCTCCTTGTTTCTTTTAAAGCTGAGGACAGCTCGTTAAAAATCAAATCTGTCATGTCTGCTCTTTAGCGTTGGAAAGCCGAGTTCTGGACAGGAGAACACAAAGCCCCTTTATGAAGGGCAGTGAAATTCTGCACTTGTTGCCCCGGGGTGGGTGTTGACAGTGCTGCTGGGTTGTTGTTGCTGAGCTCCCTTGACCACAACAGCATCATTCTGCCCGGAGCTCAGCGGTGCAGTGAGAGCTCGTCGCTCTCTCCGCATAACTCCCTGCGGTGGATGTTCCTGTTTCGGAGTCATCTCGGATCTTCTCCCTGCTGCAGCCAGTTCATGGCTCTCTCCCTGCAGACAGTGTGTACCTGCAGGTCACTGGCATGCTGGGCATTCATGCTGTTCCACCCCTATGCTTACCTTACAGAGAAAAAACAGGGAGTATTCTCTCTGATGGCGCCGGCAGGTAGCCCGTGATGTTTCTAGTTCTCCCCACCTAAGGGAAGATTTCACCGTATTTTTCTTTTTCTCCAGGTGAAATTTCTGAGCACTGTTTCTGATGAGCATCTTCTGTTGGCTAATGATTCTAAATCTGGAGCAGTGCTCCTGTCTCAAAATCATTCCCTTCAGTGGACAGACTGCCCGACAAGGGGGGAAATACAGATCAGAAGCAGCAAAATGGGAGGGCAGGAAGAGACACTCTTACTTAACTCTTCCTTTCTCTATGTTCTTCTTTCTTGAAGTCAATTACAGAGATTTTACACAAGCTGATTTTAACTTTATTAAACTTAGAATCATAGACTGGCTAGAGTTGGAAGGAACTCCCAGAGGTCATCTAGTCCAACCCCCCTGCAAGAAGCAGGGACACCCCCAACTAGATCACGTTGCTCAGGGCCTCATCCAACCTGGCCTTGAACGTCTCCAGGGATCCAGGGGCATCCACCACCTCCCTGGGCAACCTGTTCCTGTGCTCCACAACTCTTACAGGAAAGAACTTTTTTCTAATATCCAATCTAAATCTCCCTCCCTCTATTTTAAAACCATCACCCCTTGTCCTGTCACAACTTTATGTAGACTCTTCTATAAGATAATTAGAATATGAGAAATGTGTATTAGACTTGTGGTTACTATAATGTGAAGTCATTACTAGCATTTCTCTACAATTATAGTTATCTGTTTCAGGCAAATAGGGTCTATATCTCTGATAGCATTTAGCTCCATGACTACAGAAAAAGAGCAGCCAACTTGATGGATTAAGAAACTAAAGGCTGCATAATATGGTTGGTAATGCATGCATGGATATAAAGATCTAGTGCAAGTTTGACAGCTTGCCTCTGCCATAGTCAGGGAAGGCCAGTTTTGTGCACGGGAAAGCAGCATCGTTTCTGTCACTAAATGTGAACAGCAGGCTGGTACACTGTGAGCTTGGATCTGTTGTATTGAAACCACTGACTGGCTTCATCAGTTTGACATTTTATCTTTTATTTTTTCCCCACACTTATTCTTCATTCTCACTATTCTCCTTATTCTAGTCTGAGAATAAGATTATTCTCATAATCTTATGATTAGTTTTAGTTTGTAACAATGCTCCATCCCCTTTGCTGTTAATATATATGAGTGAATGAGACTACAGTGGCTTTCAGACCAGGCTTTCAATAAAGCTTGTATCTCATTATGTCTTACAGGTATAGATTTTGTTAACATCAGGCTGTGGTGGCATGACTTTTTGCAGTCTATGATCAAATGCTAGTATTACCATTAAAGAACATATAAGGAGGAGATGCTCATTATATATGCTGTTACCTTCACATGTAGCTAGTGTATATATGCAGAAGACTAAATCCTTTGGCAGTTTAAGGTATTTGAGACAGCATTGTTTACTGAAGGGAAATAAGCTGCTTCCTCAGCTTAAATAAAAAAAAGTTCCATTACTATAGGTGACCCCTGAATGTGTAGGAAAGAGGTGCCTAGAGACAAGATGTAGGAGATTGCTTGGCCAGAAGGTATGGATTAATCAGGGAGGGAACTTTGAGAGTATGAAAGATGATACATGGGCTTGTGCAACAGTGGAAAAACAGTTGTCTGATGTAAATAATTCTTTTGCTTTACAGGTACATGTAAAGTGAATTTTCCAGACCCAAACAAGCTTCATTACTTTCAGCTAACTGTAATCCCAGGTAACTTGTTTAAAATGTTACTTTTGCTTCTGTGTATGCTGCTGTTTGGGAAGTGTAATTCCAGGAGTTTGCTCAAGAAGCCAATAAAATTTCTAGTCAAAGAAAGACTGGCTGTGCTACAGTGATTATTTTATAGAGGGAACCCATAAACTGGGCTGGATTTTGAGAACTAGATTGCAGTAAAAATGCCATTAAAATTGAGCAAGTATAGGAAGTGTTCTGGTCTTGTTTGGTCATTTTGATTGAAAACTTTCTCTTGGCCAACATCAAACCACCTTGTTTTTGCTGTGAAAAAATCTAGGACTAGAGAAGTTACTGTATTACACCCCTGTTACGTTGTGGGGTTTTTTTTTTCCTTTTGGTTGCTTGGTTCTATGGAGTTGAAAAGGTAGATGACAGGTATGGCACTGCTGGAAAACTTCAATCTCTGCATGATTGAAGAGGCAATACACGTAGGAGTCTCTTAGTCTTTGAATATTTGAGTATGTGGAGATCAGATCTTTCATTATTAATACAATTTAAGTGTGCTGCAAAGCCTCTGCTCCATGCTGTTTGGTGAAAGTAAAAGCACAAGTTCAGGACTGTGTTTTTGGGGTTTATCATTTCCATGTACATCTTAAAAGCCATCTGAAATTACAGACTGTCCATTTCAGAATGGAAAGCTGTGTTTGTTTCAGGGATGAGTTTGCCTGGAATATTAAATGAACCTGACATGCACTTCTTATTCTTGGTGTTTGTTACCTCTGAGAGTATGTCCAGCTATTTAAATGAGCACGTTGTGTTCAGTACACCAAACTGAGCTGTGTGTTCTGGGATCAGTAGCTCCCTGCCAACTGATTCTTTTAGGTGCTTATTGAGAACAGAAGTGGGTTGCTGTAGGGCAGTCATTGAGGTGTCTTACTCTAGGAATGATGGTGCTGGGGAGCGTTTCTGCTACCTTCAGTACCTTCAAAGTCAGACGGGCACTAGGTGTCAGTGTTGGTGCTTAGTAGCCAAAATCAAAGTTCTTCGGCTGTAGGAATCTTGGGTGGTCTGTCTTTACACGTCCATTCATATGTCTCCTTTTTGTGATGGGAAAATGAGTAAGACTGCCCTAGTACCTGGTGTAATCATGAAGTACAAGCGCTAGCATAGGACTTTTAACCCCTCAGCCTGTGTAGGAGATGTACTCGTGTCTACTTGATGAGTGTTAGCCTGCTTGCTCCAAATGTCCTTCTGTTCCTGCTGCAGCTTTGTTGTGTTTTGGAAATGAGCTGTCTTCAAGCTGATTACCGTGCAAGTTAGGGACAGCTGGAATGGGAAGCAATCACAGCTTTTTTCATACTGATTCTGAGGTGTCTAAATACATTGTCAGTTTATGGTCTGCTAACTGCCGTGCAGCGAGATGTTGCAGTTGGAAGACAGTTGTTGAGTGCAGGGCATGGCTTTTGTGCTGCTTGGTTTGCTGAAATGATATTGGGAAGGAGATGATCTTAATTAACATTTTGTTACTCTAAATATAGCTGCACAGCTGAAGTCTCTGCACTTGCAGTCTGACCGAAGTAAACATCTATTTTCAGCTGTGCATAATTCAGGTAGTGAATCTTGTGATCAGCTACAGCTTAGCACAGCTCTAAAGGCACAGCATAACACATACCAAGAAAGTTGTTACTGCTTCCTGATTCCCTTTGTTATTGAGCTTTTTCATTAGAGAATGCTAAACCTTAGTTTTCTCTGGTATAGCACAGAGGCAGCTAGGTGGCTGTCAGAATTTTTCTAGCTCAAATGGGCCAAAATCTTTGCTTGAGGCAACTGATTTTTGAGTTCCTAAACAATGTTGCATGGTGGTCAGGAGGAAGAACAAGTTTTCTTCCTCCTGCATGGAAACTGTCACTTGCAGTGAGGAGCTGAGTTACATCTAGAAATCCTGCTCAGATATTTGGCTCTCCAGGGAGTGATTTGCAAGTATCTCTGCAGCTTTCTAATTGTGGAGCCAGAGCTGTGCTCAGCACAGCTGTGGGTGCCAGGGAATATCTAATCCTGCCTTGCAGTTCTCACTGATAGACTTAATGTAGTAAGCCAGGGTTAGTGTGGGGCACAGCAGAGGTTCTTGCTTGCTTGCTACTTAGGGCTCTCAGTTTGCTTCTCTCTTACTATGACAGATATGTTGAAGAAATGCTAATTATTTTATATTTGCATTTTATGTTGTAGTTCTCTGATTCCCGTTAACAGCTTGACTTCTGTAACCATGTTTGATAAGGAGTCTTACACCAAGACAGTTTCTGAATGCAGCTGGCTGTCAGGGTATCATGAAGGTACTGGCTGAACGTGGTTTTTAGTGCTGGAAGTGCCTTTTGTGGTCAGTGTTGCAGCCTTGTGTTCCTGACAAAGCCTCTTCTCAGGTGCTTTGGTTTATGCAGTCATGCTGAATGTGGCTGGTGGTGAAAGGATAGTGAAAGAAGCTTCTTGAGGTTCTCACAAAAAGACACGTTCACAGAAGAAAATAAACTTTACCAGCAAGCAGAAGTACTTCAGTCTCCCTTGTTCTGCACTTCTCAGAAATAACCTTTCTTAGTAAGTATTTGATGTCACAAAATTATTCTGGTGACAGTTTTAGACTGAATTTATTACTTCTTGATGAGGGTGACTGCTTATTTCACAGTTAGTTGTCCTCAAGAATTTCCAGTTCCTTTGTCAGAGCCTTCTGCAGTGCACCATGAGTGGATATGTGGTAGCACACACTAGAAAATGGATAAAACACAGATTTTAGTCACAGTGGACAAACTGTGTTCCCAAGGCAGATGCTGCTGGCTTTCTCTGCTGTCTGAAGCTTCTTTTTCCTTCTGTCATCTGAAACAATCCTTCTGTCATTGAAAAATGCCCTTATGCCACTGCTTGCCTCTATTCTTATTTTTGTGCCAGTACCTTATTGAATCAAAAGCTAGGAAAAATAAGGCAAAAAATAAGCTTATAACACGTGTGAAGTCCTGCTGGCTGCACTGATATTTGGAGCACAAAATTGGAAGGTGGGGCTAAAATATGGTAATGACCTGGAAGCAAAAAAAAGCTGAGTTTAGGTAGCTTGCACATGAGGAAAGCTAGAGGAATATGTGGAATTAATGCAATTTTCCTGCAGTTCCCAGACAGTTGGGTTAGTTTGGGGTTAGTGTGATGATTTTAGAGCCCTGTTCTTCAGGGGATTAATAAAGACCCTGTTTTCTGTTTTGTGTGCTATAAAACGAGAGATGTTGGTGAGCAAGGATGAGCATTTCAGCGCTGCTGATTCAAGGAGCTAGTATCAAAAACACATCCTTTGTGGCCTGTCCTAATTATTTTGCATTTTCCTTTAAAGTGATAAAGTTTAGTATTTTCATAGCACCTTTTAGCAATCTAAACGCCTTACAAATGCAAACTAAGATTAGGGTCGGGTTGTTAACAGTGACTGAAGTGGGAGGGATGCTTGCACTGTTAATGCAGCTTGAAGACATAAATTTAAGCAGTAGGAGGAAAACTGGATGATAAACATGTACTCTCTTTTTTGCAGAAGTCTCGTCAGTAGCCAGCTTCTGAAGCTATGTGCCAAAGCTGTTTTATTTGACTGCTTTTATAGCACTTTGCTCACTGTGAACTTTGCCAGAACTTCAGTTTTTCCCACCACTGCTACATGTCTAAAAAATGGAGAGCCTTTGTCCTGGTCAGTAGGGGTGTTGTGGGGCACAGGGAAGGAAACTGCTGTGTGGGAGAAGCTGTTTACTTGCTTGAGATGCCATGAATGACTTCATCATGAAGGCTTATCTCGTTAATGCATTGCAAGGTTTCTGGCTGGGTGCTGAGGCTTTCCTGAGATAGGAATTTTTCAATACAAGTTTGAGTGATTGATAATGACTGGTGTGTTTTATTGTTGTTTAGTGAAAAGATTTGCAAAGATACAGGGAGAATTTCCAGAAAATGGGGAGGAAAGAGGCTTTACTCTTCTGATTTGGTAAATCTGCTCTTGTTTTATAACAGAACTAGTAGGGAACACAGTGCACTCTTTGGTTAGTGCTGACATGGACTGATGCCAAAGTAAACCTCAAGGGGGCCTACAAGAAAGATGGGGAGAGGCTGTTCAGTAGGGCCTGTTGTGACAGGACAAGGGGTGATGGTTTTAAAATAGAAGGAGGGAGATTTAGATTGGATATTAGAAAAAAGTTCTTTCCTGTGAGAGTTGTGGAGCACTGGAACAAGTTGCCCAGGGAGGTGGTGGATGCCCCTGGATCCCTGGAGATGTTCAAGGCCAGGTTGGATGAGGCCCTGAGCAACCTGATCTAGTTGGGGGGGTCCTTGCTTCTTGCAGGGGGGTTGGACTAGATGACCTCTGGGAGTCGCTTCTAACCCTGATCATTCTATGATTGTGTGATTCTAAACCTGAAACATGGACTGAGAAGTTGTAATGCATGGAAGTGATTGCTATTGAGTTGTCTTTGAGGGAGGCTCAATCATCTGGATATGCAGAACTGACCTGCACTGTGAGGTAAAATGTCGAAAGTGCTTGAAGTCTTCCAGAGATTTCTCAGCCTTAGACACAAATAAATAAAATGGAAGCAGCGCACAATGCATCTCTTAGGGCCTCTGGAGGTGTTAATATGTGGTTAGAAGGTGCTTGAGCTAATCCAAAGTGGGGTTTTTTGCCCAGAAGAAGGGTGTTCTTTCACTCTTACGTCCTGCTACTTATGTCAGTGCTGGTGATAATTTAACCCCTTTGCACACCAGTTCATCTCAGTAATCCCACAGGAAGCTGCACTCTTCTTGCTGTGATAGTTTTATAGTGAGAGGGGGTCGGCAGAGCTCGTCCCTCCAGCTGGACTTGCCATGTCTGATTTCATCCAGCATGTGGACACCAGGACTTACATCTGTGGCTGGATGGAAGTGGAGCTCCCCTGAGCTAGGTCTGTGTGATGGGGAAGAGCAGACAAAAAGAACAGCAGTTGAGGTTGTACTTTTTTTCCCCAGCCCAAACATCTTTAGAACAAGGTCAGAGTGATCTTGCTGTCTGTGCTTGGAGATAAGGACATGCCTTAGTGTTCCTGCATGCTGCAGGGTCCGTGGGCCCGGGGTTTTTGGTGTGCAGTCATGGACCATGGCTTTCCTCTTGCCGCTTGACTGGGAGCGGTTGGCAAGCGCTGCTCCCTCAGAGCTGTTCTTGAAGGTTTCTTTTGGAGAATTGCATTACAGACAGGATCCATTAAATCTGAGGCTTTTCTTTGACATAAGGCACACGTACCATCAGTCCATCATCAGTCCATCAGGCCTCTCTTTCTCACATGAGCAGGGATGGCATACGATGAGCTACTGCACGCTTCGCTCCGAGGCCACAGAATCAAGGAGCTCTTTGAAATTAATCCTAGGAAAATAACTTTCTGCTGCTGGATTTCATGAGCAACCTTAGCAGCAGTGGTGTTTTTCCATCACCTTGCTGTACCCACAGCAGGCAAACACATGTGGGTGTTTGAGGTGATCCCTTGTGTCAGGGAGCGATAGCCGGGGAAGCCCTTGTGAGCCAGCGGGCAGTGCAGAGGCACTTGGAAGGCTTTGAGGTCTGTTGGTCATGCTACAACAAACACTGAATTCCTGTGTGGTGGTGCTTGTTTGATTTAATATGGTCACTGAAAGACCTGAGATTCTTTTCACTGTGGTTTTTATAGGGAGCAGCATCCCACTTGGAAATAGTGAGGATGCCCGTAACCATGTGCTAGATGGCAGATAAAGTGCCGTTAGCTGTGGGCAGCTTGGTGGTGCTTGAGCTGTGTGAACTCCCAGTGGGATACTGGACCATTTTCCTGACTGTTCCTTCCTGGAGCAGTCAGAGTGTTGTTTTGAGTGGTTTGCACATTTGACAAGGAGCAGTTTTATTAAAGGAATATTGGTGCAACTTACCTTTTAAATTTCTTTGGAAATGACTTGCTTTAGTCGTGTTTAGCTCAGTACATTTGAAACCAAAAGATCATAGAATCATAGAATAGCTAGAGTTAGAAGGGATCCCCAGAGGTCATCTAGTGCAACCCCCCTGCAAGAAGCAGGGACACCCCCAACTAGATCAGGTTGCTCAGGGCCTCATCCAACCTGGCCTTGAACGTCTCCAGGGATCCAGGGACATCCACCACCTCCCTGGACAACCTGTTCCAGTGCTCCACCACTCTTACAGTAAAGAACTTTTTCCTAATCTCCAATCTAAATCTCCCTCCCTCTATTTTGAAACCATCACCCCTTGTCCTGTCACAACAGGCCCTACTGAACAGCCTCTCCCCATCTTTCTTGTAAGATACATGGCTTGACCTTGCACATGCACTGCTTTTCATTGAAGAAAGCATTTACTTTCTGGTAAAGTGTAGTGTGTCCAAGAGGACAACTTCATAAATCAAGCCCATTTCAAAACTGAATTGGGGTGGACAAAGTATTTGAAAAGTTCTGGACAGGTTATTCAAGTGTGATTTGCAGTGGTGAAGGCCTGCAGCAGTGTGCTGGGGAGTTCAGTGTGGAGGCAGCTGTGTGTGGTGAGAACACCAGCCATGGTCCATTGGGAGTGCTGAACGTGCCAGTGGTCTGCACAGAGACTCCCTGGAGCAAACTGGTACTAATGTACTTCTCAGTAGCACTTTCAGTGTTGTGCAAGGACAGGCTTTTTGGAGTGGCATGCTGGTCATAGTGGGCAGTTGAGTCTCGTCTTTGGCAGCATCAGCTTTTACTGTCACACTTCTCACTGCAACTGGGGGTTTGTGTTATTTAACTGGGTGATGCCCTCTCCTCTTCAGTAAGTTAGCTGATCTGTTTATTTATGAAGAGTTTTCAAGGAGGAGCTGGCTGCTCTCTTGTCATTTTGGTACTAACAAGTGTAGAAACTGCAGGCTGGTGTGAACCCTGAGCAAGTTATGGTGCATTGGTTGTAGGAGAAAGTAGAAGGTTGTGCCATATCTGTGTAGGGACTAGGAAGGTGGCAGGTCCACAAGGCACCATCCTGAAAGAGGATTTTGATGAGACATAGTAGAGGAGCTAGAACTCTTTTTGTGTTTTGGAATAAGATAGATAATACAGAAAGATTTAAGAAGTTTTCTTAAGCTATGGCTTGCATTAGAGAACTCTTCCCTCTGCAGTTTGGGTTTTAAAAATACTGCTGTACAGCAATAACCAGCCTTCCTGACCCACAAGCCTCACCCTGGCTGTGCCAGGTGATACAGAGAACTAGAGTATTCTGGGTACTTTGAGCATTTGGGAGTCCCAAAACCCTGGTGTGGGCTGAGTACCTGTCAGTTTTCTGTGGTGAGAACTCAGTACTGGCAATGCCAGACAGACACTTTTCAGCTCCCTTGCAAGCATTTCACCTTTGAAGCACAGCCACCTCCAGTTTCAGTTGCTATGCTGTTATCTCTGGTTAAATGCAACTGGGTATTTTCAGACTTCATACTCATAAATATAGCTGTTTTAATTAATCAGTATTCAATGGGAGGTTGACACAGGAAGATTTTTTCTGAACTGATATATCATCTGAAGGTAACTGCTGTAAGAGGTGAACTTCTTTTAATTGCCAGACACTCTGGAGTGTGCCCTTGTACACCGTTATTCACGATATGCAATGGCTGGCACAAGGCTGGGAGGATGTGCTAAATCCCACTCCAGGATGTCTCCAGCTCATTCCAGTGGGCAGTGTTGTGGTACTGCATGCCATGTAGCTGCAGTGTGGCAGAACTTGTTTATACACAGAGGAGAAGTTTATTCAAAGGTTAATCCAGCTTAGTGTTGCCTGGAACTCTGATCAAGAAAGTAGTTTTGTTTTTTGTTTTTTTTCTAGGGTTGTTCTAGGACTGTTGATTATCCTGGCTTTACAGCAGAAACAGATTTAAAGTTTTGGGAGTAAGGGAAGATGCTGTGTGCACACCCTCTGGACTATTTTGCAGCTAGTGCTGTGGTGTAACTAGCTTAATTAATTGATAATAACCCTGCACTGCTGGTTTGATCTTTGTAATGACAGATATTTTGTATTATATGGCACTTGTTTTATTTAACCTATTTTAACCTGTTTTTTATTTTTATTCTTTGCTAGATGAAGGCTATTACCAAGGTGGAAAGTTTCAGTTTGAAATTGAAGTTCCTGATGCCTACAATATGGTGGTGAGTATTTGCCATTAATCTAATGGCACTTCAGATTTCCATTGCAGGGACTAGGATTTCAGAGGCAACTTGGCATTGAGACTAAGAGAGGATCTTCTGTCTGGTATGAAAATATCATGGGTTTGTAGAAAAACCTTGGCTGCCTAGAGGTCTTGGAGGCTTTGAATTCCTGCTCAAAGTCAGGTAGCATTAAAAGTGGGACTCGATTGCTCAAGGCTTGGGCCATTTGCAATACAGAATCTCTTCAGGATAGAGGTTCCACTGCCTCTCTGGGCCACTGTTCAGTGTTCAGTCACCTTTGCTGTGAATTTTTTTTCCTGTCTCAGGTTAGGACTTCCCTCTTCCAGCTTGCCTGCCTTCTCTTTATGACTGTGCACCTCTAAGAAGAGCCTGACTCCATCTCCACTATACCCTCCTGTTAAGTAGCTTGTAATGTCCTCACCTTCAGCCTTGCCAGGCTGAACAAACCCAGATCCCTCAACACTTGGTACTGTATGTGCCCTGGTCTCATCACTGTTTCAGTGGTTGTCTGCTGGGCTCACTGCAGTTTGTCGTTGTATCTGCTACTGGGGAGTTCAAAATGGGACACAGTAACACCAGGTGCAGTGTCATGAGTCCAAAGGAGTGTCAAGAATAATTTCTCTGTCTATTCTATTGCAGTCCAGTGTTTGCAACCAGAAAGCCTTGAGGCTTTTATTGCCTCAAAGGTAGTATCCCTTAAAGGAAAAGCAAGTATGTGCAGATGTGTCAGACCTAAGGATCTCCCTTCTGGCTGAAGTTCCACTTATCTGTTCTGTTATTTATTCTTGGGACCTGCACATAATGATTATTCTCACAAAAAAAAAAAAGTTTCTCTAAAGAGATTTTCTTTTTGTTTCTCTGGGACCTTCAAACTGGTACTTACAGTTCTAGTACTGGACTTAAGCACTTAGTCCTTTTTGTGATCATGCAAGGGAGGTGGTGGAAGGCACAGCTTTGGTGACAAATAGCCTCTTTTACACACTCTGCCAGGTCTACTGGCTGTCTTCCAGGATTAATTATTTTTAAAAACATAACAATTTCAGTGGCTATTAAGCAAACAGTTTTCCAGAGGAACTACAAGTGATTGCAGTACCTTGTAGTAGATAGAAAGCTCCAGACAGCTTGGCCTTTTTAAGCATGAGAAATGTTGGTATTTCACCATTGTACTTAACAAAAATTGCAGAACTCTGCAAGGTAGGGGAGATGCAATTACAATAAAAATAACTTCAGACAGTGTTTTCGGAGTTTAGCTGTCAAAAGAACAAGAGTGACTCCAAAAATAGAAAACAGTTGGGGCTTATGTCTGGTCCTTGGGAATTACACCTGCCATCCTGTGTTTGGATAGTTTGATATGTAAGGAAATTACTCATTTAGCATTTAAGTTGCAGTATTTGCATTTAGGCATATGAGTTTCAGGAAGAAGGAAACCTCATTTCTGTTAATTTGAATGGTTTTGATAAATTTGCTTGGTCTTGCAACTTTTTTCCCCATCCTTCTGCTGTTTTCTTTCTTCTGGTGTTGACAGTTCAGAGCTCTTCTTTTAGATAGGCTGAAAAAATACATAGAAGAATGCTTCTGGGAAGGCTCTTGGCTTGTGTCTTCAGATGTGTCAAGCCTAAATTCAGTGTTATATAGAGGTTGGAGTTGCAGTCACAGCCTTGTTTATATCCAAGTGTGAAGGAGGAGCAGTGGTCTGCAATGTATTTGCTTGGTTTTGAGACTGAGCTTGGAGAAAGGGCCATTAAAGCTGCTAGTAGAGTAGAAGAGTTGTTTCTGAGGTTGGAGGAGTTGGGTCTGCAGAAGATGCCTCCATGGATGTCTTAATATTCCTTTCCTTACAGTCTGAATACGTTGGATATGCACTGTCCCTTAGAAAACTTTAATTCTTTTAGAGATCCATAGCACTTCTGAAAGAGTTTGAATTTTTTTTTTTTGGTAGTTGTGCTTTTCTTTCATAGCAATATTGGTCAAGGATTATTTCTTCAAGCTTTTCCAGTTTGTTTTTTTTTAAAGTGTAGAGGATCCTGGCTGTCTTCAGTGCTATACTTGTGTCTAAACCACCTACATGTGCTCCTAGTGTTTGCAGTTGTGTGGTTTTGGCTGTGTGGTTTTTAAGTTCCTCTTAACCTCACCAAAGAATTTTATACAGGTTTACTAGCTTGTGAGGTTATGCACACACTGTAAATACAAAGGTGGCATTTTAAATTAACTACATCCTTGTTCTAATTTGAATTAATTTTGCCATTGTATACCTGAGGGTTCGGTATAAGGGGGGAAACCTTGTCACATTCTCTGCTGTCTAGTTTTTTAGTCATCTTCAGTGATAGCAGCTTAACCACTGTGATGGTGCTGGGCACAGGGGAACCTGCACAATAAGTCCTAATTTTAATTTCTTAAAATTTTTGTTTGAAGTGTTCACCTAAAAAACCCCAAAACACTGCTGGAGGAAAGAATTTGCTATGCTTTAATGGGAGAGCTGAATGTTAATATTTATCTGTTCAGGGCTTTTTGATTCTTAAATTGTGTAATTAAAAGAAACCATGTGGTTTGTTATGGCTCCCTGATCAGCACTGGCAGAAAATCTTCAGCATATGTTAAGAGATGTTAAAATTCTGAGCATATCTCATTCAAGAGAGAAGTAACACAAAGTTTGCCTTTGTGCAGTGCAGGAAAAAATGCAGTAGGTTGAATGTTGGATTACAGACAGGCTATTAATGAAAATGTATAGGCTCACAAATACTGAGATAATTATGCTGAGACCATGGTTTGTTTTCAGCCAGACTGAAAGTGAGACTGAAAGTGAGTGTTGGCATGATTTTTGATAGAGCTCTTGAGCCCTCCAGTGCTCTTTCAGCCCATAAGCAAGGTTGGGGTATCACCTACCTGCATCAGAAGCACTGGACACAACTGGCAAGTCGTTATAGCCCTGCTTCAGAGCCTGCATCCTTTTTCTAGCTAATCTTTTTAGCCTGCAGGAAAAAAAGAACAATAAAAATCTGTTTTTAAAGCTGCAAAATGAGTAATTTATAGTGTAGTTTTTGTAACAGATTCCTTTAATTTCTGTAGTGTACTGTTGCTGAAATCCTATGTGCTTATTGCTACTCTGGGGAATTCTTTTTTTTGCCCTTCATTCCTGATAAGGAAGCACTCAGCTTCTGCAGTGGGAAAAGAAGAGGATATGTAGGATGGTGGTATAGTGGAAGAGTAGTATAAGAATTTATATAAAGAAGAAAAATTTGGAAGCTCTTGTGTTGTGGACTGCAGCCATGACATGCTACTCTGCCCTGTGAGGTATTGGAGGCTCATTTGGAAACCAGTGATCCTGCACATACAGAGAGGTAAATCTATCCTCGTGCTTTAAGTGTGACTGACTAGGATCTGCATCAATTTTTGGTACCTGGGCTCTAAACTTCCTTAGTGTGGAGAATGAGGAGCCTAGGATTTGGGAGGGATGCTTCACAGCATGGATGTGAAGTGGTGCCTCTTGCTTGTGAAGGGGCCATGCAGCTGGTTAGGGTTAAATCAGACTTGTGTTCCATCGAGCTGCTGTGTATTAGAAACGCTCCTTGGGATTGTCTGTGAGGCACTAAAACACTGTAAGGTTTCTGTCACTGTATCTGTAATTAACTGGGCCCTTTCAAGCTCTTGGAGGTGTGGATTAATTTTAGAAGCATCTGAGCTTGAGGATTCGAAAGGGTTCCTATTTTTAGTCAGTTATGGGAGGCATGAGCATGGTGCAGATAGAGTTGTGCTACGGTCATTTACACAGCCCCGCTCTGGGGGCCGATGGGCTGTGTTTTATTTTACTCTGTGCTTCACAGAGGGGCTCAAGAGAGGAAGAGAGCTCACTACAGGCTTTTCCCAAAGCAGCCTGTTTCCCTAGGAGGAGAACTCTTCCAAGTGCTACAGCTGTGCATTGTGGTGTTGGCCAGTCTCAGTGATCACACATTCGTTGTTGCTGGTGAATAGTGTAAACCAGCAGGTGTATTGGTGTTGCTTGTGCTGAACCAAGCAATAATCAAATAAAATGGACCTGGTTCTTTCTCCTGCCCTGCTGCTCTTTGAAGGCAACACCCAAGAAGTTGCATGGTTTGGTGGTGGTTTAGAGTTGGTTTGGTTAGTGAGCACTTGCTGCTGTTGGCATAACGTTTTTGTATTTACTCCCTCTGGTCTTCTCAGCCAGATGTCTTGCTGTCTGGTTAAGGCACACCTTACCTTTTTTTCTTTTCTTTTTTGGTGAAGCTGCTACAGCCAACTTAGGACTAATTAATCTTTAAACTCCTGTGTTGAAAATGGGGCTACAAAGGGAATTCTGTTCTCTGTGGCCTCAGAGTGAACAGTCAGGTGATGCTTCCTGCAGCCCCAGTGAAGGGAATGGAGGTGGTCACACTCACAGGGATACAAGCATATAAACATGGGCCTGAATGGAAGGGCCTCTGCTTTCCAGGGATGACTGGAGTGAGAACACCCTGAAAGGAGGACTTCACCCCATACATGCCCCAAAAATATTTTCCTAAATGAATTTGCCCACCTTGGACCTGTTTCTTCTATAAGCATCTGATTCAGGCTGGCTGCTCTAGGAGCCTTGGGAAAACCTGGCATTGTGTTTGCAGAATCCCCTGCTCTGATCCAAACTCCTTCACAACCAACATTTTCTCTATTTATTTGTTCATAGCATTGTTTTCAGGACATACCATAGATGGAACTAACAGGCTTGAGCTTTTGATGTTTTTCTGGACTCATTGTATTTCTTCCCATAAGTACTGTCCATATTCTGAGTACAAAAAGAAAAGAGTTCATCCTGAGAGTCCTCTCCCCTCTAAAGCTGGAGAAATCTCTGCAGAAAGATACTACTGTGAGAAAAGTAAGGGTATTGCTATTTAACATTTTATTTTAGGGCATTAAAAGTCTTTGGAAGGTCAATACCTAAAAGCAATTCAGTACAAATAAAATGTAATTTTTTTTTCTCGATTGTTCTGTAAAGATAACTGCTAACATACTAAAAGACAGGTCAGTCTCTGATACTATATGGAGGGTTCCTTTTGTCCTAGGCAGGGAGTGTGCAGTGTATTGGCTTCCTATCTTCACATGTTCCATGGTATTTGGGAAGAACTATATAGCTGATCTCTGCTGGTGTAGCCCTGCGTGCATGGAGCTGCCCTTAATATATTGCATGCTTTCCAGATGTGCTGTTCTTTATATCCCTTATATACAGAGTGAAGGGAAGACTTCTTCAACAGTCTAGTTTACTATTCACCAGATAACCTGTGCACTGTTTTCTTTGGGATGGGAAATTGTGTCAGAACAGAAAGCGGTTGATACTGGTAAGGGTGTTGCAGAGGGACCACAGGAAGGAAGCTGGAGCAGGCTTAGTTCATGGTGTAGTGTCTCCTTTTAGAAATCTAAAAAACTTGGTAAAGCTGTCACTTGGTATTTTAAAGTATGATTCTTGTTAGGAAACAGGCTCTATGTTCATGAGCTTTTATGTAAAGCAAGGAGGAGCTTGTTAGTGTTTGTGCATATAAAACATGCAGAGAATGTTGCTGTCTGTACAAATACCAGAGGAAGCTGTGAAACAGCAAGCAAATAACATTTAATAGTGTACACAGCAAATACCTTTGGTGCCAAATCTGCTGTCTGACCTCTGTTTCTGCAGCATTTTTTCCACAAATGCTGCTCTTCTGGTTTGAAGAGCAGTCTTAGAAAGTGTTTGATGGGAGAAATCTAAGAAAATACATCTACAATAATAGTTCATCCCCTGGTCACTAGACTATTTTTTTTTTCTTTGCTTTAAAAAGCAAACTCCCCTTTTCTGCCTTGAGGTGCAGCTGATGAAATAGTGGGTGCTACAAGCCTGGGGACCTGGTGCTGTAAGGAATTGAACTGGATGAATAGTACTGCTCTGGTCTAACACCAACATAAAACTGAGGTGTCTGCCACCACAAGCCAGGCCTTGTTTGCAGCTCCCATGGCTCTGACATACTTTGTCAGAGTAGACAGGGACTTTGCAGGTCACAAAGGCTTTTATCACTTCAGGTGCCTTAGGCAGCAGTCAGATGCTGGGAGTTTAGCATCAGAGCTGCTATTCTTAGTCCTTTTTCTGGCCAGTATGCTAGTTGTGGGAACAGCAAGCAATGGGAAGTGATTTGGTTTCTGAAGGAGCAGATGTCTCACTTATGGGGCTCCCATCTGCCTCTTTGACTTTGCTCCATGCAGGTCTTGGATTGGAACAGATGAGATGGGCATTGGGCTCGTGCTCTGCGAGGTCTTCATGTGGACATGCCAAGGTGGGACAAGGAAGCATGCACACTTTGAGCAGTTCTTGTGTTGAGGCCCACTCCTCTTCCACTTGTTGAGTAAGGGGAATCCATTCCATGGAAAGCATGCAACTGTGGCCTTGTTTTCTTTGACCCATTTCTCTGTGCTGTGTGCTTAGCTGTGGTTGCTGTTCAGTTTCACCTAATCTCAAGAAGTTCTTGGGGAACTGGTAGGGAACAGTGGCAAGGAATACCTTAGGGGTGGCTTTAGCTTGCTCAGCCTCCAGAATCTGTTCTGTTACTGCCTCTTCTGGGAAATTGTTTTGTAGTGATTATAGAGAAGAAAATGGACTTACAGTTGACATGAATGCTTTGGGACTGTCTGGGGTCTAGAGAAAACATTTCAATAATGCTGTTTCCAGACTTCTTCTAGGAGCCTCATACCTTCTCTAGGTAAAAGGGTGTGAAGTAAAAAGCTGTGGTAACAGGATGGATAAAACTTACCTGTGTTAGTATACCTCTCATGTTAGAATACCAAAGTGATCAAGATCTGAAACTGTTAAATATTCAGTTCTTGATTAAACTTTGTATTAAGTCTCTCGTTTGGTGAGAAAAATGGAGGGGAGAGAAGTCTTTAAAAAGTTGGGTAACAAATGATGAGACACACTTGGTACAAACCATGTTCTGCAAGCCTTCTACTGAACTGAAGTCAGTATATGGGTACTTGCAACATGTTCTTGTGCCATCTGTATGTATTGACCCATATGCTGGAGTGGGCTGAGAACAATTGTGAAGGTCATTTCCACTATCAGAACTAATGAGAGATCCTGAGAGAGGTTGCTTGGAGAAGAAGATCCATCTGTTCTTTGTTGTGACCTCCAATGGAGGTTGGATCTACATGTACAGCTTTTAGGACCTGAGGCATAGGATGAATTTGATCAGTGAAATAAATGGATTTTGTAAGCCTTGTTGTGGAAAGTGTCACACATATCAGCTGGAGATGGAGGTGTTCAGGTGAAACATCTCAAGGAAATCTTGTGGATTTCTTGGCCTGAGGAAGAAGACTCAAATGTGGCTTGGAACAAGCTCAGAGGAGAGCTTTTGTCTGAAGATAGATTTTAGGATAGTGCTGCAGTTGCCCTGCTTAACAGAAGGAAAGGAAAACCTTTGTCTTACTGCCAGGAGTGGGTTTTCCTAATTGTTTAGGAATGAAAAACACTTTGAAAGTATAAAGCAATTCTTTAGTTTCCATGGTGTACAAAAAGATACCAGTGAATTCATTCTGGCTGTAAGGATTTGGGGATTTAAAAAAAAAATCAGTTTCTATAAAGCTTACTTTTTTCTATTCATCAGTATGTTCCCTGTTTGAAGGTGCACATGGTAGAGACTCTTTTATCTTGATCTGCCAGCATGAAATAAATACTGCTGCTTTCCCTTTCTTGAGAAATAGACATAATCTTTCAAAATAAAGTGAAGGTGTAGCTACTGAAAAGCTGTGCTTAGAAAAATTAGTAGAAGGTTTATTTTGAAGGTACAAAGTGAGAGACTGTTTTCTGCATGCCATTTAATTTTCAGTGATCCAGCACTGGGACAGTCAATGTCCCCTGAATTGCTGGACAAATTGGAAGTCAGAATGAAGTCAACATCTATATGGGAAGTTGCAGATGTGTTGTGGTGATAGGTGTTTCTTCTTTCATTGCAGATAGGTTTGTTACCAGTAGCTCTGCACCATGCATGGAGCCCTAGTTAAAAAAATTGCTAAAAAGATAATTGATGAGTTGAGACCAAAGTAGCAAGACAAATCACATCGTGCCACCATGCAAATGCAGCCATTTGAGCTATTTTGGCTCTTGACTGAAGACTTCATGAGAAGCAGTGGAGGAAAATAGCTCCACATCTACAGAACGTGATGTAATGGAAGTGATGAGAGGTACTGGTCTGTGCTGATGTATTCCAGTACACTTACTGCAAGAAATCACCTGCTTGATTGAAAGCTGCAAGTTGTAATTTGGAGAGCATGGCTGGAGCAACGTGCTGTTGCTAAGCTACTGGAATTTTTATGACCTGCTCTTTATTTACTTCACAAAACTACAGCAAATGAGACTGTATTTTAAGAATCTATATCACAAAAGCCACTCTGGAATCCAGAAACCTGGTGATCTTGCCTGAAAATGGGTTTGGTGGTTCTTTACTTTGTTGTCTCAAGTTTGGATGTGATGCTTCTTGTGATGCTTCTTAGTTGTGGACAGGGAGGTCTGCACTTAGAAGCTGTTCTTCTGAAGTAGGTACGATCATTTCATCCTCTGCTGGCTTTTAACAAACCCCTGACTCAGATAAGCCTCAGTGGGAGGGAAAATCTTAGTTCTTTGGGTTAAACTGTTGTCTTACTGGCTAAATGTTAGGAAACTGAATAGCATTTATATTTTCTTTCCCCTGAATTAGATAGGATAAGAGAGTACATTTCCTTGGCTTTCTTTGAAGTTATCTTTTTCTAAGAAAGAATGGAGCAGAGGAACGTGGTGTAACTCTCATAGGTTGTGGTATTGGTGTCTTTAATATACACAACTAGGCTGCAAATGTAAGATTTGCCTTTTTCAGTTCTGTGACATGTAACAGTGATATGATTTTATTTTAAAGGATAACATCATCATTTGTTTGTTTTGTATTTTTTTTTTTCCCTGGCAGCCTCCAAAGGTAAAATGCTTGACAAGAATCTGGCATCCGAACATTACAGAGACTGGAGAAATCTGCCTAAGGTAGCAACAGCATTGTTTTCTTTAAACCTTGGAGGTTTGTCTGTGTGCTAAAAATACTGTCTGTAATTTTCATGCCAGCATTAAGAAATTCTGCAAATCTCTGGCCTGTGATTCTTAAGAACTTAGGCAATTGCTGAAAGTATTGTCCTTGCTGTGTGTAAGAGACTGTGTGAGATCCTAACTTTTCAAGTTCACACCTAACCTTTTGTTCTACTTCAAGTAAAAATGTAAACTGCAACCTAAAATTAACTTGGTTGGTTTTTTTTCTCCTTCCATAGACGTCTTCAGGCCCTGAGAGGGTTTAAAGTTTTACTTGTTTTGATGCCCAAATGTGTGAAGTGCTTGAAACTCACAATTTCAAATAGGAAGGAAAACCTGTTCCTTAAGCTTTGACAGTAGTAATTTTAAATTTGCCTTTTTTTTTTGTAACATTTAATATCCTCTGTGATGTCCACACATGTGCCAGTTATAGCAAGTAGAGTTGTGGGAATGTAAGTCAAAATATGAGGCCTCAAAGCTTTGCTTTACTGAGAGAGAGGCTTTTGTTGCTGGATGGTTTTGCTTGATAGTAAATGTTTCCTTTCCAAAATCAGTTCCTGAAACTTTGCAATTCCAGTTCCTTCATGAGCTATCTGACAGTGAAATTGGCCAGATATCAACATAAGTAGAAGTGAGAAGTGTGACTGTCATTTTTTAAGTGGGACATAAAATAAAACACTAGATGAAGCAGAAGAAAGGAAAACAAGTGAGACTGAAAGCTGTTCTGAAATGCCAAAACTGTTGCCACCATGTGTAGTAAAACAGTGCTTAGGAAAAAAGCTAACTTATTTTTTTCCTCTAGACTTGAATAATTTTAATATTGTGTTCAAGGTCCTGGTGAAAAAGTTTTCCTAGGGTAACATATCACACTTCAGAGGCAAGTCAGGCACATCAGCTAACAACTAGAGAGCTGATATAAGTGCTTTTAGCTGCAGTGGTCTGCTCCTTTCTTCTGAGAAGCTCCTATCATCCAAGAGTGGTGAAAATCAGCCTGGGAAGGCTGTGTATGTTCATGGTGCTTGACAGTGCCAGACCACAACAGGGTAGCAAGAGGTATCATCCCGAGACTTTACCTCACTTTGGGGTTGGAGGCTTTAAAACTGGTGGGAAAACATACAGAATCTTCTGAGGCTACCTAAAAAATCTGGTTGTCTGCAGTTCCTTGGAGCTTTATGCTGATGGTAGAAGAAAGCTGTTTTAGCAAGTATTGTTAGGTGTAGGAAATCTACTAGCCCTGTAGTGTTTCTCAGTGCCTTCTAGGAGTTGCATTTTACACAGCTGAATTTGTAACTGGACAGTAGGGAGAGTGATTTAAGGGTCATGTTTTTACAGTTTAGGTTCCACTATGTGACTTAAGTCATTGGAGAAAGCTCAGATGTGTCAAGATACTGTTAAGTAAAGAAGTGACCTGCTTTGAACCAGGGCACAAGAAATGTTTGACACCAAACAACAGTTAAAAATTTAAGCTCTGGCTACAGTGCTACATCTTCTGAGGTTAAATGAAGCCTCTTTGCATTCTTGAGGATATTTCCCTGTTTCTTGTTGCAAAATGGCTTCAATTATGGAAGATTAATGTAGTGTTAGAACATCATAATTCTACTTAATTGAAGGAACTTTTTAGTGTCTGCACTGAAACATCAGCTTTATTTGATCATCATATAGTTTAACATATAAAACCATTGAACTGTCTTATCATTTAGATGGAAAAGTTAAATTAACTTAGATTACTTTATGCCTGTTAGGATGGATAATGCACTCTATACATACTACCTGCAACCAGCTTACACAAGTCTCTGCATTCAAATAGCTGTAGTTGTGTTTAAAAGAAGTTACCAGTATTTTTCCCAACTGCCTTGTGTGTAAACATACCTCATGCTATGGTGTGTGTTTGCTAATCATCCCTGATTTAAAACATACCAAATGATTAAACTTGTCAAGTGTAATAGTTTTGGGCAGGAAAACAGTGTTTTGCTGATCTTTATGGCTTGCAGTTACTTTGGACCATATTCA
Organism: Heliornis fulica; assembly: GCA_013399135.1. NCBI lineage: Eukaryota > Metazoa > Chordata > Aves > Gruiformes > Heliornithidae > Heliornis > Heliornis fulica. The sequence goes on along the minus strand of VXBZ01012774.1, from coordinate 238,969 downwards.
TTAGGTTTGGGCTGTCCTTGTGGGCATATTGTCCCTGCTGCCACAGGGATAGAAAGCATCAAGGTATCCAGAGGGAATTTGCTTGCTTACTACATGTGCCACTCAACCACTTTCTTGACAGCATGTAATGCATGTCACTGACTGCCCCCTCCCCACTGATGTGATCTCTGCCTGAGGTGGCTTTTCCCTCTTTGACCACTTAAGCTTTTAGAATAGTTTAATCACTTAAAAGCTTTCCTTCTGTGGGCTGAGGTGGTCACTGTCATTGGCATGGCTCTTTGGTCAGTAGGTGGTGTTAGGGTTTGGTCAATTCATGGTGCAAACTTAGTGACTGCTGAATGGAGAAGTGTTTGGAGACTGATTAGTTCTATCATCTATTATAGCTCAGTGTTGCAGTTTCTCCAACTGTAAAAGCTGATCCAGTTGATTGCTGGACTGTGCTTCCCAGTGCTTTCCACTCTCTTTAGCTGTGCCAATGTAGAAACAACAAAAACACCTCTTTAGAAGGATTTTGTACACTGGTTGCTCCAATCATCCAGTCTATAGCATGGCCTCCAGAGTGGTTGCACTCCAGTCCTGGGTTGAGCAGGGAGGTGGGCAGAGGAAGGTGAGCAAGAGAATAACCTTTACAATGGGTCCTTGCCAGCAGAAGGTTTCTGAAATGGATTTGCAGCTTTGAATTCAACTTTACTTTGATTTATGCCTCCTGTTGTCAGAAGGAAGGCAAAAATTTTGTTGGAACTGACATGTGTTCATCTGAGACCTTTATGTAAAACAGATCTTTCTCCTGGACTCTTAGTCCCTTTACAGTAATTCTTAGTCACCTAAGCAATAAATCATGTGAGCTAGACTTTAAGAAAGTTTTAAGCTTGCTAGAGCCATGCAGTTCCCAGTTAGTTCAGTAGGGATTATTGAAGGTGTCTTTAGGATACCATGTATATAAAGAAATAATTTTTCAAAGCTGTTCTGCATGTAGAAACTACTCACAGAATGAGAAAGTATTTGTGGAAATGAAAGCTGAGCAGCTGGCTGGTCACATCACTGGTTGTTTTGGTTACTGTAGCTTCAAAAAGTTGAGTTTTTTTTTTTAAATTTTCCCATAGGAACTTGGATATAAGAGTTTGAAATTGTGTTCTGGGAGATCTCCCTTGATACCACCACCATCTGTTAAGGTGTTATTATTGCTTCCAGTTCCTCTGTGTCTTGAGGATACATTTGGCTTTTCTTAGATCCTACAGCTGAAGAGAAAGCAAACAGACACAGTATTTTACAGTTCTTCCCTGTTCCTGGCAAATTCCCTGCCTGGCACTCCTCATGCAGAAGCACTCACCATCTTCAGTAACCTGAAGTGCTGCAGGAGTTGTTCCATTCTTTTACCCTTCTCTTTAATTTGCAAATGCATTCTTGGGCATCACAAGGGAAGCTTCTGAATGATTCTTCAATATGAAAAATACTAAAGGAGCTTTCAGCTCATTTGCTTTTGACAATTTTAGGATAGCTGCTTCAAGTGAACATGTTTTCCTGCCTGTAGGACAGGCAGGTAGAACAGGTTAAGGTTAGGGTTCTANTTTAGGATAGCTGCTTCAAGTGAATGGGTTTTCCTGCCTGTCAGGTGTCCTGAAACCTTGGTAGAACAGGTGGCCTCTCTGGTGTATCTGGCAGGTGGTCAAAGGTAGCCTCTTGAAGCATGGAGGAGGTGAGGGAAAGACTCCTGGCTGTACCACTGAAGAACTTAGTAACCCATCTCTTCTGTGGCAGCAAGACCCTTGGATGAAGAAGCTAGATGCAGGGCCTTGTTCATCCACTGAACTAGCTCATGATATCTTTAGTGTATTTTACTCATTTAGGAGTAGAAATTTAGTTCATTCTGTGTTTGTGTGTGATGCTCTGGGAGCAGATCACCATTCAGACCTCTGAACGGTCTGGCAGCTTTATCTAGGTCATCCCCGTGGAGAATGTGAGATGTGGTTTCTCAGGCCACCCTGTGCTGGCAAAAGGTTTTGATTAGGGGCCTAATGATCATTCCCAATCTGCTGGAAGAAAGAAGATGCTGCTCTAAAAATATATCATCAAATGAGAAATATGAGGCAAAGGTTCACTTATCTGTCTTCATTGCTTTTCTGCCAGACCTCTGAGAGGTACAAATGTCTCCTCTTGAGTCCTGGCTGCTCATGTTCCCAGCTGGAGATGTGCTGAGAGCTCTGGGAAGCTGGAAAGATGTTAATGAGGCTTTGCTGATATGCTGAGGCATTTTGAGTTCAATCAGTGGATATATTTATGCTTATTTTTGGTGTGTATTAACTTACTCTTCACTATTATGTTGACAGTGGGGTATCTAAAGAGGTGAAGGGGTGTTTTGTGGCATAATTTTGAGGAACAGACCCAAGGCAAGCTAAAAAGTCGGTTATTTGCTTAAAACCTGACCATCCTGGCTTTTGCCTGATCAGCAGCATTCTTGCTTTTACTTTTGTAATGCAAACAAATATCACAGCTGCAAGATGCTATTCCTAATGTTCCTGAAATTAGTTTTGAGCTGCACTAGTGGTAATGGTGTATTTTATCTCTTTAAAGGCCCAGAAATGAAATTAGCAGCACCGTTAGGATGGAATAGCCTTGTCCAGCGTGATCATCCTGTTCCTAGCCTGCCACATGGAACAAAGAGTAATGCTGGTCATAGCCTGTTTCCTTGGATTAAAAACTCAGCAAGTTCAACAAATAACTATACAGATAGTCTGTGTGGTGCAGTCCCTTACTGGAACTCGAAAGATTACTTAATACACATCATCCTCAAAGTTGGTGGAACCTAATAGTTCAAGATTACTACACTCTAAACCCATCATTTTAGTAGGAGAAGCTGCTGGTGCTGATGTTGTGCTTCACTGGATGAGTTTTCAGTTATAGATTGCTTCTTAGGAGGAAGATGTGTTTGTGAGATGATGCTTCAAGGAGTTTTCTAGGCTCTTCCTCGTTTGGTTTACTACTTTTGCTTTCACAAATGTGAACAAGACTTCAGCTCATTCCTCAATTCCATGTTGGTCTCCTGTTTCTGAACTTCTCATAACTGCAGGTGTTTTGACCTGTGAGGAATGCCTAACCAACTGATGTACTCTGATGTTTTCAACTTGTTAATAGCTTAGCAGTTTCACTGGACTTAACATATAGCATCATATGGAGGTCACATAGGTTCTGTACAGTATAGGAAATGTAGGAAAGTCAGTATCTTAATTTATAATAATATATATGTTAAAATTCAGGAGTGTGTATTATGGTTTATAAGGAGCTTCTGCCTCCTTTAAGCAGTCTCTCTTGCCCAAAGTAGTGTTCAAGGTGATTTCCAGTTGGGTTTATATGGTTGGTGAGTTCTGCATGGTAAATAGCTCACCTGCTGCAAGAGGACTGTAATACCCTGCTGCTAGATATTGCTGTGCTGCAGTCCCCTAGAGGAACCTTCCTGAGTGCACAAACCAAAACCTATTGCATGTTCCTCTCTCTCCTAAGAAGCTCAAGTCCTTTCTCAGAAGAGAGAGTCATAATCTTTTTTTCCTAATTAGATAACCCACCAAAAATACCCTTTTTTTTTGTATTGAATTGGTTTGCCAGTTGAATTGCCAGGTTTGGTGAGAGATGGTTCATTCTGCCAGCCTGTCTTTAGCAGAGATGAATGTGTGGTAACAGGAGCCATATGGGTCTTGTGTCCTCAGGGAAAATAAGGGTTCAGCCTTGAGACTGCCACGAGGATTTCTGTCATGCTTATTTAGCTTGATGAAAATCATTTGTGGGGTTTTTTTTGACAAAAGTTGAGCTCAGATCAGGAGATCTGTCATGACAAATGTGATTTCAGGAAGACATACCAATTCCTGTACTTTAAAATCCCAGTATCTAGCTGGAGTGCAAGAGGTAATGCTTGTGTTGCAGTTGCTTTCTAAGTTCTACTTTCTGAGATTTCTGACAAAGGCTGTTTAACTAGAAGTTGCATTGTATAATATGTGTGTCTCTTTTCCAGTTTATTGAGAGAACACTCAATTGATGGCACTGGCTGGGCTCCAACTAGAACATTAAAGGTACTATTTCTTTTCAGATACATTCATCAAAGTAGATAAAGCTTTTAAAATACTTTTGTGGACTCAAAGAGATAGATAATGTTGTTTGCTGTAGAAACAGCTGAGTTTTTGTCTTTTAACTATTGTTGGTGGCAATACTGAAATGTATGGTAGTAACTGATCATAGAAATATTTGCCAGTTTTAGCATAGTTGCACTATGCTGCTTTGATAAAAGGTTTTGTAGAATGGCATTGACTACAAGTGACCCTGAGGAATCATGTTTGGTAAGGTTGGTTGGTGTTTTTTTTCTACCCAGGCAGCAAATACAAGAGTGGCAAAGACTTGTGAGCAGTCTGGCAGTAACCCATAACCCTTGTAATGCCCATTGTACTGATGTTCTGATGGATAAATAAATAGGCAGCTCTATTTTCTGAGTATTATCTGAGTAGGGGAACTTGGAAAAATGAAAGGTAGGCAAACACTATGTGGAACAGAGTCACCGTGTAGTTACTGCAGTGTCTTGAGTTTTGTTTCATCCCTAGTAGTCACAGGGTGGAGCAGTGCATCTGCACTTGGGTGTTGTGTACAGCAGGGCACTCCTGGTGTTTGTACTCACTCCAGTAGGGAAATAACTACCTCTTCCCTTAGACTTAGTTGTCATCTTGCCTGAGATCTGCCCCCAGTAAAATTGGTGGTGACTGTGTGCCTCAGATGTTTGTTCTGCCCCAGCTGGGTAGAGTAACACTTCTGGTGGTGGCTCTTCCATGAGCAGCCTCAGGAAGGTGGTCACAAAGGCTGTGCAGCTCAGGGCAGGGACCGCTGTCTCGCTGTGGGCAGCGGGTGGTTGGCTGTTAGTTGCTGTGTGGACCTGCTGCCAGGAGAGTCTTGGAGAGCCCTGTGTGATAATCTCCTTGAGGCTTTCACCAGAGACATTGCCAGAAGTGGTTCTTGGAGAACATTAGCTGCATTAGGTACATTAAGGGCACACAGCAGGTGTTTGTTTCTTTTAAAAAAGCAAATTGAAAATGAGTCTTATATAATTCTTTATTTCCTTTTTTGGTGCTGTGAATGAGATCTGTAGCTTTCTTCACCTGTAATATCTCTTCCTGAGTGTCTGACTTTTACAAAAGTGAAGTAGTCAGGCTGTATGTTGTTTTGTTGGTTTCCTTAAAAACCCTGTCCCTATTTTTTTTCATCAGCTAGTGTGATTCGTTTTGCCCTTGTGTTTCTGTTTTCATATTAGGTTAAATGAAGACACTGACTGGGTAATTAAGTTAACCAGTTCTGTTCCTGTCCCTGTATTCAATTCCCAGGGAAAGCTTTTGGACTGTAAGTTTTAAGTTTCAGCCATTAGAAAATTAGTACACCAGTATTGCATCTGGAAAAGAGTGTAGATGAATTCTTATCTGCTCCCCTAGCTTTGCTCATGGTATCTTAGAGATTAAAATTCTGCTGCACATTTAGACTGTGGGAATAACTGTTGACATTGTGTGCTTCCTAGTCTCAGTGATGATGGCAGATGTGTATTAATTTTCTTTTTCCATTTTATTATTGTATCACTTTGATTAATTTCATAGATTAAACATCCTGGAATCTCAGCTGCTAGGAGACACAAACTACTGAATGTTGGGAAGCATTTTAGGGTGTTTTTACCTTTGGTTAAGTTGGAAATAAACCTCCAGAGCCCCAAACAAGATCCAGAAACTTTGTCTCTGGGTTTTCAAATGAAATATTCAGCAAGAGAAAAGGAGATAAAAACTTAACTTTAAAAAGAAAACAAAATCCAGTGTCCCCCTTGGGTTTTGGTTTTTCCCCCCCCTGGGAATTGAAGCACTGCAATTGCAAGCTCATACTTTATAGCTTTATTAAAAAAAAAGCACCACAGATTGTGAGATTTTTCATTCCTTTTTGCCTTCAGTTTCCATGATAAATAAATGTGCCGTTTCAGTAAGTGTTCTCTCACTTGTCATGTTGTCACTTTGTGTGATTTGAAGTGTCATCACAAAATAACTATCACATGTTGGTCCTAACTTCCAAGTTGTGCCTCTGTAGAAATGCTGTTGTTGCTGTGTTTGGAGCTTAAAGAGCCCGAAGCTGAAATCACCATTGGGGATGTCAGCAAGCTGCAGGTGCTATTCCCCAGGCAGAGGTTTTCTGCTTAGGATACAGATTGTAATTGGGTGGTGACATCTGGAGTGAGTGTCTTCTTGTTGAAGATATTCTTCATCCCTTCCATCCATCCTAATAAACATGGGAAAGGTGGATCTCGGTCAGAGCTGAGGCTCCTGGAGGCTGCTTCATCAGGTGCTCTTTGGGGACTTTGGCTGCCTGTCACCTGTGAAGCTTTGTGGATGCCTTCCTATGTGTTTGGAAGCTTGATTAGTGCTTTGATTCCAGGCTGCACACGCTTCTGAGATGGAAAATGAGAGGATTGTGCTGGTTTATCAGGAGTATGGCCACACAGTTATTAATACACCCTGGAAAATAACTTGTAGTTAGGGGTGTGTTAACTGTCGACCACGGGATTACATGAAGCAGTATGTGGTAGCAAGCAGGAGCTATGTGATGTGACACAGGTTACTTTTTACCTCTGTGCACATGCTACTGGTCCAGCCTTCCCAAATCCTCTTTCCAACTCTTGGACCATGGTTTGGAGAACCTGCCCAGATCTACATGTAGTGAATTTGCCCAGTAGCATTACAGATAGTGGCCAGCCTTGGCCAGTGATGGACTTAAGTATTTCATGTTCCATTTTTCAGTAATAGGAAGGCAACCTGTTTTTTTCTGGAGTAGTACCCACATTTGCCCAGTGAAGTGCTCTGAAACTCTGCTAAAATATCCCATTTGAGACTGGGGATGTGTGGCATTTCTGGGACAAACTGGCAGCCATTTTGAGGGCATTTGTAAAACCAAGCCTCAAAGCCACATATGCAGTTGAGTCTGATGTATGTCACCACATGCTTTGTGCCATGTGCTTAACCTCAAGAAAAAGGCTCAAGTTTAAGAAGTTTTAGATTGTTTCATCTTCTGTATCCTTGTGGTGGCAGCAGAGCTCTTGCATGAAAAATCCTACAAAACAAACCACATTGTGACCTTTTTAACACTTTTGTTATTATCCAATGGATAGAAACTTGAGACACTTAAATTATGCCTCAACATTATAAAATAAAAATTAAAATCTCCTAAATAATCTTTAAAAGTGACCTGATAAAATGTGGTTAAAGTGTAGAGAATTCTTAAGGGGTACAAAAAAGCAAACTTGACTTTATTTTCTAGTGTTCTGTTGCACTTGGTGCCACCTCATCCGTTGACTGAATTGTCTTGAAGCTCCTGAGTATTGTCTCTTTCAACTTTTAAAACCATCATATATATATGTGGTTATCATTCTTGGTGTCATTGTAAATGTTTATCTATAGAAACACTCCCAAATCCTAAATTCATAAATAAATTCCTGATAGCAGTTTGTTTATAGATTGTGTATGAGCTGATGCAATGCTTTCTAACTGATCTTTGTGTAAACTTTCACTTCTTTCTAGCTAACTGTGAGTTATCACATGAGCCTCCTTACCTTTCTGTCTCCACTATGTTAATTTCTGCATCATTTTATGGCATAGTTCTATACTCTCTAAAACAGTATCTGTAAAGCAAAGGATGTCTGAAGTTATTTTGAGCCTCTTCTCTTGCTTATAGGGCTGATGATCACAATGGAAGTTTTCCAAGCTGAAAGCAAATAGGTGGTTTTTAATTCTGTTTTGTTCTCAGGTTTTTATGTCACTAAAGATAACTTTTAAATACTTACTATGAAATACTGCTGCTCTGGTTGCTCTGATACCCAGCTATTTCCCCCTCCATAATTTCAATTTCCAGCTCAAAAGTACTTCAGTAGCTCCAGCTAGTCCTCAACACTTACTTCCTTGTACTTTACTCACCATGAGTATCATCTGCCTCCTTAAGATAGGCCTCCATAGTATTCATCAGCTTTCTATCAAATGCTTGTTTTCACTTTGCTATAAAATTATCTTGGCTGATTGATTTTAAAAAATAAAGGAAGACGTTGATCAGTATATTGTGATTGCCTAATTGGTTCTAAAAGTCAAGCTGCTCCTCTGCAATTACCTCTAACAAACTGCAACTGGAAATGTGTCAGTGACTGATTTATCAACCAGGAAAATAAAACACACTCATGCAATCTGGAGGGCTGAGCACAGTGATGTTAAAGCCAGTATTTTAGAAGGTATGGTGAATGTTCACAAGGAGGATTTTGTCCTTTTTTTCATAACCCTGCTCTTACAGAGCTTCAGTGGGTTGTGGGAGATCAGAGAACTATTTTCTGTAGTATCTTTGTGGTTACTGGTAAGGCATATGTGCATTTCAGCTCTCCAGAGCTGGTTTTCATCACTTTTGTGTAGATGTTGTCAGAAGAGAAGGGGTGGGAGTAGAAAACAGAAGATAGTCTTCAACTATAGATACACACATAGCTTTTTATATCCACCTTCGAGAAAACATTCCTTTTTTGGGAATTCCTTCTTTGGGAATTCCTTTCCATAACTTCAGATACTAGAAATACCTGTGTGTTGTTAGACAATCTAGTCTAAAAAGGAATTAAGGCTCGTTGGTGATAAACTGTTGCTATTTGGAGTTTAGCCTTAAGAGGCTTGCTTATTTAATTAGTATTTAATACTAAATGGGAAAACATGCCCTATTTGTTAATTCTGCTCTTGGCTTCAGGCAGTAAAATTACTTGTGCATGTTTTCAAATAACCTTTTGGAGAATTAAATTCCAGGGTCTTGATATAATTTTTCTAGTTACCTTTACCTTGAGGGTTAAGTATAAACCAGAGTAGTTTTAAAAGATTCAGTAGAAGCACAAACCTTTGATTTGCTGTCCTAATAAAAATAGGTGGTCTTTTATCAGAATTATATGTAATTAAGAGTGTTTTAAACAGCCACTATCTGTCACTGCCTTCAGAATGAAAGGAAAAACCTAAACCTAGTGTATGTGCCATCTCATTCTCATTAATTCTGGTTTCTAATACTCTTTTTTTCTCAGCCAGCATTGTGGTAACATTGTTCTTCTAAATCTGTTCTTGATATATTCAAATCCCTTTTTGGAATGGGTCTCTTTTCTGTGTGTAGAAATGGCAGAGTTTGTGCTTATAAAAGCTGCCTTCTTGGATATGTTTATCTTTCTCCTCCTCACTTTACCAGTATGAAAGTTGTCAAAAGGTGACGGAAGGCTTCAAAGCAGTGACAGAGAGCCCAAATGCTGTCTCTTGCTGGGCAGGAGAAGTGACAGGGAAATCAAGTGTAGCCTAGCAAGAAGATTCTTGAGTTACTAAGAATATTACCTCCAGCTCCTGGGATCTTCTTGGATGTTGTCACCAAGGTTTCTTGCTTAAGCACCTGAATGATGGGACATGGGTATTCTCAGGTATTCTCCAGGCCTTGGATGTTGTGGGCTGTTGCCCATTCAAGACCTTTTACACCACCTTATTTCTCTGTATGTGTTTTCCAAGTGATGACAAGGTGGTGAATGTCACCTAAGTCTGCTTCCTACCCAGAACAACGTTCAGCAACATAGGGGGGAAGAAAAAGGGTGAACTTAATGCTGCAGTGGCTGTTCCAGAAGGACACTCTCGGTGAGCTGACACCCAGGCACATGGGCTTTCTGCCTCTGAGGAACAAGATATGCAGAGTAACTTTTTTCATCTCCTCAGCTGTGCTGTGCCTGTATGTTTTATGGGTTGTCACCTGCCTGAAACACTGTTCAGAAAGTGCCTGCTCACCTCTCTGGACTCCCTCTGCATTCACACCCAGCTCATGATCTTCATAGTGCCTCCCTTGCTGAGAGCCTTGGAGGTCTGGCTCATGTGTTGATCTTGTGGTGGCTCCTACAGCCTCAGAGCGTGATGCCTCTTGCTGTCACCTCCTTTACTCTTTTCCTTACTTAAAGTGAGTAATAAAACAAAACACATACTTGCAAGCAGATAACTTTAGGGAAAGGCTACCACAGCTGCAGGGAGCTATGCCTGTAGCTTAGCAGTCAGGCATGTGCAGGTCTTTAGTCTTGTCCTTTATTCCCTGTAGAGTTACTCTTTATTTGCTGAAAGGATGTGAAGTGAGCTCTGTCTGTCTTGATCAAAGGAATCTGAAGGAGAGAAAAGCAACCATGTTTTCTCTTGCACATCCCTGAAGGTATGGGTGCTGATCTGTTGCAAATAGCATGGATGCCTTCAATGCCATACTCTGTTCTGTCAGTGCAGCAGGAGCAGAACCCACAGTGCTGCTGCTGAACAGAGCAAGACTGCTGTCTCTCACATATATATATACACACACACACACACACACACAATCTAACTTAATTTTACTGTAAGCCTTAGTCCCTGGTATTTCTGAAGTGCAAGGGGGTTGCTGATGGTATCTGGGATGAGGAGCAGGCTGACAGTGATGTGTCCTGGAAGTGATTTTTTGCAGCATAGGAGGAGCATGCTTAAGGTATCCTCTGCATCTTCTGTGTAATTATCTCAGGATGTGGATAACTCATGAGCAAGAAACTTCACTGTGTGCTCCCCACTTCGTAATGAGGTGGGTTCATAGCCAACCTTCCCTGCCCTGTGGTTGTCCTGAGGCTGGAGAGCACCTCATCTGCTGTGATGATATCCTGTGGTTCTCCTGAGCAGTCTTGGCAGTTAGGAGGTCAGTCCTGATGCTGCCACTGGATCCTGGTGCCCAAGAAGCTTTGGGCCCTCTTGCAGTGCATGTTTAGAGTGTGCCTCTGGGCCGAAGCCACACACCTCATTTATGTCCTGGGGTGCTGGATAACAGCATTGCAGAAGGCAGTTCTAGGGCAGCAGTGAAACACATGGGGATAAACACAGAAGAAATGTTAATTTAGGGAGTGGGAGCAGAAGGTAAAGGGAGGTACAGAAGAGCTGCTTTGAAGCCCTAAAGGGGTAGATGAGGAAGGACAAGAGTCAGAACCATTTAAGGGCTGTTGGTTGTCTGCACTTGTGAAAGTATGTGCACTGTTTCTCTCCTTCCATAACATAAGAACTTGTGTTGTAGGAGCTCCCAGTAGTTCAGAGCCACTTTTTTTTTGGTTTGGTTTAGAGGGTGGTGTCCATTTTGCTAGTCCTGATCCTTGTGCCCCTGCCTGGTGCTGGAGCTCACATGATGTATCTCTGTATCAGGACATCTGGCCTGACTTTATCCAGAAGGCTATTGTGGACACACCAGACCTTCTCTGACCCCTTGAATGTCAGGGACAGGTTGGAAGTTCTGCTTTGAGATGGCACTGCCTCTCTGAACCCAACATGGATCTGCTTTTGGCAAATTAGTCCTGGTTTCTGCCACTGAATGCAACCTTCTAGGTAGATCTGATGTTGCTGATTTTCTTAAAGTAAGCTTTGGGAAGTTTTTCTGCAAGGCTGTGTTGTGTTGTGTTTTGATTTTATAAATTGGCTTTACCAATCTTGTGAGGAGTGATTTGTATCCCTCCTCCCCCTCCACCCCCATATCTCCAGACCAGTGAAAATACTTTCACAAATAAATGTCATGTACAAACCTTTGCTTCATCAAAAATTTTCCACAATTTCCTTTTTTTCCCTTTAATGGCTTCTGGCAGAGCTAGATCTTTATTTCAAATACAGTAGCTGTTATATACTAGCACGTTTTTAAGGACTGATTCAGTAAAACAGTGCAGTACATTAGTAAGTCTAATTAAACTGTGCTTGTTTTTCCCAAATTGTTGGTTTCTGACCATGCAATTTGTGTCAACTTTAATCAGTTGAATAAGACTCGTCTCCGGAGGGCGATCGCGTTAGTGTTCGTAATCAATGTAGTGTAGTTCATTAAGAAGCTATCACAGAATTCCCCTGGGAATGATTTATAAAAGATTATCTGCTTGCTCTGAAGTAACCTTGGGGGACAAATGTCAAGGAGTCAGTAACAAAAGCACAGGGTTTTAGATGAGTGCTCCTGCATACTTGGCAATTCACAACTGTCTTGGTTGGGGAGAGGAACAGACTGGAATTGTTCCTGTTTTCTTCCCTCTAGTATATTTGAGCACAGAAGAAATAGTTTTCCAGCCTCCCTCCTTTTTTTTTGTGTTTGCTAACTGGAGCAGTTCATGCCATTTAAATTACCCAAAGCCTCAAAGTAAGCTCCTCTTGTTGTGTTTGGGTGGGAAGCATGAGCTGGGATGGCAGGCACATGAGAATTGAGGTGGCCTTTGTGGTTGATGAAAGAAAGTTGATGTTCTCTTCATTGCCTTATCCCAGGTGGAAACTGTGTTTTACCCACAAAAGGCATTTTGCATGACCTTGTAGCTGTGTTAGATGCAAGGTTAGTCAGGAGCAGGATAGGGAGAAGAGCTGTAAGAAGAGGTTCTTCTTTTTGGAGAAGACTCTTTAGGTGGGAAGGGTGTGTTTAGTAAGATAAGTGGCTGCCATGAAAACCACTTTTTTTGTTGGTTTTTGGGATTATTTTTTTTTTTAAGCCCTTGGACCAGCAATAAGTTTTGTGCCATTGTAGTGGTTCTGTGTGCAGATGGAAGAAGGTGAGTGGAAGTGGAAACCCCCCCTCAGCTGCCTCAGCAGACACCCCTCCAGGGGCGCTGAGTTTTGGGGTGCATTTCAAGCCCTTTGCCAAACGGTGATGCCCAAAGTTTGGCACTCAGGCTTAGTCCTTCAGTTTGTGGAGAAAAAACACCCCAACCAAACCCCACAACTTCAGATATCTGCTTGAATAAATGATTGCTGATTCTTTCATTGATCTGAATGGGTTAAATTGTTTGTATATTAAAAATGGTTTAGCTACGAGCTTTAATTTGATCAGTCTGTTAGATCAGAAAGGCTCCTTGGAACTCTAAAGAAATGTCATTGATTGGAAGCTCATTAGCTGCTTTTGTCTGGCTTGCTCTCTGCTTAAATTAGTGTATTAAATATACTTTGCCCATTAAAGGAAAAAATCTTAATCTCCAATTTGTGTGTTTACTCTCTGTGTGGGGCTGCATGTCCAGGCGTCGGCGGGCATCGCTCAGCGCCGTGTCTGCTGCGTGGTTTCAGTGGCACCCTGACTGTGAGCTGGATGTGAGAACTGCTGCCTGGGAAGGGTTGGTCACTAACTGGGTTAGCACCTCCTACAATGCTTTGAGACTCTGTAGCCTCAGGAGAGGCTATTTCAAAAGCTGTATTTTGTATTTTCATTCATTGCTCTTGAACTTTAAACGTTGCTGTACTGGCATATTTTTTTTCCCTTATTATGCCATAAATAAATCTGTGAGTAGGGGTTTAATGTAACTTTTCAAATGCAACACAAAAATACTCAAGGATGAGAAGAGGTGGTTACAAAGGGTTATTTGTAAGAGTCTGTTGATCTTCTGACTTGCTGGTTTTGACTTCCTCATACTTGAGCTCAAAATAGCAACAGTGCCAAGCAGCAGAACAGGTTTCCTTCATTATCTCCTCTTCCACCAGTGGTTTTAACCAGGTACTGCTCCTTAGTTCAAGTATGATACTTGAATCTTTGGGACTAGTGTAGTCGAGGGGGATTAAAGCCACTTGCTGAGAGACCTCACGAAGACATCTAACTTCATGGGTGATGTCTCTGCTGATGCAAAGCCCCTGGGAGACATGGGGATGGGGAGAAGGAGTTCTGCAGTCTTTTCTGCAGGGTCAATCCTGAGCAGACAGTGCTGCTTCATTATGGAAAGCACAAGAGGTCCTTGCTCTGAGCTTAGCCCCAGTAGCAGTACTTGTAATCTGTAACTTTGATGTTATGCACATAAAAGAAAGCAGATGAAGCCTTGTACAGGAAGGATCCTTGTCAGGTATTTGCCAGGTGAACAGGCAGATCCCTGTGCCAGATTCTGCTTTTGCAAGTAGATGCTCATATTGAAGTGGAACAGCACAAAAGTGTGCATTGTTAACATTTTAAAGCATCCAAAGATATCCTTTAACAATTCTTGTACAGAGGGTTAACTTTCTGTTTTCAGACTATTTAAGCCAGGAGTCCAGGAAATGTTTGTAGCTGTGGCTGATGCTTTATAGTGTTAAAACAGAACTTTTTGAACTGTTAAATCTGACAGGTTCTTTGTTGCCTTGCAGATCCTTTCAGGTTATCAGGAAAATGTGAAGCAGACATTCAGACAAGCACTTATCTGTATGCAGCAAGGGCTTCTGCTGAAGTCAATCATGCAGAGTGATTATTTTTGCAATGCAACAGTGTCAAGTTTTACAAATGTGAAATCCTTGCTTCACTCCTGCTCATCTGTTCCATTTCACTTCCCATTCTCAATATCCTAGATTTAAATCCAGACTGGCCACAAACTCATTACAAAAAGTGTTGCCCTCTGGTAGTAATTTAGCATTATTTTTTTACAGAGCCATGCAAAGGGTGAAAAGCGAATACAGCAAATCATAAAACTCGAATACCTGGAAGTGGCAGAAGCAATATTAAGAATTTCACACAAGTTATTCAATAATAATAATAATAATCATTTTAGGCTTTTCAGGGGCTAGAATGGCTGTCAAAATGTACAGCACTGAAAACTCACAGCCTTACAGAGGTTTTTGCTGGTTTTTTTTGTTTGTTTGTTTGTTTGGTCCTGTCAGGAAGTGTTGAATGGCTGTGAACAGTTCTTAGCCTTCTGAATGCCATTTGGACAGCTTTAAGAAATGGGTAGTGTGAGATCTTCATATTTCTTTTGGATGCTTTTTAACACTTAGTAAAATTCTGCATCCTGTCCAGCTGTAGTCTGCTGTCACGTGGTGTAGATGAAAGATGACCCTTAAAAAGTTAATTTATTCCTGCTTCTTCAAGTGGAAGATTGCAAATTACCATGCTTTAGTAAGGTCCCATCAGTGGTCTGCAGGGACAGGACAAGGGGCAGTGGTCACAAGTTGGACCACAGAAAGTTCTACCAATGTGAGAAAGAACTGCACGGTGAGGGTGACAGAGCACTGGGACAGGCTGCCCAGGGGCGTTGTGGAGTCTCCTTCTCTGGAGACATTCAAGACCCATCTGGACACCAACCTGTGTGACCTGCTCTAGGGAACCTGCTTTGGCAGGGGTTTGGACTCAATGATCTCCTGAGGTCCCTTCCAACCCCTACAGTTCTGTGATTTTGTTTTGTGGGAAACATGCACAAGGTTAAAATCAGATGCAAAAAATTCTTACCAGCCCAGAGACATGCAATGTGCCTCCCTGAAGGACAAGGCAGCCTCTGGAGGCAGCAG
Source organism: Heliornis fulica (assembly GCA_013399135.1). Taxonomy (NCBI): domain Eukaryota; kingdom Metazoa; phylum Chordata; class Aves; order Gruiformes; family Heliornithidae; genus Heliornis; species Heliornis fulica. The sequence goes on along the minus strand of VXBZ01012774.1, from coordinate 223,691 downwards.
TGGATGGAGCTTCTCACCTTCAGGGCTCAGAGCATCTCCTGGGGCAGAGTAGCTGACCACAGAGGCACCCTCAGCCGTCCCTGCACGTGTGTCAGGGCCACCATATGTGGGGCACCAGAGTATAACAGATCCCAAGAGCAGTGATGCAGTGACAGCTGGCCTGTGCACTGTCTCTTGCTGGAAAGCAGAGAATTAATTAATAATTACAGCAAAGTGGAAGTTGAGACATTCATGCCTGTTCCTGCTCTTGGGGACTTTGGCTTATTTTTTTTCTCTAGCACCTCTGCACTGTACAAATAGTTTATCCCCAGGATTGCTTAACACAGGTTCCTTAATGCCACCTTTTGCTAATCTGTGTCAGTAGCTGAACAAGCACAGGACTTAAAGGTAAAGCTTTGGCTTACATCTGGTGTCACAAAGCATCCACTGTCTCACACTTGCCAAGGAGAGGACAGTATGGTCACTTGGGAGTGAGGACAACTGCTCAGCACTCCAGTCTGTAACAATATCTGGCTGACTGGAATTCCTCAGTGTCTCCAGTGTGTCCTTTCTTGCAGCTTATGTGTGTGTGCTGCTGCAGAAGGTGGTGAGTATGTTTGAAGGAGTCGCTGTCTTTGCCACACCTGATGGTTTCAGAGGAAGGGATGCCAAAACTGCAATCTGTGTCTGCTGGACAGATTCCCATTATTAAAAGCAGATAAACTGAGTAGGTTGTTCGTGCAAGATCAAAGAAAAATGGGATCGTGAGAGGCTGTTGTCCGGATAATGCTGACATCGTGTCTTTTTCATTAGGGCATAATTGGATAACGTTCCTAAGGGATATGGATTTCTGTGGCACACTGCTTCAGAGGGCCTGGAACAGGGGACAGACTGGACTGTGCTTGCTTGCTGAAGTTCTTTGCTGTGGATAGGAAGTTTTATCTTTGGTGTGAAAGGCACATTTTAGCCATGGAATGATTAATGCTACTGGAAATGGAGCCGTGTGGTTTTTGTGGGTCAGCTGGCAGGCTGAAAGGGCAGGAGGAGCACTGCTGGTCTTGCTTCAGGGTATGGTAGGGGGTGAGCTCTGTGCCCAGGCTTCAGTGGGATTTCACAGGAGGGTGGCTTGGTTATGTTACTGCTAAAGAAAATGATCCTTCCTCTAGGTGGAAAAACTTGGCCTCGAAGTCGGTGGTAATACCTGGATCTTGTCCGTTTTCTTAGTCTTTCAGGGGCACAAGTGGAGGATATGAACTCAGAGGTCAGTGCTAGTAGAATCCTTTTGGAGATGCCTGCTCCAAAGTAAGCCAAGTTTGATGACACCATTTGGAGGGAGATTCCCCTGAAGCTTTCTGTTTGCAGGAATTGCAAACCCTCAGCTGTGGTTAAATAGGTGTCTAAAGACAGTGAGATGACTTGAGGCACGTGCTTGTGTAAGACTGGCATTTCTCTGTACCCATGCTGCACCTATATCTCTTTCCTCTGGCATTTTGACACGGTTTCAAATACTCTCCTGATATCATTTTATTTTTTTTTAATTTTTAGAATGGTTTGCTGAATTAAGTTTTGTTCCTCCCTTTGAACTAAGCAGCGAAGCCAGTTGGTGGCATATGAGGTGTTATTCCTTTGGAGCAGAGAAGCAGCAAGTATAAGGCACACACAGAAGAATCTGAACTTGCATTAGCATATTCAGTATTTGGTTTTTTGGTGACTTCTAAATATCCATCTATAAAAAGGGAAAGCTTTATTAACATTTTGATTTAAATGAGTAAACATTACCCTTACTCTAGGTTTGGTTTCCAGTAACTTTGTGTGTGTGAACACATTCAAAACACCCGAGATGCTTGCCTAACTGACTGTGCTTTTCTTTTGCAGGATGTTGTCTGGGGGTTAAACTCTTTATTTACTGTAAGTAAATGAATATTTTTGCATATCCTCTTTCCTTTTCCCTGCCTGATTTGGTTTCAGCATCACCTAATGCAAACCCTGTCTGTAGCCCTGTAGACTTCAGGTTGTTATGTCCTTTGGCTTCAGTGGGTGCTGTGCAAGTATCAAATTGGTTTGTGCTTTTCTTTGTGCAACTGCAAGACACATACAAAGGGTCTGAAATACCAGGTTTTTCATACATTGCTCTTGGTTACAACTCTACTATGGGATATCTTGTGAATAAGTTACTTGGGATCCTCCACACGGTATGAAATTCCTTCTGCTGGTTTGCAGGAAGTAGAAACTCCTATTGCTCTGAGAAGGAACTGTGTTGGTGTTATGTTTTTTTAAAAGTGGTGTTTAGGAGTTAATGACAGCCCTGCAGCCTCATTCTTGTTTTGAACACTTACACACCTGTTCAGGGGCCTCAGTACCCACATGCAGAATGTGCCTAAACCCTACCTTGTCACGGAAATCACACGATTTTGTCAGGGATCCCATTTTGCACTTTTCCCTAGGTGACAGGGGCAAGAAACCTGTGCCTTGTAATTACAGAAACAACTTAAAAACAGAGGCAGGCATGATGGGGCAGCTGCTTTTGCCCTCAAAGCAGAGAGAGGCTGAGTTCTCACTGCAAAAGCTGCCTTTTTGAGGGAGCCTAGGATTATAGAATCATAGAATGATTAGAATTGGAAGGGACTCCCAGAGGTCATCTAGTCCAACTCCCTTGCAAGAAGCAGGGACAACCCCAACTAGATCAGGTTGCTCAGGGCCTCATCCAACCTGGCCTTGAACATCTCCAGGGATGGGGCATCCACCACCTCCCTGGGCAACCTGTTCCAGTGCTCCACCACTCTCACAGGAAAGAACTTTTTTCTAATATCCAATCTAAATCTCCCTCCCTCTGTTTTAAAACCATCACCCCTTGTCCTGTCACAACAGGCCCTACTGGACAGCCTCTCCCCATCTTTCTTGTAGGCCCCCTTGAGGTACTGGCAGACCGCTAGAAGGTCTCCCTGGAGCCTCCTCCAGGCTGAACAGCCCCAACTCTCTCAGCCTGTCCTCGTAGGAAAGGTGCTCCAGCCCCTTTATCATCTTTGTGGCCTCCTCTGGCCCCTCTCCAACTGGTCCATGTCCTTCTTGTGTTGGGGGTTCCAGCACTGGACCCAGTACTCCAGGTGAGGTCTCCCGAGGGCAGAGTAGAGGGGGAGAATCCCCTCCCTCGCCCTGCTGGCCACATAGACCAAGTCAGCGAGTGGTGACACTCTAAGATTTCCTGGCATCCAAAAGCTTCATTTCTTTTAACAACTTCTTTGTTAGATTTGATTTAGAAGACTGGAGACCATTTGCCTTTTCAACAAAGAGTAACTACATTTCACAGTTGGTCCCCCACTGCATGCTAAATAACTGGAAGGAACCGAAATCCGCTGGCGGTACGAAGGAGCCTTCAGAGGCGAAGCTCCGCGTACAGATAATCCGTCAGGCAAACAGCTGGGAAGAGCGATGGGCCTGCATCAGAGACCACGGGAATTTGTCATGGCTGGGAAGAGCCATGCTCCCCAGCTCACCTCGTGGGTTTCCCTCATACCCAGCTTCCTGCAAGTCATTAGGATTTGAAATTATGGATTGTACTCACCTTGCAAATTTTTGAGGGGGGGTTTCGTGAAGAAAATAAGTGGAATTGAGGTGGATTGGTGTCCAAGTTTGAATGAAACGGAGATGTTTGCTGCCTGAAAATGTGTCAGAGAATGACATGTACCTTTCACACTTGTGAAAGATGGTGTATCCCTGCTGTCACAGGAAAACCTTAAACTGGGGAAGGTGATGTGGCCTGCAGGCAGAATAGGGGGTGTTGCAAGTCAGTGTTATTTTTTTTTAATTATGATTCCCCTTATTTCCCCTTTTTATCTCTGTTTCCTTTGGTTTTAACCCTAGATCCTTTCTCCTTCTGAAGTTAATATTTACTGAGATTAAACTGACAGACCTATTGTATTATTGTACTATTTCTGCTCCCTGCCTCCGTGTGCCCTTAGCTCTTGGCATCTCTGCACTCCCTTTCCTCTGGGCCCCAAATTTCCCTGTGTACTAAAACTTTCCCCCTATCAGGCCCCAAGTGATGTAGTTTTTTCAGAGAGGGAATGAAATTGCTTTGTGTGGACATGCAATCATCAAACTCATTTGCATTTACCTTTGGCAGGGATACCCATCAAGGTAGTGAGAACATGATACCACACGTGGTGGTCTCGTTTCCTTTGTTACATTACCTGTTCATCAGGGCTTTGGATTCTTTGCATGATTCAGTGAGTGGGAACCCTGTAACAATCTCTGTTTCTTTCCCAGGATCTTCTGAATTTTGATGATCCTTTGAATATTGAGGCTGCAGAGCATCATTTGCGTGACAAGGTGAGTCAGTGGTTTATTTAAAGCATGTTGTTGCTAAACAAACACACATACTGTACTGGGTGATTCCCAGTCACTCCTTTCAAAGCATTTGAGCTGGTAGTTGGAGCAGTTGGGTGACTCATTGTATCAGCAACCAGTTACTCAAACTAAATGTGCTTTATCTGGGAGAGTAAACGCAGCACAGTAGTGTTATTCACCACCTGCTGGATCTGTTGACCATAATGAAGTCATATCCCAAAAATAGATGATATTTTCCTTCTCATTTCAGAGATTTTCCCTCACGTTTCCCATGTTCTGTGCAGCACAAATTGGTTTGGTGCAGTTGCATGAATAGTCTTTACATTACAATGCCAGCATAAAGATCTCATCCTTCTCTGTCTCTTTCACAACGTGACTTTTCTTCACAACTCTTATGTGTTGCATGCTTTTGCTACTCTGGAAGACATGTGGGCATATTTGAAAGGCAGAAGTGAAAACTTATTTTCTGTTCACTGATCTTAGCTGTTCTGTGTGTATTAGGGACTGGCCAGAGCAAAACATGCTACTGAATGTATGTGAAATGTACCTCTCAACTGAGTTTGGACATAGAGGTAGAGGAGGACAAAATGTGAACTTCTCCATTGTATGGATCTCTGAGGTTGCATCACGTTACCTGATACCAATGCATACCTCAAGCATATAAAAATAACAATTGGTATGCTTGGCACCTCTTGTTTTAATTAAAACTCTTCCAATACTTTTGTTGAAGGTAACCTTAAAGATTCAGGAAAGCTTCCAGGTAAATGTTGATTTGAAGAGTTCATTGTAAATGCAGTCTGGCAGCACACCTCATTTATCTCATTTTTTCAAGAGGAACTATCAGGACTCCAAGTTAATCTTTCGAGACCTTTTTTTGCTTAATGAGATCTTGTAGTTATCCTGATACTTATCAGTGTTTTCAGGGTTGGGATGAGACCATAAGCCTAAATTCTAGATTTTTCTCAGGAAACCTACTCTGGAAAAGTGTGTGTTTTTATGGTTTTCTTATTCCATTTTGGCAAAGAGTGTCCAGGAGCCTTCTGAGCTATAAAACACTGAAAGTACTCACAGAGGATTTACAGCCTGAGAAACAAAACCAGCATAGTGGAGGTAGCAGGCTGAATAATTTTCTTTGTTTGCATTGTCAGACTGAATTATTCCCTGGTATCTTGCCAGCTAATTTGTAGCTGTTAGGGAATGGTGAGGTTACACACCTATTGCTGAGTTGGTTTCTTCTAACTGCCAAAGGAAACGTGGTTTGTGTGGTGACTGGGTAGACTTGGGGGTTTTTAAGGAGTGACACCACAGTACTAGCAGAGTCCTCTGTCAGCTCTGCTGGGGGTTAGTAGGTGAGTCTTACCAGTGTCAGGAATAAATCGTTAGGCATTAACGTCCTGTTCCCCAAGACTGATGAAACACTAAGGAATTACCATCCTGCATCTCCTACACTCATTCAGAAATTACAAATCTTGGGAATCCAAAGAGAGGAAGACAAGTTACCTGCTTTAAAGAAACCCACACCATCCTCAAATACAGAGATTGGGGCATTCAAAATACCTACTGCTGCACTGATAGCATGGAGGTTATTTTCAGATAACAGCATTAAAAATGGAAATAGCATGGGCTTTGGTTAGTTTTAGTCTTCTAAACTGGAAATATATTTTGTGCAAAAGTAGTTTCTGTAGTAAGCTCATAAGCAGTCTCCTCACAGATGTCTGTACATTCATATTCTGTTAACTTTTTTTGAGCTTATCTGAATTTAGTTTAGGTATTTCATAGGGAATAAGATGCAATACTGAGCTTTTAACAGGTGGTGCTGGAATTTCCGTAGCACATCCTGCAGCAGCATGAAAACCAACCCTGTAATGCCTGCCTGGAGAGAATATATTCTGCAAGGCAGAGAAATAGCTGCTCTTACAATTAGCCTCAGAGGATGCAATTGCAGTGAGTGAGTTTTTGTCTCTGCTGGGCATAGATGTCGTGTAGCACGTAAGTGCTTTGGTGTGAAGCGAAGCTGCTCCGGTCCTGTCCTGTTTCCTAAGAAAATAATAATGATACAATTAATATGGGAATGCTAATGAATTTTATCTGAGGCATTTTATGTGTGTAATGCAATTATATAAATAGCATAGCTGTAACACACAGCTGTATACAAGCAGATGTGCAAATGTATCTATAAACAGACAGTTCTGTATACAAACATCTGTGTCGGATACTGTCAGAGAACCCTTTGGTCATTTGACAGCGTGGGAGTTGCATGGTTTGCAACAGCCAAAACAAACATACCTCAGGCTGTCTTCTGTGGTTCTCCTGGAGGAGATGGCTCTGTTTCACTGATGTCATTTCAGATTTGAAATCTTGGGAGCCCTTTGCTGACATTCCAGGCTAAGTATGGCTGTCCGGGAGGTCAACAGCTAATCTGAAGGCCGCCTTTGGAGCGTGTTCATTTCCTTAGGCTGGTATTAAGTCATCAAAAATGACTGCTGCCTTGCAGATGCTGGAAGAAGTCACATCATAGATAGTAAATCCTTATTATTGATTCTTGGAAAGCAGTTGTGCTGTGAATGTTAGTACTGCAGATCAGTCTAGAAGGCACAGTTGTTCTCTTCTTGCGTAAGGAACTCTTGATTTTTTGCATGAAAACCATCAGGTTTATACCTGAGCACATAAGTGTAGTCTTTGGGAAAGCAGCCTTGTTCTAACGTGGAAATGATAAAAAAAATTCAGAGCTCAAGTTGTTTAATTAATTATTTTTTAAAAAAACTGCCTGATCTGAGATCTGAGTTAGTGCAGCTTCAGCTCCCAGCCCTCAGGGCCTCTTTCAGCTGGAAGGAGCTGTCAGTTACCAAACTTCTTCCCTTCCAGCTTCTTCAAGCCACTGATTATTAAGTCACTTTTGCATGAGTTTTTTTTGAAGTATGTACAATTGTTTGTGCAGCTTGAGCAGTTCTCAAATCTTCGCCGCAGACTTCACAAGATGTAGGCAACTCTTTGGAAGGTTGTGCAACAGTTCTGGGCAGTGTCATCAACATCTGTTTTCACAAATGCTGGATAAAGAGGTTACCTCAATAGTCAGGCTTGGTAGCCCTCTCCTTTTCTATCCAAAACCTACCTTTGTATCAGCTACAGAAGCGGTCTGGAGATCTATGTCATGGTTGGTTTCATCAGAAGACCTTTAGAGTGACATAGGATGCTGTCTGTCACTTTGTGTGAGTTTAGTTGCTTTTGGAGAAGTAGGATCCCTGTATTTGTCTGCATGAAATGATACTGTTCAAACTATTTCATCATCATTGTGATCAATTTTGCACGGCTTCGGGTTTGCTAATCATGAGTCTATCTTATGAGTGTCATCAGGTGATGTTGGATGCTTGGTTACCCATGGTAATCTCTTCTCATAAAGCAGTAAGATGTCTCCCCTCTCAGCTTGAGCTCAGTCTCAGGTTCTCTTGTCACACACCTCCAAGAAGGCTCTGTCCTCTCAGTAACCTCTTCATTGGTACTGGGCTGCTGCTTTAGGTCCTCCCCAGAGCCTTCTCTCCACCATCAAGCCCAATTCCCTCAGCCTCTCCCAGTCTCGAGGCATTCCTGGCAGAGCCATCCCACTCCAGCATTTGGGGCTGTCCCTGAGCAGGGGCTGAGCCTGTCCCAGCAGCAGAGCTTCACATCTGGCCTTTCTGAGCCTCCCAGGGTTGCTGCTGGCCCTTCCTCCAGCCCACGCAGGTACCTCTGGAGGGTGGATTTACCCTCCAGCATGTTGACTGAATCCTCTTTAGTGACTGTATTTCTGTAGAACTGGTGCCAGTTTCCACAGCCAGTTTTTAAACTCAAACCTTCTTGCAAGCTTTTTGACTGTGGCTTTCAGCATCTAATAAAACACTCAGATAAGTTGTTGTTTCCCTTCACTCTTTCTTCCCCTGCCCTCATCCTTATTTTAACTCATAATTGTTTCCAGCTTAGGGCAAGTTTGCATTTCTCAGTTTTGGAGGGTTATTTTTTGGAACATTCCTGGTGCCCACATTGCACTGCAGTTAGGTCACAACCACTGGAAGAGAGGCAACTGTTCTCTCATGGGTTAGAGCTCAGTTCATCTGAATTAAAAGATGATTGATATGTCTGTGTAAACTAATTAAGGTGTTTCCCAACGTTCATTGTTCTCACACCAGTACAATCAGTTTGGTAGTAAGAGATTTCTTGGATAATTTAAAGAACCACTTACTAGCTAATTAGCTGGCAGCACTTTGGATTTAGCAGAGAAGATAGCCTGTCAGTAATCATGTGAATGTCCACAGCCATTAATTATCAGTTGAATCGATTCCATGGATAATCAGGGAGTGAATGTTTAAGTTCTGACACTGCTCATTTCAAAATGATGTGCTGAAAATTGTACAACTCGATGTTTTTTACAGGAACAGGCAGAACTCAGTTGTTTGCTTTCCATGGCAGCCACGTAGGCTGAATATTGCAAGAACAGACATGTACCTTGGTAATACAAACCCAAATGGGCTCAATGTTCAGGATTTGTGTGTCCCTTAGCCAGAGGTTCTGTGGTTGCTTCATCTGCTGGTTTGTTTAGTGAAATGTAGAAAATACTTTCTGCTTGAGTATCTGTGATGGTTGTTTTGAGATGCTACCTACCACCTCAGGACACTGCAGTTCAATGCAGTGCAGGTTCCTCAGAAGCCCTTATATTTCTTACTATTGGTTGCCTTTGCAAAACCCAAAACATTTCAAGGCCACATGTGCAGTACACAACAAGAAAGTTCATTACACTATTCATGCAGCATAAAGGAGAAATATTTTTTCCAAATAGTCTTTGTCTTTCCTCCCCTTCCTCCTCACCTAGGCCTGCCATATCAAGAATGCTAATGCCATGTCCTATTTTAATTGTATTTTATTTAATTGTATTTAATTTTATTTAATTTAATTGTATTTTAATTTGTATTCTAGTTGTATTTGGTGCAGTTTAAAAGGCTAAAGCTGTTTCTGTTATCCTGCAGATCAACAAACCTTCATCTACTTGCTCATCTATGTGGTCTTGAGTTGTTTTAGTAGAAGCTGAATAACATCACCCTGTGTTACTTCCCTGTGCAATCTTTTAATCTTCACAGTGAAACTCATCTGTCTGTATTCAGTGCATGGAAGTGTGAATTGTGAAAGAGTAAGATAGGTAGTACTCTGGGAAGGGATTTTTTTTCCCACCCTTCTATGAAAAAACTTCTTTCATGGGACTTTTACCAGCAGCTTTAAAATGCCAAAGCCAAGAATACATATTGGAGTGATTGTGCATTTGCTAAGGACCCATCTTAAATGCAAATGTTCTGCTTGGAATTTGTGTATGATATACTGCAGTTAAACATGACTCTGGACACTTCATGGTGTGGTTACAGTGGTAGTCTGTGGTCTTGGAGCTCTCAGGGGTCTTTGGTCTGTAATAGATCATCCTTGCAGTTGTGGTTTCTGCTTTTAAATCATGTCATTCTGATTCCTCACCACAGTAATATGAGCACACCAGCAGAAATTCCACAGAAGATGCTGGAAGAGGATAGTATTTCCAGCTTCATTTCACCTGGGATAGTGGTGTATTTCCATGGATTGCACCCTCAGATATATCACACTGTGCTGGCACCAGCAATATGTGAGGCTGTTAGGGAAGAGGAGTGTTGGGGCAGGCGTTTCCTTGTCACTTGTGTGCTGCTGTGACAGCTACTGTCTCCCTTTGCCCTTCTCCTTTGCCCTTTTTCCTTTCAAAAGAAAATACATTGCTCCGTGGCTTTTGCTGTGGGTTATTTAATTACTATTCAAAGTTTCTCTTGGTAATAAAGAAAAGATTATTTGAGGATTGTTTCTGTGGAGATGGGTTTATAATGTTCATGGTGTTATGGCATCTGAAGCTGCCTCTTAAGTTTTCCTCTTAGGATTTTAATTGCCCTACATGACCTCAGTTCCTTAGGAAACTGGCTTTTTTTTTGTCTCAGTTGTTGGCAGTCTTTGGAGGTTGTTCTAATGAGTCTTCTGGGATGGATGTTTTCTTTGAATTATTTGAGGACTATCATCTTGTCTTTATAAGTGAGAGCACTAATCTAATTCCATTAGAAATTCCATTGATAATTAGGAACAGTTGCTGATGATGTATTTCATTGAAAAGCTTTTAAACTGTTCATAATATGTAGGTTTTTTTAGGAAACTGGCAGGAAACAGTTGAGGATTTTTGTAGAAAAATCTTAGTTTTTCAAATCCTACCTTGGGTAACCGGGCAAGAACCAGCATCACCTGACAAAATTCCAGTGTCTGAGCCAGATCCTGGAGAGGACATTAATGTATCTTTTGAAAACAGCTAAGTCATTGAAAGAGAAGGTTGCCTCCAAAAGTTCTGCCTGTAAGTAATGACCTTTATTAAGAAACAAACATAGATATGTCTGCAGAGGATGTTTAGGCATCCCTTTGGATATCAGTAAGTTGAATTTTCCCCACAAATATCCCTTTGCACCAAAAACTGTCATTACCCAGTGTAGCCTCTTTAGTTCTGGAGCCACCAGGACCCAGCAACAACTTGAAATTGGAAACCTTTCTTCACCAAGAGCAATTTCATCCTTGTTGGGCTTTTTCTTTGTGGCCTTGGGATCTTTTTACATCAGAAACAGAAATCTGGCTTGTTCTTAAAGTGGGGGGAGGTTGCTGCTCTTCCCTGTGACCTCAGGTTTTCCCAAACGCAGAGCGTGAGCCCTGTGCTTTCCTTTCTGAGCTGCCCTGTGGGGTGCTGAAGGCAGAAGCTGGCAGATTTGGGATCTTTCACCTCTGCTGAAGTTTAGAGTGGTTTTGTCCTCAGGCAAAATGATAATGCCTTCAGACAGTTAAAAAGTCCCCAAGCTTGCTGCCTGTGTATCATTTCAGATTTGATCCTTCTAAAGACTCTTCCAAAGTAATGTCATGGCCAGCTGTACTTTTATCCTCCTGGCTTTTTATTTCTGAGCTTATACCTAATAAGGGTGTAATTACATTTAGATTTAAGATTACCTTGTAAATCCATTTTTCTGTGTGGCTGAAGAAATGCATCTGCAACTAAACAGCATCTTCAGATTTGGATTTGTCTTGATATCTTGCCATTGATCACTTTGAAGTTAGTTTTCTTCTATTAATGTAATTCCTTATATCAGAAGATTAATCTGTCTGGATGCATCTGAATGAAAAGAAAGATATACATGCTTGCATGTCACTGGCCTTTTGGATCTTCTCAGCAGACAAACAGTAACACAAAATAAAATTAGAATTTCATAGTTTGGGGGGTGGTGGAAATTACTATCTGCCTTCTGCTGCTGCTTAAAAGTCATCCCTTTCACTGATCTTGCAGTAACTTCTGTGTCATACGTGCTCTTTTTTTGTTACTGTTAGTATATCAAAGGAATTTGAGGGTACATTTGAGTACTTAGTTCGCTTAGCTCCTGCAGTGACTCTTCTTGTTGAGGTCTTTTCCCTTGCCACTTCTCCAGAGCCATCCCAAACTTCACAGAAGTGGAAAGAGACACTGCCTAACATCTCTGTTGGAAATAAATGGAGCATCCACAGAAGAATTCTAATAAATAGCTGAATACCATCTCTCTATTACCTGTTTAACTAGGTTTATGTCCTGTCTCTACCTGAATGCTTGTTTCTTTACTAGATTGTGTCTGGGCAACGAACTCCAGAGGCTTTTACTGGAAAAAGTTTTTTTTCTAATGCTTTCCCAAGGTATTTTTTTAAATAATGCTCATTTAGTTCATTCATACATTATTTTTATCCCAATTCTCTTTGTCAAACTCATCACCCTTGTTTACTCTTTCCACCACAGCCATACACTTTGTTAAACTTTTCCAGTTTCCCCGACATACCCCTATGAAATGTGGCATTCAGACAGCGCTGATGATATTTGAAGAATTCCATTCATTACCATTTCCACTTTTGAGCTCAGATGCCTAAAGTTTAGTGATGGCTCAAGACAACTGGAAAATTAGCCTTAGAACAGAGAAATTATTTTGAAAACATTTACTACAAGTTTATTTCAGGTTGGCTTTAAAAAAAAATAAAACAAACAGTATTGTACTTCAAGTATTTTAGTGTGGGTGACCTGGTGCTAGAGGAGCAACCGTGCTTGGTGCTGGTTGTGCTGGGTGCTCCTGAGGGATGAGGAGCAGTTTCTCAGCAGCACCCTGCTGGTGGGGGGACGTGATGGAGCATGCAAACATGACTTGTCTCATCACATGAACCTTTGCTTGGCCTGTTTCTGAAGGCAGCCTACTGGGCTCTGTCTGGTTTTCCTTTGCACCACTTCCCTGATGTTTCAAGTCACAGAGAGCACATGTGCTCCCGAGCCAAAGACTCCCCAGCTCATTACTCTTCTGCCACCACAGCAGCTGGAAGAGCCACCACAGGGGAGTGGTATATCTAACTAGACATCATGGCTCTTCTTTCTGTTTGACATGAGAGGCTCTTCAGGCCTTTCTACCACATTTCACTCAAGAGCCTGCTCACTAAATTATCTCCTGCGCCGCATCGAATAACCGTGACCGTTTGGTTGGGTGGAAATGCTTTTGATTAAGGCAGAAATAATTGAGTTTGTGGCTTGGCTGAAGAGGCAGTTGTGGCTCTTGGTAGCTCTCTACCCTGTGTTGTGCTCGCTGCTTTTGCGCTGAAGAGCGTTTTCTGCATACGTGGTCCAAGTGAAGCCTTTTGGTGTTGTGGAAACATCTGGCTGCCTACTCGTGTTTAGGAGAAAGCATTTGACCTGTGTCCAGTCTGGAAACCATCACCACAGCATGTGTGTGTCCAAGTGGAGGGCTCTGAGTTCACAGAGTCTGCAAGTATTGCTCCTTTAGTACTGAGAAGGCTTTTTCCTACTTGTGGCACGTAATTGGGGGGTAAAAAGATCTGTACAGTTTTGTGATCCTTCCCTGTTTCCTCCACCCCAGCTTTCCAAGCTTTTGAAGAGAAGGCTGGCTATTCATGGCATCACTTAACTGTGCAGGACAGAATGCATTAGAGTCCATATTCCAAGAGGTCTTGTCTTTCAATTAGAATCATAGAATCATAGAATGATTAGAGTTGGAAGGGACTCCCCAGAGGTCATCCAGTCCAACCCCCCTGCAAGAAGCAGGGACACCCCCAACTAGATCAGGTTGATCAGGGCCTCATCCAACCTGGCCTTGAACGTCTCCAGGGATCCAGGGGCATCCACCACCTCCCTGGGCAACCTGTTCCAGTGCTCCACCACTCTCACAGGAAAGAACTTTTTCCTAATATCCAATCTAAATCTCCCTCCCTCTATTTTGAAACCATCCCCCCTTGTCCTGTCACAACAGGCCCTACTGAACAGCCTCTCCCCATCTTTCTTGTAGGCCCCCTTGAGGTCCTGGCAGACCGCTAGAAGGTCTCCCCGGAGCCTCCTCTTCTCCAGGCTCAACAGCCCCAACTCTCTCAGCCTGTCCTCGTAGGAAAGGTGCTCCAGCCCCTTTATCATCTTTGTGGCCTCCTCTGGACCCTCTCCAACTGGTCCCTGTCCTTCTCATGTTGGGGGTTCCAGCACTGGACACAGTACTCCAGGTGAGGTCTCCCGAGGGCAGAGTAGAGGGGGAGAATCCCCTCCCTCGCCCTGCTGGCCACGCTCCTCTGGATGCAGCCCAGGGTTCGGTTGGCTTCTGGGCCACCAGAGCACATTGTCGGCCATGTTGAGTCTCTCATCCACCAGCACTCCCAAGTGCTCCAATTAGCTGAGTGCCAGGCTCTGCCCCGTAGTCCCTCACTGGAAACATCCACCTTTGAAGTGTTACTAAACTATTTTTAAAGGGTTAAACAGTGCACATGTTCTTGTATCATTTTCCAAGTTTGTTTGCTGAATCCTGGCCAATAACAACGGTGTAACAAACTGAAAGCTGAGTTTCGATGATAAACCCCTGCTTTCATCTGACAACCAGATGGGGAATGTTGACAACCAAAGCATTACTTGACAGCATTTCAGAACATTGGTAGAGCATCTTTATCAGGCATTGGCAGGGCAGAAGGGTCAGGTTGGAGTTTGACACTTGGTGGGAGCGTGGAATACACAAGTAGGTCATACTTACTGTGCATGTAAGTGGGCAAAGTGCTGGGTGCCCTCAGTTCCTCCTTCCATTAGGAGAATGTTTAGAGTTTTCCAGGCTGGGTCTTGTAGCCCTTCCACAGAATACCCTTACTAACCGTCCTTCCTCGGTGTCAGCATGGCACATCCAAATGAATTCATGTTCCTGCAAGACCCAGGGGTGTAATGAAGTGAAGATACAGACTACCTGCTGCTCATCCCTGGCTCCTGGAAGCAAGAGCAAAGGCTGCTCACAGTATGGTGAGGGATCACAAGCTGTTAGTGACGTGCTGCGTTATCGTACCCTAATGTAATCTTGCATTAAATGAATGGAGAAAAAAAAACCAAACTGCAGCTTTGCTGTTACTGGAAGGATGTAATGTAATACCCAGCTCCAAGGTGATGTAGGTAGTCTGGTATCTTGCTGATTGTGTGGAGAGTTATGAGATCTGGCATGTCACGTTACCAGCCTGTTTCCTGCTGCGTGCTTGTCAGTAATCTCAAATTCATGACTGACAGCTCTGCGCTGTTTGCTTGAATTTCTGCCTTCACCCAACTCACTTTGTAATTTACTGAGACTGAGTAGCTTCCTGCTCTAAAGCAGCTCGAGGAGCAAGGGATGCTGGGCACACCTGTGGTGCAGAAGTGATGCTGGAGAATTTCAGTTTGAACACCTCACAGAAAGCAGTGTAAGAAACATCTTCAACCTTGTGTAGTGTACCACCAGCAACCCAGCTGGCTGCTTCTTGGTGTTTCCTTACTCGTGTTCTTCTACATCCACAGCCTGAGGCTCTGCCAGCACTTTTGGGTACAGTGGCTGATGGCTCATTTGACACAGCACATCCAACAGCATCTTGCTTGTTGTGTTGTTAGCTGTGAAACCCAGCTTGCAAACACATCAGTCAAGGGTAGCAGGCTGAATATTCATCCAAATAGCCAGAAGTGTCATTTGATGACCTGTTGAACGTGGCAAAAGAAAGATGTAGATCAGCAATAAACAGGTTGAGGGTTATTTTTTCTGGAATCTCTTTCCAGCATCATGTTGATCCTGACTTAAATATTATCTTGTTGAGCCTTGAGTTTGTTTTGGCAAAGTAAATGGAGAGAAGTGGGCTGGTTGCAGCTGCCAAACAAAGTGTTGTCAAGGAGTGGGTCTTTTCAGTGGATTCCAGCCCTGTGTTGGCAGACTGAGGAGGAAACTATCTGAAAACTGCAGCTTGTCATCCCGTACTGACTGCCTTGTCAGGAGTGTGAATAGTCAGTAACAAAACCTGTAAAGTCAGAATGTAGGGGTTTTTTTCTGGTCTCTAAAAAGAGCTTTATTTCTAAAGTAAACCAGTACCACATAATCTGCAAATTTCTTACCATGTAATATAATTTATTACTCTGATGAACCTACAAATAGGTTGCTACTTTTGAGCCTGTGGCTGCCCATTGAGTGTCTGGATTAACCATAGCCGCCATTCTTACTGGTATGTGGTTGTGTGGCCAGCCCTGTGTCAGAGCCAGCAGTTGGCAGCTATTTCAGCAGATATTGTACTGGTTTTAGTGCTGGGGAAAAAAAAAATCAGGCTTTCTATGAGTTTCATAGAAGCAGTTCCACAGCCATGCCTACCCAGAGCTCTTTAATCAAGGATCCCACTGGATTTTCTCATCCAAGAGTATCAAAAGGATGTTGGCTATTACATGATGACTTCTCTGATTAGGTAGTACTCTCCACTATGTCAGCTTGTGGTCAGGCACTCTAATTTGGTGCTTAAATTACAGATGTTTATTCTGCAGGATTGGGTGATTGCTTTTACTGTGTTGTGTTTGGCTGAGACAACAGAAGCGACTTCTGATGGTGCTGCTGGCCAAGAGAACTGGATGGGATATGTACTCACTGTGGGGAAAATCCATGGGGACAAGGTGCCTACTGATTGCTGTGGGTAGCTGGATATCTGGCATTATGGTGACAAAGCACTGATTTAACACTGCTGTGGGGTATTAGCATATCAAGTCAAAATAAGCCCTTTATAACTTCCAAAGTACATTCAGTGCTGGTGTGGGAAACAACAGCTGCTTTTGGTTCTTTAGTATCATCAGGCCTATGAACCTGTGAGCTGAAATCCCTCTGGAAAAATAGATAGGAGTTACATTTAATAGATGGAAGAGGCAGTAAACAAACTTTGGCCATATTTTGAATATTCTGTTTGTTTCATATTGCCTGAAAATACACAGATGTCTGTCTGCAAAGCTTAAATAGGTAGATAACCCTGAAAGATTTAACAGACAGCAACAACGATGATCCTTTGGGTTAAGTTTTTACTTGCTTTGTCAGGAATTAAAACTAACATTTCACCACTGCAAACTTGGGGTGTTTTTTTCCTCTTCTGGCTGCAGTCAAACCAGGCCTTTCACCTTGTCTTGATTTTTCTTATAATGGCTAGTAGTAATTATAAGTGATCTCATTTTGGTATCTTTAATAATAAACTGAAGAAATAGATTTAAAGAAAAATAGGGTTGGGGTTTTTTACTTTCAGTATCTTGAATCTGGTTGATGTTGTTTTACAGTAGAATTTGTAGCTATGTTGTACACTTTATTTTTGTGTGAGCAGGATAGGATCTGATGTCTAGGAATTTAGTTTGATCATCCAGCATTCCAAATTTGAGCGTGGTTTCTTGTAGACAGGACTTAAAAGTTATACAAAGGAGGCCTGAAGCACATGAGGACTTGTTACTGTGGTACAGGTAAACACCCCCTCATTGCCTGGGTGTCAAGGAGCCATAGATGCTCAGGCATTCCTGGTTCTCTCTAAATCTCAGATTTAATGTCTAGATCTTATTTAGGACATTTCATCAAGGGAAACAAAGTGTGTTGATGGAGAGCTCATCAGGCTTTTGCTGCTTTGCAGGTGGGAATGTACTGATGGAGAGAGGGAAATTATTCTCCCTTTGTAGGACAATAAAGCAGTCAGGGGCTGGGCATTCATTTGGATCCTCTTAGCCCTGGATTAATACCCTGGCATTTAAATTGCATTGTGTTTCTTGTCCTTTCCTTAATTTTGACCTGAATGTAGCTCAGTCTCGCTGTAATGTTCCTACATGGACAACCTTTCTCATTGGTTTTATCTTTGCTCTGGCAAGTTCCAATTTGAAGGAGTAAAGCCAGACCACTTTGCTATGCTGCCCTTCTTACTTGAAGGAAAGCTAAAATGCACAGAGGCAGAAGTAACCCATTTTGTAATCTGAGCTTGTCAGACTACTTGTTTTTTTTTTATCTGCCTGCAAAATAAATCCCTTTTCTGGTTTTCAGAACTGAGATTGGACTGTGGTTTAAATCACCACTTGCATTGCCCTGACTCCAATCACAGCTGAGACTCTTGTCCTAGGGGGTTCCTTTCTTAGAAACTCCAACCCTACAAAAAAGTCTGTGTTCATGGTAAACAGAATAGGGAATGTTTGGCAGGGATAATCAGTGTGAGTCTTCAGATTGAGCACCTACCAGTCAGTAACTCTCCTACCTGAATTGGTTCAGGCAGCCCATTCTCCCTCAAGGAACCCCAGCTTGGGTCTCTGTTACACTGATAAAAAGAGGCTTCACCTGGGTTTTTGAAACCCTTCTCCTTGTGCTGCTGAGAGTTGCTCTTAATGGCTTGACAGTGGCTCCATACCACCCACTCATCTTTATGATAATGGGTTATTCATCTGTGATATAGTTACTGTATTCTACAGGCAGTCCCAGCTATAATTCCTTGGCTGAAAGGAAATTTTCCTCTCTTGTGTGGTTAAAGTCTGTGGCCATCTTTTTAAAAATAAAAATAAAGGCTGCCACGAGGAGGATAATTTCCTGAACAAGGCAGTATGGTATAGATAGCTACTAAAATAGGTGGAAAGGAAAAGAAAGGTTTTGCCTTGATCATTAGAAGCAATCATTTTCACATAATTAATATAAATTATTGTAAGTGGGGAGAGATACAAAACTGATTTTTTGATTAAAATTTCCTAGGCTGTCAAACTGCAGTCAGGGGAAGGAGGGGAATCCATCCATATATTACAAGCTAAACAATCTGGTTTCAAACATATTGGAATAGGAGATAATAGTAATTAGGTGTAGAACAAAAGAATTTTTGTGGCACTGAGAGTAAGGGAATTACAGAGTTGACAAGCCAGACACTTTCCTCCTCCGTTCTCAAGACTAAAAATTATACTTCTAACAAAATGTTCTGATGTTTGGTTCATCCCTCTGGTATTGGATGGATGTGTCAACCTCAGTGCCACTGTCATTTTTGAAGGATTTCTGTTCTGAATCCTTTGACTTCTCTGATAAAAGTTGGATACTGTTTTGGAGACTGTCAGTCTGGTATTCTTGTAGCAGCAGCAGCAGCAGAGTAATTTGAAGAAATATAAAATTATGCATAATGATGTAATTGAGTAAGGCTACACTGGAAAACTTTGCTAGGCAGCTGGCAGGTTACATGAAAATAAGTGTGTGTTTTTAATGGAGCTGCAAGTTAAAGGTCTTGGTAGAAGCATTTATCTGCTCTTTCTTTAACCAAGTAAACAGGGGTTCTGAATTAACATTAGGAAGGCAGTTTGCTTTGTAACCATTGGTTTGCCAGCACCTCATCCTGGAGATGTTTTCAGAAGGCATTTCACAGGATCAGACAGTGAGGTTGGCAGAGACCTTTGGAGTTTGTCCACTCCAGCCCCCGTGCCTTTGGTAGTCAGATGTAGCAGTTTGCCCAGGAGATTTTGAGTATGCCCAAGGTTGGAGACTCCACAACTCCAGTGCCCAACCTGTTCCCATCTTCCACTGCTTTTAAGGTAAAAGCCCCTTTTTCTTCTTTAAAAGACATTCCCTGTATTTTCATTTGTTCCCAATGCCTCTAGCTCTGTTGCCTTTGCACCTTCCCATGGGATACTGCTATTCCTTGAGGTCCTCCCAAGCCTTCTCTTCTCTAAACTGAACAGTCCTGCTCAGTCTGCCCTTGTATGGCAGATGTTCCAGTCATCTTTGTGGCCTTCTGCTAAGCTCCCTCCAGTAACTCCCAGTCTGTGTAGTCCTGGAGAACCTGGAACAGGGCACAGCGCTCCAGATGTCTCATTTTCACAGTACAGCTCAGGATGCTAGTGATCATCTTCAGTATTTTGTGGTCAATCTGGTGACCACCAGGACCTGAAGGTCTTGCTCTGCAAAGCTGCTTGACACCCAGCCAGGCCCCATCGTGTACCAGCAAGACTTCGCATCTCCCTTTGTAGAAATCATGAGGTTCCTCTTCAGCCTGTCAAGGTCCTTCTGAAAAGCAGTGCACCAGTCTGGTGTATCAGCTACTCCTCCCAGTTGTGTGTCATCAGCAAACTCTGCCTCTTCACCCAGGTCATTGATGTAGAGGTTAAACAGTCTTGACCCCAACACCAACATGCTGCCATGATTTGGTGCCACACATCACAGCCCCTGAGCCCAGCTGTTCCATCCCACCTCGCTCTCCATTTATCTAGTCCATACTTGGTGAGTTTGTCTTGGAGCTTCACTGAAGTGAACCTTTAGCAATTGCTTTGCTTTTTAGTCTTTTTTTTTTTTTTTTAAAGAAATAAGGCTTTTGCAGCAATGTCATCCATATGTCCTCTCATCCCAGCCTCCTCCTCAATCCCCGTAGCTTTTAAACACACACATCCATATCAGTCAAGTGTGACAGAGCAGCAGAGTCCTTACATCCTGTTCCCATAACTGTCACAAAAACTGTCAGGAGCAACAAAGAGAGGATGGTTTGTGAATGAGCTGCTGGAGAGGCTCCCATCCAATCTCAGCCAGCACCTGCTCCAAGCAGACCGTGCGCTTTGTCCTTCTCTCAGTGAGGAGACCTGGGTGCAACCTGAGAGAGCTGCAGAAGGGCCAGGGAACCACGATTCCTTCTTCCTGGGAGAGAGGAGGTGGTAAAGAGTATCAAAACCAGCTGTACTGGGGCAGGGGGAGAGTGGTACTCATAGCCTACAAATCTGTACTCAGCCAGATTTTGCTGTCTTTACTCACTGGATGTGTCTTTTAAAGCCCTTTCTTGATTGGGCTATATATTCCCTAGCTCTATGGGTAGAAATATGGGGGTTGCAAATAGACTCTTGCACACTAAGTGAGGCTTTATTCTGGTAGAATAGCAAGCTATTCAGACACCACAGGGAGTTGTGGTGCTTCTTACTGATCAGCAGATTTGCATATTTCTACTTTCATTTGGGTTTTTTTCCTCTTGCCACATCTGAAGTAATTAGCAATCAGGCTACTATGTACAATAATTTTGGAGGGGTGCACAATGCTCACCTCTTAGTTTTCAGTACTGGTGCCTCTTACTCCAGCAAAAGCAAGATAACATGCTATTAAGATGGCTTAAGAAGTAATTGAGGTCAAGGCTTTGAAGCCTTCATCTTCATTATTAATACTCAACGTTTACAGAATGAGTGGCATCATAAAACCCATTGTAAAATTCTATACCCTACCAGACCAGCTGCTCTGTTTGTGTGTTCTGCTGTCCTTTTCATAATGTCTGAACCTATTGGATTGCCTCTTGCCAGTTTTAGTTGTTTTCAATTCATCTGTAAACTGGATTTCTCCACTTCAACTTTCACTCTTCCACATCATCTCAGATGCTAAGCCTTGGCAAGAAGTTATAGTGAGAGAAAGAGTTTGCTGGGACTGTGGAAGAGAAGAGTTGGAGGTGATGCTTCTGTATACCCCATGGAACAGTGGGAAGGCATTGCTACTGAAACTTTGTAGAGCAAGAAATGAAATCTTTGTAGAGCTGCATTATGGAGGTATCCCTTGGTCTTTGTGGGGTTTCCTGATGCTTTGTCTGGTATCGAGTCATGTCAGGAGATTCCAGCTCTGCAGGACAACCAAATCAATCTTTGCAAAAGAAATACATAAAGACACAGGTAAGCTATAACTTGATCTCCTCACTGCCTTTCTGCCTTCTTAACTGTCATGTTTTTTGGTGTCTCTTTACCGGGGTCTCAGTGGTTGTCCCAGAGCTTGTAACACTGATACATCATACTTAAAAGTACAAGGAATTGCTTTGTGGGGTCATCAATACAAGCAGTCTCAAGACTTGGAACATTCCTGACTGGAATGCCAACCTCACCTTTCTTTTCAGTGCTACCTTTTGTCCTGCAGACAGGCAGCAGATTTCTCCACCCAGGTCAGACATTTCCATTCCTGTGACCCTTTCTGTGTGCATTTTAGAATCATAGAATTAGAATCATAGAATTGTTAAGGTTGGAAGAGACCCCTAAGATCATCCAGTCCAACCATTAACCTACCGCCACCAAGTCTACCCTTAGACCATGTCCTCAAGCACCGCATCTCCCCGTCTGTTAAACACCTCAAGAGATGGGGACTCAACCACCTCCCTGGGCAGCCTGTTCCAGTGCTTGATGAGCTTGATTTCTTCCACTGCTCTTCCAGAGAGACCCAGAAGAATTACCAGGACGTCTCTGGGCCTCCAGGAACTCCTCAGACTTTTGATTTGTGATCTGGGTCCAAGAATTTAGGATGCCAACTAATATATTTTCATCTTCAACTTATTTAGGGCTGGACCTTGTCAACAACTCAGTTGATGCAGTTGGCTCTCAGCTCAAGGAAGGGCGGGCAACAGAGAAGCCGTTCACTACTTGCCAAGACAGGGATATCGTTAGAGTTGACGAGGGGAGGCAAGCCCAGATCTTGCTCTCATTAAGTTTGCTTTGATGTCAGGCCCTCAGTTTTGATGTCATCTGCCTTGCAGAATATTTGAGTCGATGTGTTGCATAAGTTGGAGTAGCCCTGTCCTTGCTATGCTTATGTTAGAGCTTCTCCTGGGCTGGGACGACGTCTTTTGTCCATGGTCTCACATGAGGTTTTCTGCCAAACCTCATCCCCACACCAGCCCTTGACATCACCTGAAATCTTGTTTCCTCATAAGACATAGCTGGTTGTGAGCATTTTCAAGAACATTGCTTTTTATTTCTAACAGTACAAAACTGTGATGTGAAGAAAGTGAGAGGGTTTGGGTTTTTTTTTAACCTTCAAGTAAAATAAGAATCTTGCAGTTATTCCTGGATACTGAATCGAGTATCAGTTTCCTGATTCCTTCTAAAAGGGGTTACGAAACACTGAAGAATTGTTGTAATTAAATGCACCCAAAACACATAGCTGAGGAATTGAAGTGTGTATTCACCTTTGGCCACACAAACCTGTCATCTCTGTGTAAGCAAACTTTATTTTTTTCTCCCCTTATTTGTAACAAATCCTGTGGTGCTCAGAACTCGCGTTCCTGACGCACGCTGCCGCTGCTCGGACGTCAGCTGCTGCACACACCGATTCCATCCCGTGATGGGGATGGGTGCATATCACTGTGACACCTGAAGGCATCTCTGGCATCAGAGGCCAAACCTAGGAGGTTCAACAAGACCAAGTGCCAGGTCCTGCACTTTGGGTACAACGACCCCCAGCAGCACTACAGGTTGGGGGCAGAGTGGCTGGAGAGCTCTCTGGAGGAGAAGGACCTGAGGGGTTTGGTTGGCAGCCAGCTGAACATGAGCCAGCAGTGTGCCCAGGTGGCCAAAGGCATCCTGGCCTGTGTCAGGAATGGTGTGACCAGCAGGAGTAGGGAAGGGATTGTCCCATTGTCCTCAGCTCTGGTGAGGCCGCACCTTGAGTGCTGGGTACAGTTCAGGGTCCCTCACTACAGGAAGGATGTTGAGATGCTGGAGCATGTCCAGAGAACAGTGACAGAGCTGGGGAAGGGTCTGGAGAACAAGTCCTACAAGGAACAGCTGAGGGAGCTGGGGAAGGATCTGGAGCACAAGTCCTACGAGGAGTGGCTGAGGGAGCTCTGGGGCTGTTCAGCCTGGAGAAGAGGAGGCTCCGGGGAGACCTTCTAGCGCTCTGCCAGGACCTCAAGGGGGCCTACAAGAAAGATGGGGAGAGGCTGTTCAGTAGGGCCTGTTGTGACAGGACAAGGGGTGATGGTTTGAAAAT
>VXBZ01012774.1:114268-161075 GCA_013399135.1 Heliornis fulica | reverse complement strand
AAGGGGTGGGAGGGGAGAGGGAAAGGGGCGGAGGGAGCTCCACGCCGGCTGGCTCTGCCCGCAGGGGCGGTCCCCGGCCGCCCCGCCTGGCACCTGCCCCGGGACCGCGCTCCGCTTGTCCGCTGCCACCACCGCCTCGACGGAGGGAAAGCGGCGACCCAAGGCAGGCGGCGGGGCCGGGGGGAGCGCCGCGGCCGGGGGAAGGCAACGACAGCGCCGTCCGTGGCCGGGGAAGGGGCCGGGAAAGGAGGATGCGTGCTCCCGTCCGCCTCCCGCGGAGGCATCGCGCTCCGGCCCACGGCTAAGGACCCACGCCTGCCCCGATCTGCACCGTGCGCAGCGTGAACGCCGAGGATGCAGCGCGGTTTGGGGATGCAAATTAATGTTCTGGGGGGTTGATTGGTTGGTTGGGGGTTTAGTTTTGTGGGTTTTGGGTTTTTTACCGAGTGGAAAAATAATTCCCGAGATGATACAGCTCCACCTGCAGCCGATCGCTGAATTACACGGGAGCGCTTTTAGGCTCCCACGGGCATCTCCTCGTCCTAGCGTCCCCGTGGGTGAGGGCTCCAGCTCCAGGGAGGTCACCACGCCATAACCGAGCCCTCTCGCACTTAATGCTAGCTCTCCCTTTCCAAAGGGAGCAAGAATCGGGAAGACTCCAACGACCACAGTGTGCCACAGCGGTGAGCTCGAATGCTTCACGTTTTCTCCCAGGAGAAAGCTGGGAGAGGAGAAGTGTGTAATGATGGAAAGCATTCGAGTTTGCAACAGCCAGTTCACCCTGAAGTACTAGGGACAGCCCCCTCTAACTGCAGACTCAAACCTGGGTAACACAGAAGGCAGCGTTTGCTGTTAATGCTGCTTTCCATCGGTAAGAACAGGGAAGAAACCAAAGCTGAGGCCTCACCTGGAGCTCCAGGACCAAGTCTGGTGGCCACTGAAGCCAAGGCTGGGGCTCTGAAAGTGTTCTCTACAGTGGTTGTGCTGAGAGGTGACAGACAAGACCTGAAAACACAGCTTTTTGAAGAAGAAACTGGAACCTTTATTCACAGGAAAGTAAGGCTGCTACTTTAGCAGCAAAGAAGTACAATAAAGAGACAGACAACAGCAAGGCACCGTCTTGTCGTGCAACATCACAGCACACGCCCGTCTGCGTCAATCCAGGAGAATCCCCCTCACCCCTGTCCAGACACACACACCTCAGCTGTTCAGGAGAATCCCCCTCACCCCTGCCCAGACGCACACACCCCTCAGCTGCCTTTCCTTCGGGTACCAGAAGAGGATGCCAAATCCAGACCTCTCTGTACAGCAACGACACACGCAGACGTGAAAGACTGGATACTCCCAGCATTCCTCCTCCCTGCTGCATCATCCCAAACCAAAACTCAACAGGAACACTTGGGCTGGAACACTAGAAAAGCCCTGCCAGCATTAGCAGTCTTGCTCTGCTGAACCGTGATCCTTCTAGCTTGGAGAAACCTGCTGAAATGCTCAAACCAACTACAAGGAACAACAAAACTGGGAAGAACCATCTGCTGAAACAGAAAAGCCAGCCCCAAACTGACCTTTAACTGAGGTGATATCCTCTCTTTAGCTATGTCTGTGCATCATAGAGTGATGCTTTTCAGCAAGATCTGCTGAAACACAAACACGAGATGCAGGATGATCCCGGAACAAGCTGGAGTAGGGAGTTTGCAATCATCTTCCGAAGGGAGACGATCGATTCTCCGTCCATCAGAAAGCCACTGACTTAGAAAGAGAAAACAAACAAAGAGCAGCAGGTAAATTTTGCACAGCCAGGCTGAAACCAAAATAAAGAAAGAACATCAGTTAGTACCCCAGAAAGCCACCAGAAGCTGGAATATTTTACTGCAGAACCAGGCAGAAGAGTGAGGTTTCCTAACTTACAGGACCACTCGAAACAAAGGACCCCAAGAAAATCAAAATACATAACCCTCTGTGCAGGAAGTCATTTTTGGGAGGTCCTTTTTATTAATTCAATTAATGAAAAAATAAGTTATCAGCATTTAGCAGTACACAGACTTGATGTGTTTCTTTATGTTTCTGAAAGCACTGGATTAGTTATGCTTTGTTAAGAGCCCTCTCCATTAGTCTGGCTTTAAATTGTTACGCTGCAGATTATTCACAGAAAGCTTCCAAGTGTGGACATCTGGAACTGCTAAAATGCAAGGAAACAGACATTTTTAGTGCTGCACTGGATAACCTGTACAGCATCACGACTGCTGCCTTCTGTTGATGGAAAACAGAAAAAGGTTAAGTGTGCTGTTCAGGTAAGTATGACAGCTGCTCACTCGTGAGAATAAAAGGACTTGCAAGTCCAAACCCAAACTTCCCATTTCTAGCAGGGTTACTCCTTTAGAATTAACAATTAGACAAGGTCTGCAAATATTCAGATGTCCAACTCCACGCTGTCAGCCAACATAAAACAAAAAAAAAACCAAAAAAAAAGCAAGATTTTATATCATGGTTTGCTTTAAAGCTGAGTTTAAGTTGTTCTACATGAAATACCATGTAATGCAGCTTGGCATACCAGTATTATCTCTACAACTCTGGACATTTCATCAGCTTGCAATAGCATAATGCTCCGAGGTGATATTCCACAGGCAGACACTGACCACTGAGGAAAGTTTGAAGCTGTACCCATGTGAGAACTAGTATAGATGAGCTTTGATTAGAGTCACCTTTACATAAGCATGCTACAAGTTTGTTTCTTACTATGGGAAGATAAGAACTGTTTTTCCCCATTAGTTACTAGTGACTCGTCCATTTCACAGCTCCCTCGTGATGCAAGTAATTGTTATAGGTCATCATCTCTAGCAAAGTGAAAGCAAAAAGTACTGTCATAGCAACAATTATCACTGTAAAGCCCACACACCATTAAAACCCAACAAAACCAAAAAAAAACCACTTGACAAGGAAAGCACTGAACTCACTCCTTGACATCCTCGTAACAGGAGCTTTGAGACCAAAACCAGAGGGTTATAATTTGGTCCAATGTTAGAATCAAAAAATGATTAGAGTTGGAAGGGACTCCCAGAGGTCATCCAGTCCAACCCCCCTTCAAGAAGCAGGGACACCCCCAACTAGATCAGGTTGCTCAGGGCCTCATCCAACCTGGCCTTGAACGTCTCCAGGGATCCAGGGGCATCCACCACCTCCCTGGGCAACCTGTTCCAGTGCTCCACAACTCTCACAGGAAAGAACTTTTTTCTAGTATCCAATCTAAATCTCCCTCCCTCTATTTTGAAACCATCACCCCTTGTCCTGTCACAACAGGCCCTACTGAACAGCCTCTCCCCATCTTTCTTGTAGGCCCCCTTGAGGTCCTGGCAGAGCGCTAGAAGGTCTCCCCGGAGCCTCCTCTTCTCCAGGCTCAACAGCCCCAACTCTCTCAGCCTGTCCTCGTAGGAAAGGTGCTCCAGCCCCTTTATCATCTTTGTGGCCTCCTCTGGACCCTCTCCAACTGGTCCATGTCCTTCTCATGTTGGGGGTTCCAGCACTGGACACAGTACTCCAGGTGAGGTCTCCCGAGGGCAGAGTAGAGGGGGAGAATCCCCTCCCTCGCCCTGCTGGCCACGCTCCTCTGGATGCAGCCCAGGATGCGGTTGGCTGCTGGGCCGCAAGAGCACATTGTCGGCCATGTTGAGTCTCTCACCCACCAGCACTCCCAAACTGTAGTTAGGAAGAAACACTACAGAATATATCTCGTACAGCGTGTGTCAGCTGGAGCACTGCTAAGAACGTACACAGTGGCACTACTGTGAGCAGAATACCAAGCTTAGGAGCAGGCAGAAACAAGTGACAACTCAAGGACGTCTCTTACATCCTACAGGAGAATATATACATACATCCCATCAAATTCTGGGCTGTGCTTCTCTAGCATGTTCAGATTACTGTAGTTTCGTGCAGCATCCAGTGCCTTGTCACCAAGCAAGATGTCCTTTCATGTAAAAAAACCTAAAAGACGTAATCTGGTAGATTTCTAGTCCAGAACTGAATCTCATAGATAAAAATAATGTTTTTTAAAACAAAATCGAGCCTGTGCTGTGATTTCCCTATGACGTGCTACACACGGACTGGCCGTTAGGTGTTCCCCTTGTACAGAACATGTAGTACAAGGTTCATCATTAAGGTAAGCAGAAAAACTGCACACCCCACCTATACCGAGTTTGACAGAGTGAATAGAGCCAGCAAGCCAATCTGGTCACACATTGTTCTGCACAACGGCTAGAAACCCTTAAAAAACATTGTTTCAGTGGATTCTTCCAGGTACTTCTTGCTGAGCTTTATACCTAGTCACAGTGCAGCTCTACAGCTAGATTCAAGTGGGTTTATTTCAATGTATCTCTGTAGGCTGGAATACTCACTTACTTAGGCTGCTTCTCCAACCCACAACCGGGGGTTGATTTCCTCAGAATGGCAGAGGTCCTCTCCATTATCGAGCTGATGGACAAACCACTTAATATACCTTTGTTGTTCTTCCTCACCTCCAGCAGAGCAGCCACAATTTTGTCTCTACAGGAATAAAAGAAATAACCCATCTACATTTTACATCCCATTTTTAATTAAAAATAAAATTAAAACATTCAGTGTTTTGCTACTAGACGGACCTGTTATGACACAGGGCAGAAATGAAACCAAATACCCTCACCTGCTCGCCTCTGGATGGATTTCTTGAAGTTTCTTCAGTAGTTTGGTAAAGCTTCTCGAGTTCAATGTATTAGGAGAAATAAAGGCATCATATGGATTAGGGGAGAAAGGAGCAGATGTTTTCTGCACAAAGTTTTCTCCCATATCCTAGAATTGCATGAATAAGCAAAACGTGAGCGGTTTAGGTATCCTCCAAGTCATACAATGTGTCATTCCTGCCATTCCTGATATGTTAAATTAGATCTGCTTTATATTTCTGATGAGGACTAGCATGTTTAAAATTGAATCCCTAAAGGTAGCAATCTATACAGTTTATGAGAGCAACACCAGCAAGTACTAACTTTGCCTTATCTTCCAAGGACCAACCTGAGAAAATAAAACCCAATAATTATTTATACATATGATGTTTCTTTAGATTTAAAAGCCAGGAGTTTCTCCACTATGATCCCAAATTCTTTCTAGCATAATAGATGAATAAATAAATGAAGCAAAAACACATATATAAATAATAAGTCATGAAACATTCACATAAAGAAAAGCAGCACTGGAAGTCAAAGCTCAAAAGAGAAAAGCAAGATGGAGAATCCAGTGCAAATGGCCGGGTTCTCAACTGGTTTGAAGGATTGATGCAAGGCAATAAATGGTGCCCCCACTTTTGCAGCATGCCAGAGACTTACTGCTGACACATAACATGTTTTCCTATCCTAATGTCATTCTGAATCTATTAAGTGTAACATGTTACGGGACAAGAAGCTTTGAGGCTCCTGATCTGCCATATCAAGGAGCCTTAGTAATAATTATGTACCTTTTGGCTGACTCCAAGCAAATAATGTACCAAATCTTCAGGAGCTGAGCTAGGAGCAGGGCATGTTATTTCTGAAGGTACTTGTGCAGAGCAAGAAGTTTTTGAAGTGGTTATGGGAACGAGATGCGTTTTCTCAGAAGCAGAGCTGGCGTCAGGCGCCTTCACAGCACTGGGAGGCTGAAGTGAGTGGTTCTATGTGGTCATTTCTTTGACTGTTACCAACAGGTTGGACTTCATGACAGAACTTATTGGTATGTACTTGGGAAACCAATTAGTTATTCTCTGATGAAGCATTTACAAGTTCAACACTTACTGGTTTTCCTTTTAATTTTTTCTGGTTCACTTCCTCCACAGCTAACTTGGCTTTATCAGCATCTTTAAAGGAAGGAAACATGCACCTAAGGCATAAAAAAAAAAACAAAAAACAAACTATAAGACATATTCAATTCTTATCAGTAAGAACAGACGACTGTGCTTGTCTTCTGAATATTAACTTTATCTCCATTACACCCAACAGACAATTTCAGGTTCCTTAGCTTCTCATAAAATGAGAAGTTATCTGGAATGACAAGGTTTTGTCAACCTATCCATGCATCCATATTAATTACTGAAGCAAATTAATGAACAACTCCCTCTTTTGTCTCCCAGGATTTTTCTTACTTTGACCAAAAAGGGTCTGAAGCACACAGAACTTCTTTTAATATACCTGTAGTTAATAGAATCCACAGAGACACGAGTGTCAGAGATCTGGTACTTCTGGAAACGTGATCTTAGATCACCCTACAAAACAGAAAAACATTTGGTTGCAAAGGTAGAGTATCAAAGAATTTTGATGAGAGGCAAAACATTACTGTTACTATGTAAATAAGGACAGACACACCTCTGACACTGAGGAACTTTGGCCAGCAAAACAAATATAAGAACAGTCACTTCCACTCTCCGTTGTCTTCACTTCTAATAACATAAGAAAGCAAAGTGTTATTATTCTCAGTTCAGGTTCAAGCTGATGAATTCTCTGTAGATTTCAGAAATTATAGATAGAAAACCTTTAAAATAAAAAAACTAAAATAATTATCAATATCNCAGAAATTATAGATAGAAAACCTTTAAAAAAAACCACCCTGAAATAATTATCAATATGTAACAGAAAATGAGTGTCCTGAGAAGCAGAGCAGCTTAGCTTGTAAAATCGTTTTCCTGAGTGTTTCCTGAGGTTTGAAGACACAGAGGAGGTACAACCACAGCCAGCCAGTCTGAAGTAGGAGGTCCCAGTGCTAAAGCACTGGTAACTTACCCCAAGCCCTCACCACAGAGCACACAATCTCTCTGCTTTCAATGCTCTTGGGACTTCTCACCGTGCCCATTGCCAGTTAACTCTTAAGAGGCCAGCATGGGGAAGGAGGCAGAAAGAGGTGGAAGAGGGTAAAAAAAGGAAGATTTTGGCTGGACATTTATTGAGTATTCAAGGAAGAAACGGGAGTGAGGAGAGCTGGAGATTGGTGCAAGCATTCACTGCAATTCAGTGGGAGAAAACTGTGCCTGAAAACACAGCCAGCATTTTTTCTAAGTTTATTGATGCTGGTAGGAGGCACAGAATACTCAAACACCATTGTTTGGTATGGCAGCTTAAAGCACACGACCTCACCTCTTAAATCACATGTGTCTCTTTTTTCCTGTTGCTTTTTTGTTTCTTCAGATATTACTGAAAAGTCTCCTACTGGCAAGTTTTCCTTAGCTTCAAACCAATATTCATTCTCTTCTTCATTTGTCTCACAGCCTTGACAGTTGAAGTAAGTTTTAGTGTGTTAAAATTCAGACTGCAGGATGTCACAGGAGTGAAAAAACAAATCTCTGAGCTTTGGGGGTTTCAGCTACCTACATGATTTGGTACTACATTACAAAGAGGTGATACATAGCAGTTTTCACTTGGGATCTAAGTAATGATATTCCACCCCCCCCCCCCCAAAAAAAAAAGTGAAGTATAATACAGAGCTGATAAAATATTAAGCATTCCATCACAGAAAGAATATCTGTATATAAGTTTTAGAAAGATTTGAGTTTTTTATCCCTCAACAACTTGACTCACAAATAAGTAGGATCTGTACTAGATCACTTACCACATTCCACATCCTGATCCTCATGTTGTTCTTCAGATGTCTCGGAGAAAGTAGAATCACTTGGCTGACTGCCACCAGTTAAACATATGGTCTGCAGATTGTCCTACAAAGATGTTTCAATTATGTCACAACACTTGCACCTGATCACACATTGCTTTTCTGAACCCCAGATCATTAACTGATTAAGCTGGTAAATTTTGAAGAGTTACCCTACTGATCACCTTCAACAACTCCCAAGTTATTTTCAAAGGGCAACCAAAATTCTGGTCACAAAAACTGCCTTTGTAACTACTGGCAGAGGATCTCAGCTTTAAGCCCCAGAGATGGTGACTGTACTTGTGTACACCTAAAAGCAGACTGCACTTCACAGAATTACTGCCTAGGAAGTAGGCAGTAATTCTGTGAAGTAATTACTGCCTCAGTAATTACTGCCTCAGTAATCTTCCTCAGTAGCAAGGAAGGCCCTACCACGTCCACAGAAGTTTTCCTTTCTTCCATTTTTGGTCCCTTGAAGTCAGCTTTTACTGTGCCTGAAACAGAACTACAAGACATCCAATAGTTTTACACAAATTTGGCACAACAAATGAAAACTCTACAGTGAGACAGAGTGCTCTGAATTACAATTTAAACATTTCCAAAAGGTCACGAGAAAATAAACAAAAGGCATTTAATAAATCTGAGATTAAAAGGAGAACCAAAGTTTTTTGACACCTGTATTTTACAACAGCATCAGTTGCAACCTGAAACATGAAGCTACGTTTCTGGTTTATGGCAGGCTGGTTTTCACAGAGTGATGAGGTTGGAAAAGTCCTTTGTGATCACGGAGTCCAACGGTCCCTGTCCTCTCCTTGAGCACCTCATCTCCTGTCTGTTCAATACACCCAGGGGTGGGGACTCCACCCCCTCCCTGGGCAGCCTGTCCCACTTCCTGACTTCCTTTATACTTAGACACCTTTCTGTGTGATGTCAAGGTGTACACCTACAATATCCATGCACTTTTTCATTATTTTTAATAATATCTAGCAAGAAATCTGAAAACAGAACAAACCCCAAAACCCAGACAAAACCATCTAGTCGATCTACCCCATGAAGTACAAACTTAAAACCAAATCTGCTTTAATCTCCACTTCAAGTACCCTGACAAAGTTCTTAAACATGCAGCCAGAAACACAAAGTTGTTTTCCTATCATTCCTCCTAACTAAAAGACAAATTTAGGAGAACAGCTGCTTACATGCCTGCTATTATCTTTGTTGGCATCAAAGTTGTTTTGTTTTGGCTGGTTTTAGGTTTTGTTTGGGTTTTTTTTAAAGACAGAAAGCATTAAGACTAGAGACAAAGATTTTTAGTAGTGAAAGTAAGGAACAGGAAAGTTAACTGTAAATGAACACTTTTGCTCTGAAGATAGCAAAAGTCTAACTCTGTAGGTTGCTTTGTAACATTACAGAGTCAAAAAACATCCTTAGAATAAAAATTACTACACCCAAAGCACTATGCTGCTCTGTCAGTTAAGCAGTTTGGAGCAACAAGGTGCCTCCTGAAATGAAGAAATTCACTTTAACATCTTCTAAACTAATTTCTTATCTATTTTAGGCTTTAATAAATACTACAAACAAGGACTACTTACTCATAGCAAAGATCCTCTCTAAACATCTGTCAAAGAAGAAAGTATTTGTCTTAATTTTCTGACAAGAACAATTCATATTAAAAACAAAAAACAATTAAGAAATTACCTTGCACGGAACGTAAGAAGAGGAGATTGACAACAACTTGATCTCCACTGAGAGCGGTGGGAGCGCATTTAGAGGTACACCCATCTTTATTTTCATCCTCATGCTGTTGTAATTCTGCTTTAGCTCTTCCAAAACCAACATGAGAGATGAATCTAACTCTGTATTTGCACGGGTTCTGTTGAAGTATGTGTAAGTAAGATCGATTCAGGCTGACATTTCATTTATTTCACTGCTTCCCCAAAGGCGAGCGCGCTCCCAAAGCGCTCTCTGGAGCCATAATGTGTTCCAGCATTTCCAGGTGCTCTCCTGAAGCCCCTCCTGGGCCATGGAGCAGGCTGTGGCACGGGGAAGCACTCAGTTCTCCCAGGTTGAATGCCATATTCATTACAGGGCTTATGCTTTATCAGCTAGAGACTCTGCAATCACCACCCTTCCCTGCCTTCCCTCTTAACCAAATCTCCTTCCCACCTCCTCCCCTCTACACATCACATCCACTCCTGAACTACAAGAAAGATGGGGAGAGGCTGTTCAGTAGGGCCTGTTGTGACAGGACAAGGGGTGATGGGTTTAAAATAGAGGGAGGGAGATTTAGATTGGATATTAGAAAAAAGTCCTTTCCTGTGAGAGTGGTGGAGCACTGGAACAGGTTGCCCAGAGAGGTGGTGGATGCCCCATCCCTGAGGATGTTCAAGGCCAGGTTGGCTGAGGCCCTGAGCAACCTGATCTAGCTGGGGGGTGTCCCTGCTTCTTGCAGGGGGGTTGGACTAGATGACCTCTGGGAGTCCCTTCCAACTCTAATCATTCTATGATTCTATGATCTGCACTATCCCTTCTGTATTTTTTCTCCTGCACAGAAAGACATCCCTGGAAACAAAGCTTTTCTTTCTTTTTTTTTATCCTGGGCCTATGAACACTACAGAAAATTTTAGGCTGAGAGTAAGACTTGGCAGTTAGGAAAACATAAATCCTTTGGACAACGATGCCAGCTATAAACACCACTACAAGCTGTGCATAGAATACATCAGTAGTATTCAGCAATTAATGCCTTTTAACCAAGTTTGCTGTTTCATTTAAAAGCACATACCTGCTTAAACACTGGCCCTCCTCCAAAGCCAGTTTGTAAATCTTCCAGCAGTGCTGATGGCACAGCTGATAATGAATGCTCAGAATCTGCAGTTCTGCTTCAATAGCTCTCTGCAGGATTTTATGATTGTGGCTTGATACAGAATTCTTCACAGCTTGTTTGTCAGGGTGTACCGGCCTTTAAAATAACAATAAACAACATTTTGAAGCCCTTGTTTAAAAATAAAGCATAATTAATATAAAATATTGATCCAAGCAGCTTCCCAGAAGCTATTTTTTGATAGGACTTAAGGAAAAGAAATCAGTTCCTATTTACTACACAGGACAAAATGCTGACTTAACAGAAGCTGTCACATTACCATCAACCTTGACCAAGAGGCAGAACCTGCATGAGCACCATAATCATTTCTACCCAAAAGGTGCAGCTTTTCCTCCCACCACACAGAACTCCCATCACTGCAGCTGCTGGCTCTTGCCTTTTCTACACCTGACTCTGTCTTCTCCACAACCCACCTCCAGGTTGCCAAGAACTGCGGGGAGGTTCTCCAGCTCCTCAGCCTGCCCCTCTTGGGGCTGACCAAGGCAGGCTCCCTGAGATCTCCCCACACCCCAGATGTTCCAACCAGCTCCTCTCACCATCTCCATGGTGGGCTGTCCCAGTTTGACAACCTCTTTTTTTCAGTACAAAGGCTGCAGCTGGAGGTACCTTTCCAGATGTAACCCCACGAGCATCAAACTGAGAAGAATCAAGGCTTCTTCCAACGCCGCCCCAGCATGTTGTTTCCTTCCTCTGCCATACAGGACCATTGCTGATTTACACACCACATGGTCCTGGCCAGTCTGCAATTGCAGACCGAGGTTGGTTTGGTCTTTGTTCAAATTCAGGAGGTCTTCAGCTCACTCTTCTCACTTTCCTGCATTCATCTGAAAGGCAGCCCTACCCTCCAGCAGAGGAGACGCTGCCCAGCAATCTTTCAGTACCGTCAGCTCTGCTAAGTCACAGACAACCTCTTAATCATGAAAAAAAATCTTACCCCAAATCCCAAACCAAGCACAATTCATGACTCACCTGTCTCTGCTTATCTTTAAATCACTGCTACAAAGCTCATGTTCTGATTCCCACTGATTCAAAATAAAAAACCAAAGAAAAGCCACATTATTATTTTACAATAAGTTACATGTTAACATTTGTACAGACAAGTTCTGAGCAACTTTAAAACGAGTATATGTATATAATATACATATCAAAATGGTTTGGTTGTAAGTTTGTTGTTTGGTTTAATTACCTTAATTTGTGAGGTTCGTTCAGCTGCTGCAATACTGCCATCTGAATGCTTTCCCAGCACATCAGAAAGCTGTAGCTGAAATTGCTCAGTGCTACCAGCCTGACACAACCATTCTGTATTGTAGGCAATGTCTGCACAGGTCTTATGGTGCCATCCTACAGGTCGAGATCTGCTCATCGCTGTTATCTCTGTATTAACAGCCCTGGACAGGAGACAAACCTCAGCACTGGTGCTTCTGCTTGTTGTAAAGCACGCTCTGAAATCAGAGCTCGCATCAACAGCTTGGTTAACTGTAGGGTCAGTGGTGATGCTTTTCTTGTTTTCAGGATGCTCCAAATTCAGACCATTGGTGTTCCCACCAGAAGGTTTATCTGCAACTTCCACCCCAAAAAAAAGATCCTTGTGAGCAAGACTTTTGGAGACTGGTGATTGGGTTTGGGCATCCTCTGCGGTGCAGGCACCATACGCACCAGACTCTTCACAACTGGAGGAATCAGTCTCCTGAAGCTCTGGCACAGCTGCTTCTGGGCACATTTGGTCACTCTCATCATACTCCACAGCACAAGAAACATCTTCTGACATGTCAAGGAGCTTTTGTTCCTTTGTGATTCTAGCCCCCAGAACTTCACAAATTGCATCTATCAGCTGTAATGTTTTGACTCCTGTAATTTCCCTTTGCTCAGAAAACTCCCTTGAGCTATTCCCATCATCAAAGTCTCGCTCATAAGCAGTCAGATACATGAGCTGTGAAGCGTCACACACCGCACAATCCACGTGCACATCGTCACACGCGCTTCCCAACGTAGCAGCTTCCTTCTCCATTTCATCTACCCACGCACTCATCTTCGCACCATACATCTCAATATCTGCATCTAAAGATGAACTCAGATAAGGTAAGATTTCCTCCGACAACTTGAACTCCGAAGCGCTGGCAGAAGGTGCCAGCTCATAACCACAGTCACTGGCTCCCACTGCAACATCTCCAATGACCCTGTGCTCAGCTTCCTCCGAATAAGAACAAATATGCGGGGCCTGACTGAAGCATCTCCCTTTGCTTGTGATATTGCCGTTCTTTTCTAATTCCATTGCACAGATCCTTATGTCCTCCTCCTCCTCCTCAGAATTAATCCACACAGCTCACTGCCACTGCAGCCTCTCAAACGTGTCAACTCGTCTCTTCTTGATCCAGGTTTCACACCGTAATAAAAATTAAGAGAAGTTTGAGATACTCCATGGTATACAAGAGGACACTGCTAATTAAAAAAATACATTGCCAGCCATCTTATTTTTACCTACTGCCCGTGAGTACAACAGAATTGCATGCTACATTCCCAAAGAAATCCTAAGAGCTCACAGAATACAATTAGAAGAATTTGTTGCTCTTGCTTGTGTGATTTCAGTTGAGTAAAACTATCCTCAGAGACCAATGAGCCCTATTTTCTTACACCCCTGGGCAAAGTTTACATTCTCTTACCATGGAAGTGTTTCTTCAGGGATTTCAGCATCCTTGTTGACACACAGCAAGCTACTTACATCATATGCTAACTTCCTAACAGCACCCAGAGCATTCAGATGAGTGTACTGACTCCCAGAGTCGGGATGCTGATGGCCATGGATTTAGCGACCACAAACCAGCCTCATGTCACTCCTGTCTACAGCATCTTAATCTGTGATCAGTATACATATACTGTCTCATAAATATACATATATACAGTTTATTTATCGTAAATATACACCCTCCATTCCAGAAGCTGTAAGAATTTTAAAAACTATTTAAATGAGTTAAGAGGTGGACTTCGAGTTCTGTGCCTCCTGAGAGCTAAAAACACTTAAAAAAAAAAAAAAAAAAGAGGAAACATAATTTTTGAATTTTGGGGAAACAAGAAAAGGCCATCAAGCACAGAACCATAAAAAAAAAACCAACCAAAAACCTTCAAGACCAAGAACTGCAAGGCAGACAGGGGAAGGGAAAGATGGTTTCTCAGATTTGAGTGTTTCTTATACCAACAGAAGCAAGCTGGACAACATACCAGGCCTAATTTTATAGCAAACACGAATTAAATACAGAGAAAAGGCATGTAGGGATGGAGACACTCTTTTTGAAGCTAGTTTCTTTAAATGGCTGTCAGTCTTTCTCTGCCTTCCCCCAAAGTTTATAATGAAGAGGGATACATATAAACATTAGATGTATTTCTCAGCGATGATGTATGCTCTCTAAGCTACTGAAATGAAGCCTCACAATTTTATGTTACAGTCTCAAGCATCTAACCTGACTAGAATCTTCCATAAAGCACCATAAAATACTCTGCCCTGGTGAGACCCCATCTGGAGTACTGTGTCCAGTTGTGGGCCCCTCAGTTCCAGGACATAGAACTCCTTGAGAGAGTCCAGCACAGGGCCACCAGTGTGATGGAGGGAGTGGAACACCTTCCTCATGAGGACAGGCTGAGGGAGCTGGGTCTCTATAGCTTGGAGGAGACTGAGGGGTGACCTCATTAATGTCTATAAATATGTAAAGGGTGAGTGTCAGGAGGACAGAGCCAGGCTCTTCTCAATGATGGCCAGGGATAGGACAAGGGGCAGTCTGTGATTCTGTAACTTCTCCTAAACTTCTTTTTTCTCCTAAACTTCTTTTTTTTTTTCTCCTAAAGAAGCCTACGACACAAGTCTCTGTTCACGCTCCAGAGGAAGCTTCCAGAATGGTGAAACACAGTCCAAGAGGGACCAAGCAAAGGTCTCAAACCAGACACCAGTGGAGCATGAGAGGAGACTGGAAACTCAGAGCTGTTTCCTCACAGCTTCTCCAGGAATAACACACAAGTTACACGAGGTCTGCCTGCTCCAAATTAACCAGTACGACCCAGGTCTTGTATCTCGGAGCAGGACAGCTGTGGCACAGGCCCCCTGAGGTAACTCTGCAAGAGCCCTTCCCCACATGGAAAAATGGCTGTCTGTGGAACCTGCATCCACCGATCCTCCTCCACTCCGGCTCGCTATTAAAATGGCACCACGTAAAATCACTTAAGTCGTTTAACCCAAGTCATCAACAGAAGCCAGTCACCCTCCAAACAGCCCAAACCTTACCGCGGTTTCGTTGCAGAAATATTTTTGTTTCAACCACATGCCCCTCCTTGTTACCTTTACCTCCTAACCGACGTTTCGAGCGGCTCTATCCGTGACTAACACCTCAGACCTCGCCGCACCGCTACCCAAACGCGCCTCAGATGCCGACAAAGGGCTCACTGTGCCCCTCCCCGGGAAGGCTGAACGACCCTTCTGCAGCCCGAAGACAGGCGGGACGGAGATCGGTCGGTCGGCCCCTGCCTCACCTCAGCCGCCTCTGGCGGGCAACAGCAAGCCCCACCGCGGAGCACGCGCTTAACGGCCGCACCTCCAGCCCATTGGTTGCGACGCGAAGGGCTCGAACGCCTGATTGGCCAGCCCGGCTCCTGCGCCCGCCCCGCGCCGCTTCTCCCTCAGGGACGCCCCGCCAGGTTGCCGCGTCGCCTCAGGGCGGTTGGGCGGTTCTCCTCCTCCCCGTCCCGCCTCTCCACCGTCCCGCTCAGCACCGCCAGCCCCGAACGCAGCCCGCGGGGCCTGCAGCGGGCCGTGTGGTGCGGTTATCGAACCCACAGGCAGCCAGGGGCATCCCGTTCCGCCTGAGGGAACGAACGCCCCA
The DNA here is from genome assembly GCA_013399135.1 of Heliornis fulica. Classification (NCBI taxonomy): domain Eukaryota; kingdom Metazoa; phylum Chordata; class Aves; order Gruiformes; family Heliornithidae; genus Heliornis; species Heliornis fulica. The sequence continues at coordinate 145,703 of VXBZ01012774.1, read as the reverse complement.
CAGGCGCTGGAGCTGGGCTGGGGACGCCCAACAGTCCCTGTCCTCTCCTAAACCACCTCCCTGAGCCCCTCATCTCCCCATCTGTTCAATACACCCAGGGGTGGGGACTCCACCCCCTCCCTGGGCAGTCTGTCCCACACCCCCACAGCTCTTTGGGGCAAGACTTTCTTCTGACATCTCATCTGAACCTGCCCTGGTGCAGCTTGAGGCCATTCCCCTTGTCCTGTCCCCTGTCTCTGGGCAGAAGAGACCATCGCCCACCTCTCTCCAACCTCCTGTCAGGTCATTCCAGGCAGGGAGAAGGTCTCCCCTCAGCCTCCTCTTCTCCAGACTACTCCCCCGCCCCAGCTCCCTGAAAAGGTTTATTCTCCAGACCCTTCCCCAGCCTGGTTGCCCTCCCCTGGACACACATCCAGGGGGATGTCTCACACCATCACCCTCCGTCAAGCAACTTGCTGCTTTTGTGTACTTTTACAATCAGTCGGTGCTCACCTGTGTGCCTCCAGTAATCTATTAAAAAGGAACATGAGGCTGTTACAGCAGTATCATCCAAAAAGTCTGTATTTTCCAAGAGAACTTTTGCCAGTAACATCATCATGACAGACCACTCCATAAAAACTACCCAAACAAGTGACATTTTTATTGGCGAGTTCTGCTAATCAATTTCCTTTTCCACGCTAGTATCTCCTAACAGATGCAATTTAAAAACAAAAAAAACCAAAACATTTTGGGTAACATTCATTCCACTTGCAAACAATAAAATTATTTAACATTTGAAAATAAAACAAAGAATAGCAATTTTAAATACAAATTCTAGGAAAACTCATCCTGGTTCCCCCATGTGCCATTCCTCGCCAGGCTGCCACCATCTCACCTCTGCTCTGGGTCAGGGGGCTGGGTACCAAGGCTCTCTCGTTTGGAGCCCAATTAAAAAGACTGGGGCATATGCTATTATTACCATTCAAAGCCCTGTTGTTGTACATTCTTCACAGGAAAACATACACCAGTTTGCAGTAAACCAAACTGTACTTTTTCTTCCCTTATTCTAAAGCTAAGTCATACCAAAAAAGGGGGAAAAAATGTGGCTTCAATGTCCAGCTACTTTAACACACACACACAAAGATTTCTACTAAGAGCATATCCAGGTTGAAATACACATCTGATTTCTGTCATGAGGTTAATGCTTATGGAGTGCAAGATGCAATCTACTTTGAAATAATGAACACATCACTTCTCAATGAGCAAAGTATTGGTTTTAGCCTTTTGGACCAACATTATGTTGCTAGGTTGTGTCTCCTGAATCCTGACAGGAGACAGTTTCCACCGCTACCACAAATAAGAGACGTCCAGTGGCACTGACACACCTTATCAGCAGTTAGTAAGATGTATTTAGCACTTTTGTTTGTATTCTGAAAAACCCTTAGTTCATTTTCTTAGGTCCCAGAGGCTTTGTACACCAGAAATTACACAAGTCAACCACAGAAAATTGAAAATTGGTATCCACAGCGATTTTGAGGTATTCCACAAGAAACCTGGCTCTACACCTGAATGTTCCTCTCAAAAACAAAAAAGAAAACCCAAAGCCCTAGCTGGAGTGGAAATTTCATCAAAAAAGACTCCTCTACTACCCATGGTCCACCACATTTGATCAACAAGGACATACTTATTTCCCCAGGGGCACAAAAAAAAAAAAAGGCCTTTTTCCTCCTTTTTTTTTTTCCTTCCCCCCCCCCCCCCCCCCCAAAAAAAAAATTAATTTCAGTACTTCATTCCTAAATTTCCAGGTACACTCACAAGAGATGAAGAGAAAGGTGTTATGTTCTAGCCAAACCAGAGAAAAACATTCAGACACTGTTTTTGGTTTATTTAATTTCTGAAGGTGCTGTAAGAAGATACAAGTGATCCCCTTAACGTTGAAAATAGCAGCGGTTTGTACTTTAACCTCCAGTCTGCAAGGAAGAGGCTGGGGAAAGATGTGAACCAGAAAAGTCTGAAGACCAAGTGAAGAAGAAATGGTCTCCCCACCCCCCCATTTGGCTTGATAGAACCGTATCTACTGAGGCAGTCAAGCAGGAGAAGCTGCTCCACAGCATGAGCTGGTTCCTAAAGGACCATTAAGTTAGGGCTTAAGGGGGAAGGACAGCATTATCTTGTTGCTCTCCTTTGAGTAGTACATTCAGAATAATTTCCAATAAACCAGAGCTGTAGTGCTAGTTGTGTATAGCAAACTGCCTGCACCATTTTTATTGGTTAGGTTATTTTTCAGGAAAAGTGGAAAGCCTTTACAGTGACCTTAGAAGGAAAATAACTTGCTACTTCTGTAATTGTAGAAAAACCACAGGCAGGAATATTTTCTAAAGTGCTTCTTTTTACTTATCAGTTGTTTTAAAAAACAGACTCATAGTTTGTAGCGGTATAGTTCCCTAGTAGTTCACGGACCAGTAGATAGTTTCTGATGTAAAAAACCCATTATGAGCAAATGACACTTGCTTGGACAGATGCACCAAAGTGAGTGATTTAAGTGCAAAACCCACCATTTCTCAAAACATGGCCTTATGCTGGTTTATTAATGTGACTTTACACCCTTCCAAAAGTAGTTTACTTCAATTCCGAGAGCAGGGATTAAATAATACAAATAAAAGTTGAAAATTCCATGAAGCTATTGCCTATTTACCCTGAAATAAAATAAGTCTTATGATTCAACTGGTGCAAAAATCCCTCCAAACACCTTGTTTTATTGGCAAAGTCATTTAAGGTCACTTTTGCTTGCAAGACCATCTTCTTCCACGGTTTCCACTGAAGGAGTTTTGCTTTGTAATGGCTTGTGGTTCCACAGTGATTTGTAAATGAAAAACCTACTATGAATAACTCTACCGTAGTTACTAAATTACAGATACTGTCATGAGAAAGTCCAAAACTTAGTGTTTTGGGTTGGGTTTGCTTTTTTTTTTTTTTTTTTTGAATTTTTCAGCAAGACACAAAATTCCAGTCCAGTTAAAGTGTTTTCTTTGAATGCCATTTTAAATGGCAATAAATGGCTGCTGTGCCTTCTGGATGGCGAACACAACGCGACGTCCCATGTGCTTCTTGTAGGGTAAACGGGATATTGGACTTCAGATGTATGGTGTGGAAAGGCTCCCGCAGGCACAGCCATTTGGATCAGCTACTCCTATGTATATAGTGCAGTAGGTTTGGATCTGCTTAGAGAGAACCACGGCTGGGTGGCACGTAGCAAACTTTGGGGTTGTCTGTTCTCAGAAGGCATGACACAAAGCATCCCGGACAGCAAGAGACAGAAGCATCTGCAGTGTTGTTCTGGTTCTGTCAAGTAGTAGTAGCTTCCATGGAAAGGTGGTGGTTATTGCTGAGACAGTAAAGCACTCCGGTTGGCTTTCATCTTCTCCAAGCGTTTTACTAGGTGACCGTTGCTGACTTCGAGCTCTTCTGTTTTATCCAAAGCTGAACGAAGCTGAAGGGAGCAAGCAGAGAAAAAAAATAATAAACAAAACAAAAATGTAACTTGTGCAGCATTTTCCTTTTCCAAAGAGAAAGCAAGGTTTGTAGCTACCAACAGTAACCAACTGCAATTTCCTTGGAAGATAAAGCAGTTGAAACTCCTGTTATCAGAGTTAAAAGAGATGTTTTGTAACTGCTTTGAAGACCACACACAGAGATACTTGGAGCCCAGTGCCAAGAATCCAAGGTATTTACAGAATGCTGAACAAATGGCTGGGAGCTTGCCTCAACTTCAGAGGCTTGGATCTCAGAGATACCTGCTGGGTGACACATGCCTGTCTCACTGCCTGGCTTTTCTATTTCTGGTTCCCCAAACTACAGCCACCGCCGTGACTTCGGTGCCTTGGTGTTCTATAAAACCCACCACAGGACAGGGGGAGGGAGAGAGAGGTGGACTGCACAGAGCAGTGTTTACAGGCACAGCAGAGGAGGATGACTTAGAAAAAAAACAAGAGCCACACTGAAGAAAACCGCCTTGGGAGGCAGGTGTGAAAGAGGCTGACAAATGTATTTAAATGTATTTACATTTATCAGCTGACAAATGTAGTTACCTGGAGAGAAAAAGAAATTTGGCAAGACAAGCAAGGTCAGAGTTACAGACAGCTTGAAGATGCCGTGTTTTAAGAGAAAAAGAAACATGGACTGAGTCTGTGGAAGGACACACCACAGCAAACTGGCATGAACAGATGGACAGAGCAAGAAAACCAGGCTCAGTATGAACAATTTAGTGCTCAAGTTTATAGTGCTGTTCCTGGTAAGGTGTACCCAAATTAACCTTGCAGCAGGATTTCCAGCCTTCTGCTCCTGTAATTGCTGATCACTCCTTCTAAAAAAGACCAGTATTTGTATTTACAGTCCCAGAATTTAAACAAAGTGATGAGCCTTCAGGTACAGCACAGCACAAGGACAGCACAGCAGACACAGGCACTCAGCCTGATGACTGTGGAGCCACATTAATATTCAGAACTGCAAGCAGCACGTGAACCTGAGCATGTAGAGGATGCTTTTAGGTCCAAGCTGCACAGGAACACCCTGAGTTTGCTCTGGAGAAGTAACTCCAATACAAATCAAGGTGTAAGAACCCAGTTTAGGAAGGAATGGTGAAGTGGCAGTGAGAATTCACAGTTGTGACTGTTACCCCAGCTTGGGTGCTGTAAGTCACGTTCAACATTTAGAACAAGTAAATAAAGCAATTAAAAGAGCAGACATTTCTGCCAAGAAGGGCAGTTCCTCCTCTAAAACACCCCAGCCAGCCAGGTCTCCCCCACCCCACGCAGGCTGAGTGCTGTGTGACAGCTTGCACATCGGTACCTCTCTCTGCAGTTTGCGTTTCTCCGCTTTCAGCTCATCTTCTACTCTTTCAGCATTTTCAGCAGCAGTTTTGTAGCGGGCTACCTGACCTTCCAGTCGTATTACCTAGGGGAAAGGCAAAGTCTTCTTTAATTAAAATCTGTACCAAGAAGTAATTCTGAAGTTTTACTCTTCCACTAGTAGTTAAGCAACAACTGGAGTTGCTTTTTTTTTTTTAACTGAGGCCTATTTAAGTGGCAGTAGGAACACACAAAGGCAGGGTGACCCTGGTAATTAACACCAGATCTTTTATAAATATCCATATTTAATATGCTTCCAGCAACATCACCAAAAGAATACAGCCCCTTGGCTAAATTTATTTTAGCAAGAGTACTGCTGACATACTCTGGATGTCAAAATTGAACAGTCTTGTATAAAATCCACATCACATGCCAGAAGCCATTAAAACATTGTCGAAGCCCAGGCATAACTAAGTATTCTGAAGTAAGTGCTCTCAATACACCTTTGCCTTCAAACACTTCTGAATGATATATTCCCTCATACATAAATGAAACCATTTCAGTCTTTATGACTTGAGTGCAACAGCCCTGATGCTCCAACATGCCTACTTCTTATTTTGAGGTAGAATCACAGTAATCATGAGCCCATCAACATATGATAAAACACATTTTCTCTTTGAATTCTCACCATGCCTAAACAAACAGAACAAACCAAGAAACTTACATTCTGCTCCAACGCTGTTATTTCTTGCTCAGACTTTGCTAGTTTAAATTTGAGATCACTGATCTGCCTGTTGGCATCTCCTAAAAGAATTGCAGATTTATCAGATACGTCAGAACAAGTGTTAATGGTGTCTATCAAGTCTGCCACAGTCTCTGCACTACAGGGATTCACTTGGGGCAGCAGCAGATCAGCAAGTGCTACCCAGCAGACAGGCACTATTGCCCATCTCACCCAATTCCCTTCTGACCACTCAGAGCAGAACTAACCAGGAACTTGCCCCCAGCTGAGAACATGAGGGAGATTTCCAGTTGCAATCCTACTCAAACACAGGATTTCCCTTCCCTCACTTCTAGGAGAGGTGCAGGGCCAGCTCTCACTTTGAAGCTCCCTTACAACAGAATGATCATTTTTACATAGAGCCATGTGGTTATTGTACAGACAAGTTTTCTCAATCACACACAGGACACAGAAGTTCTCTTAAAATCAAACCATAGCTCACTTTGGAGGTCCATCATGTGCATATCTGTGCCATTTTCTAGCACTTCATCTTCTGACTGTGTATTGTCCATCTTGCCATTCCTTTGCTTTTCTTCCAGTTGTCCTTTCAATTTTTTAACCTGAAGGACACAAAATAATTTGTTATTACAACACGGAAAACTGTGGCTCAGGACTCAAATTTGCAAAACAACAAAATTAAAAACCCAACAAATTTATAAAACAACCAAAAATGGTTTTAAAGTTAAAAAAAAAAATCTGTTGGTACAAAATAATCTCCTATAAATCCTTTTTGGCAAATGACACATTATATTTTACATATCTGTACATAAGTTCTGGTCCAAACATAATGAGTGGAAGATGATGGTTTTGTTAGACAAGCCATACATGTTCTGGAGTCACATTCACAAATAACATTCCTAAAAACCCCAAACTGTGACTGAGTGTGAAGTCTCAAGGCCAAAGATATAATCCACGAATGAGAGCACAGAGCATCCTACAGAGAAAGAGATCAGCTGAAGTCTTTTGACTAAGCTTAACATCTCCTGTGGAGTATCATGGTACCAGCAATAATTGCTTTAATTGCTATTTACCCATGATTCCTCACGCATTTCTTTCTGTGGCCCACTGCCCACAGATCCAGCAATCGGGAAGACTTGTGTTTGGAGATAAAATTTACAATTTCTGGGTCATATTTTCTCATTTTTTTTTCCCTGGACTTGGTGAACTTGAAGTATTTCATTGTCAGAAACAGTCATGGAGCAGCTTTAGGTGACTAAGAACAGCAATCTGTGAGCACTGAATGGGACCTGCTGGCCACAGGGATCAGGCACACCAGGTAGTATCTTTCTTCCCCTGTATTCTGAATTAACACAGGGGGGAAATGTTTCAGAGGGGGAATAAAGTGGCCTGCAGTGCTGTCAGCAGAAAGAGCAACCCAGCACACGTTCCAAAAGGCAACAGCGCTGCTGTTCTACACCTTACAGCTGTTGTGATGGTCTCTGTTACACTTCTCACAGCTTTAGGAGCACACAACGTTTGGTTTTCCTGTCCTTACCTGGTCTAGTAAGGATTCTCGTTCATCAATGAGTCTTTTCATCCTGTCTGGAAGAGAAAACCACAAGTTCAGTGCTGATTTGATGGAGCTGCACTTTGCAGAGCTCATCTGCTATCAGACCCAACCGTTAAGGTTAGTGAAGATGAAGGTAGTTATGCACGTACCACGGGAAATGAGGCCACAGACAGGGCTGGGAAGGGGCTGCAGCCAGGGGAGGTTATGTCATTCTCACAGAACATGCTTGTCACGGCAGTAGCAGCACCCAGCTGCATGCAAAGAGGCTAATCTTCTACGTTAGGTTAGCATGCAAGAACTCTAGGGTCAAAGACAACTGCAACACAAAATCTCACAAATCTTTACAGTTCAACGAAATGAAAATACTGTAAACACCTATAATCACAGCTAAGCACATTCTCAGCACTTTAAATGTTCACTTCTTTCACTAAACAGCACAGAGATGATACTTGGTGTTATCTCCTGTATTATGACCAAGAAAAACCTTCTCCCATTCATTAAATTATTTTTGTTTCCAATGGAGCAATCTGGTAAAACATTCTTTTCTCCTTCATAGTCAGTTCTCCTGGTCAAACATCAAGCAGGTGATGGGCAGTCTGGACCAACTGTTGTGTTACACTTCACCTTGGAAGTGCTACAGATCAGCACACGGGTATGTGTGGCACTGATTAATAAAGTACACGCTGTGGAGTGAGACAACTGGAAAAGAGAAGTAGAAGCAAGCGGCCAAATCATTTCTGTTTTTTCTTCCCTATTAAGGGATGCAAAATGGGAAAGCATTTTTTGCAGATGCTGTTGAGTTTTCGTATTGCTAAAGTTACTTTACCTCATTAATTAACATGAGTCTGTTCAGGTACACCTTAACACAAGTACACTGGAACACAGCATTCAAACATTCTTATCAGAAGAGGATCAACTGACCTCAGACAGGTCTCACTCCACAAGTCTGACACATGTTTACTGCAGTTTTACTTAGCTTGCCTCCTTGCCAGCAAGTGGTTGGTCACCTAGGCAGAACCAAGCCAATGGGTTGGTTTCCAAGTGAGAGTCCCTTTACAGCCACAAGCTGGGAATAATGTGGCAAGGCACTCCCCTCCTGGGTATACACATTCCCAAATACCAGCAGTCCTCCCAGAGCATGGAATAAAACCTTTACCTTGGCTTCTTACGCAATACCCAAACGCAGATCTTAAAGTGACATCCCCATCCAGCAGTTCTGCACGTTCATTCTGAACTTCCTCCAGTCCAGGTTTTTGTTTGTTTAAGCTATTTGTAACACACTCAGCATTGTTAAACCTGAGCATTGAGTGAAAAAAACAAACTAACCCAAACAAACCAGGTTTTTGGAAGCTATCAAGAATAACAAAACTGACAAGTATAAACCTTTTCAAAATAATAAAGCAATTTCACATATCTATGTGGAAAGGAAGCCTAAGACAGAGATTCCACAGAAGATGCAAGTGATGAAAAAATAAAGCTCAATGAAGAAAGCAAGGAGAGCAATCAGTGTAAGACAAGCCAGAGGTATTCACGCTTGGAGAGAGGGTTGAGAGTCACAGTTCAGCAGCAGTCAAGAAACGAGGCCACTAAGGCTTGGAAAGAGAACAAGGACTGATGCAGGACACCTCCAGGCCACCAAAAAATCAGCCCAAACTTACTCCTAAAGGGCCAAATAATCTGCATTGATCCCCAAAATAACTTGGTTGTACACACAGCTAAGTAACTTTCATGAGCCCAGCCACTGCTGGGGTGAAATACACCTGCCTGAAGAAAGGACACCTGCCCCACTTCCCAGTACGGAAGCACATCAGCTTCTCCCAAACCTTTGTCCTGAAAAATGGCCATTAGCATTTTGGGATGAGCCTTCAAATCTCTCTCACCATAAGTTCTCTGGTGCACCCCACTTGGGCAGAAGACATGCTGGCAGCAGGATTTACAAGACCACAGAAAAATTCTATGGCTAAAATTGCTGTTTACCTAGAAAGCCTTTCTGCATGTCTAGACAAAGGACTCTTAGGTTTCACGTCTCTTAAAACCCCACACTAACACAGAGATCTGTAGCTTTACTGGGCATCTCTGCAGAGTCACCTCTGTTTTGCATTCAGGAGACCTTTTTCTTTGATTTGCTTATCAAGGGCTTTGAGAAGAGGCGAGCAGGAAAGCACAGGCTACTGAATCAGGACACAGAAGCAGCTAAGGACAACCCTCTGTAACAGTGATTATCCTTATTTCACATGTGAAGATCCTAGAAAGAATAATTAGAGCATGACATTCATCTCACATTTAACTTTGGCAACACAACTGCAAGAACCCAGCAGTCAGATCGATAGTAGGCTGGGTAACAAGCCTCCAGATCTGTCAGTTTGGTTTGGATCACAAGAAGACAACCTCAAGTAATGACTTCAGCTCTTTCCCAGAAGAGGGATACTCCTGGGCACAGGCTGCTGGGACAGAGAAGCAGCAGCATGGGATTTAGGAGACATCAGCTTGCAATACTGATTTTGAGGGGGACAGGAGGACTCTTCTTCTCCAAGAACTGGAGCTGCTCTTAAGACCCAAGTGTCACACCATGCAGGTGTTGCTCACCACAGCAGTCATCAGCAGACTGTCCCTGCTCAAAACAAAACAAAAGGCAAATAATATTCCCTGGTTTTTTGTTGTGATTTAGGTCTGGTTCTATGATTTCTCTTCACCTTGTGATTTCCTGGTTTCACATCAGTTTTCACAAACAGACTTTTTTGCTATCTTTCAAACACAAAACCAATGGAAGGCACAAGCTGGATATTTTCTTGTATCTGTCAGAAACAGCAGGGAAAATGCTAAAAGTGGTTCTCAACTGTGCAGCTTTACAAGAGATGTGTTTTATAGTCAGTTCCTCCTGAACACTGGTCCCTCCCTCTGTCTTATGGCATACATCCCCCTCCATCACCAGCTGGCACGTGCTATTTAAATTCTTACATTTGGACCATAAGATCTCACAGTTCCCTTTATCTTCATGATGATTTTCACCTCCATGTGTGTATACTACAACAAAAAAGTGAAGAGGTAATGAACACCACAAACTTTTCCTCCATGGTACTTGCCCACTTCCAGAAGTCAGAGAGCGGCTGCCACGGAGGTGCCAAGCAGATGAAGTTCAAGAAGGGATTTACAGCACCTCAGCTATTCTTCAGTGCCTGTCCATGTTCCTGCTCCTACCCCAGCTTCACTGAGAGCTGGCCAGTTACTGCAGGATAAAAGCTGGTGCATGGACAGTTAGTTAAGACCAGAGTTGTCATTATTTCTCCTAATTTGGCTCAGAGTTGTTTATAGATCCATCCACAGATATAGGTGAAGCCTGGTAAGCACATTTAATTAAATATTTAAGTGCACTTAATATTTAAATACATTCAGAATACTTTCACCATTAAACCATTATTAGTTTTGTGAGTATAGGAGAGACAAATCTTTAAATAAACACTGCTACATAGTAAGAAGAGGAGCTTTTAAGAGCTGTGACCTTTTAGATTGGCATTTAGTGTTAACCCTTACAAAGAACAACTGCTAATACTTACAGAAACCACACTGGAACTGTTGTAAGTTGGAGAGAAGCCATATGAAAGGAGTTAGGGGTTTACAGCTAGGGATGCCATCATATATTAAAGGTCCCCAGACACCAGGGCACGTTCCTAGCTCTTCTGTCTATGTAGCACAGCACAATAAATTTAACAAGGCTGCAGAAAAATGTTTTTGAAATGATATAGATTTAAATCAACATTTATGTAGGCTTATAAACAGTGCTCTGGACAGGCAATTTAAAGTATAAAATAAGTTTATTTCAATTATATACAGTACATTTTGATACATGTCTTGAAATTTTGCAGTCTGTACTCCATTAACTTTGTAACACCAACACAAACACAGCTTTCCGTAACTTCCCCCACCCCCCCCAGCTCCTCAACTGGCATTCCCTTGGGACATCACTTAAAAACAACTTTAAGGGAATTTTTCATTAGGCAGAACATGCTCTTCCTCCCAAGCACTAGCAAAGATGCAAGAAAAAAACCACACCAAAGGAGTCAGGGTGTCTAATTTATGCCAGCAATTCAAAGCAATCCAGCTTTTCAAAAAGGCACTGGACATGTACACAGAACAATTGTCTTTGGTCTGATATCCAGCAAGAGTTAAGACATGCAAAGTTTTCTTTCCAGAAAGGAAGAGGTAAGAATTTTTTCAGTGATAAATACATTCCTTCAGAGTCATAGTTTGGAAAAAACCAACCCCAACGAGTAAGGAAATGCGATCTTAAATGAAAATATAATCCTTGGAAAAATAGATACTTTATATATTCATAGCTAGACAGTACTTGATAGCATTTTACAGTGTTTACTGACACTTTTTTTGGAAAAAAAATAAAACCAAAACCACGTGAGATGGTGTGAAGGCCTATGGTGGTGCAAAGTGATAAAGATCAAGTAAACATGTACATAGTTACTGTTTTTTTTTATTGTACCCCCTAAAAAAAATAAAATTAATTGGTTCCTAGGCTTTAACCATTCAGAAAGAAGTTCCAATGCCAGATCAGTTGTGCTGATCTGCAGAGTTCCTTCCTGAAGTGTTAAGTGCACACATGCGTGTGTGTGCCCGTAAGTTCATAAAGGTCCAATGAATTTAACTACACTCAAGACATTTATTATCTGTGCTATGAAAGAGAAAAAAAAAAGAAAATTTCCTTCAAGAACTCCCCTCAGTAGCAGTTACCAACACTAAAAGTACTTTAATTGCATTGTGAATAGTAGATTTGTGAAGTTTGCTCTTTTGGTGATAAACTTTAAACCCTGAGGCACAGCAAAGCCAAACCCACACCGTGTTTCTCATGGCTAGGTAGGAACATCAATAACTTGCACTGTTACCACTTCCATAACATTGTACTGTGATGAGGGTTGATTATAAAGAAAAAAAAAAAGCATTCCTAAGGTCTGATGTGTTGTGCAAAGTGCATGCTTCTGTGCTGGGACCAATCAAATGGCATGTCATTCACGTAGCCTTGAGAGTCTCAACTTAAGATATGGTACACTCATCTCTGTATTTCCCCTTACCCCTTCTGCCACCCTGCAAATCCTCCTTGCTTTCATCCCTGTTACTGCCACCACCTTCCAGATACTGTTCCAAAACATTTTCATTGGGTATTTTTTCTATGTCATTAGAATCTGATGCTTTGATTTCTTCTTCCATCACATCAGTCTTCTCATCAGTTCTCCACGATGCTTCCTCTTGCAAGCACCCTGTTTTTTCAGGCTCATCTTTTTCATGCTGCAAGCTGTCATCTTCAGTCGAGGCACCTTCAGTTTTTATTTCTTCTGTTCTTTCTCTGGCTTCTTCTGTTTGGGTGGTTTTTCCAACAGCACCATTTGCTCCATCACCCTCTTCTTTCTGAGCATCAGCTTTCTCTCGGTCACGTTTTTCATCGGTTCCTAGTATCTGTTTTGACTCTTCATCAAAATCAAATGCATCACCATCATCTTCCAGTCTTTCCTCTGTTTGACCCTCCAATTTAACTTCTTCACTAACATTTTCATCTTGCTCAGCTTTCTGTGCCAGGCACGTATCTGTACCTTCCTCAGAAGCAAATCCATCACCGTGGTGGTCTGCAAGCTCTAACTCTTGCTCATTTTCTTTCAGAGTTTCTTGATCAACTTTGTGTTCAGCAGTTCCCCCAACATCTGCAGCTGCCTCCCCTTCCTCTTGTTTAACTACATTCTGCATGTCACCTTCTAAAGGGTGGGTTTCCTCTCCCACCGTATCACCTGTTGTTTCCTCACTACACTGAACTTTTTGAGGCTCTACCTGTGGCTTTAAATCTTCTACCCTTTCTGTCCTAATTTTCTTGCCTTTCCCAGACTCATCCTCCATTTCCAACTCTGACTCCATGATTTTTTCCCCTAAAAGACCTTGGTCTAAGCTGGTTTCCTGAGCTGTCACCTCTTTCTCAGAATCTGAGCTTGGCTCTGCCCGCTGCAGCACACTTCCTTCTACCTCAGCAGTACAGCCTTCAGCCTCCACAGACTCCTCATCCTGCTCACCTGTTTCTGCAGAATCTGAACACATCTCCAGCTCTTCCATTAAGACTTCCTTCTGTCCATCCTTCTCAGCTGTAGCATTGTCAAGCTCAGTTTTATCATGCATGTTTTGCTCCTCCTCTGATGATGCTGAAGGACTGTCCTCTGAACAAACTGGGTGGATGTGTGCCTGGTCTTCACCATCTTCCTTCTTGCTTGGATCTGCTGGGACATCACTTTCACCTAACTCCCTCCCCTCCAAACCCACAGACTCCATTTCCCTCGTCTCACCCTGATCCCTGTTCCCAACCTCATGTTCTTCTTCAGCTCTATCACCTCCTGTTTTATCACTGCTCCCATCAGTGCACTCTTTGCTTTCAACCAGCTCTTCTTTCAAGACATCTGTAACCTTGTTGGCAGCACTTCCTTCTGAGCACTGGAGCCCCTCAGTGTGACTCTCCACATTTACCTCATCACTAAGCAAGTCTGCTCCTGTCACCTCTGCCTGCTCAGAAACCAACTCACAGTTCTCCCCTGTCACATCAGCTTCCTGAGCCATTTCATTATCACTCAGGTCTTGGCTAGTTTCAATAGCCTCTTGTCCTTCCTGCTTGCCTCCAGCTTTTTCTAGTTCATGCTCTGTACCCAGAACACCAGTTGCCTCCAGAGGAGGCTCAAGCCTCTGAGAGCCTTCCTCTGAGCTCTGATCTGTCCTTGTGTTTAAGTCGTGGTCGTCAGCCTCCGTACTAACGGGCCGTCGGGCCGCTGTGCCCACGGGCTCAGTCTCCTCGCGCGAGTCATCCGCGTCACTATCACCACTTGAAGAAGCGCTGCCTGATACGTGTTCTGTAAGGCTCTGAGTTGGTTCTGATAACCTACTCTCTGGTAACATCACTGTTGACAGGGCATCGGGCTCTTCGACCATGTTCTCTGCCTCTGCACTTCCACCAGCATGCAATGTCTGTACTTCCTGCTCCTCCTCACGCTCAGTATTCTGCAAGATTTCTCTTTTCCCCATATCCTCCAAAATCTCATTTTCAATGTCCACTTCATTGGCTTTGCCTAAAAGATCATTGAGAAAGGTGAAGGGACCGCACCGCAGCGCTCACCTCCCCACGTAAAAGCCCACAAGAGAAGGAGTCAAAGAACAGGTTAATGAGAGATCAGCTTTTGCCAATTACGTGAGGCAAAGCAGCCATTGAATTAGTAAGGGTCCGGGCTGAAAGGGTGAAATTCACCACCACCCTCTCGAAGCAGGGAGTCTCTGGTGCTGGCTTGTGTCCTAAAGTACAAGATCTACACTTTAGAGGAGGAGAACAACCCTTCCAAGCAGTGCAATTTAACAGCAACACTAACAGGAAAGATTATCTTTTCCTTGTCAGTGTTACCTACCACTTTACCATAACAGCACTCTCTGCATGCAAGAGCACGTTTGATGCCACTACAGTGAAGTAATGGAGGATTATTTACTAATATTTTACTCTTAAGGATCCTAACAGGCATCATCAGCATATGAGACAAATGCTGAGCATGACATCTGATTGGCAAGCACGCACTTCAGCCGTGTAACACCAACACAGACCAAAGCTCCGGCACTCAGTGCCCCTCACAACCACCTCAGCCACCCAAAGGGACGGGGACTTCCGTGGGCTTTTTTGGGTGGGTCTGTAACAGGTTTTCCTTCAACTTCTATTGAGAAGCAACAGGTATTAGAACAACAGTGGGTTTGGCTTCAGCAGTTAGCTTTTGGGTGTATGTTGCACCTATTTCCCCCAAAAACCCCAAAACAAAACCCCCCAACAGAATGAGAGGTAGAAAGCACACTACATTTAGAAATACACCCTTACCTTGGGTTTTGTGTTCCTTATTGTTTCCACACAAACTGAGTAGGGGGAAAAAGCAGCCACCAGCTGAAAGCAAGCTGGTTTGCATTTGCAACAGTTGGCTGCCTCTTGCTATCTACTAGTATGTTCATTTAGAACAAAACCAGGAAAAAAATGTCAATTATTCCCTTTCCTTCCACTAGCATAAAGGTTCTCAAAGGACATTCATCCCAACTGCCTAAGGAGAAAGGTTTTGCCAACCAGATTTCTCCTCCCTAACACTACCCATCCCAGAGTTACCTCCTTCTGAATTTAAGTGTTAATCCTGTTATAGCAAGTAAAATCCTTTGAGTGTTAGTATGTCCTGCTCAGTGGCACTAGATTGGATATTAGAAAAAAGTTCTTTCCTGTGAGAGTGGTGGAGCACTGGAACAGGTTGCCCAGGGAGGTGGTGGATGCCCCTGGATCCCTGGAGATGTTCAAGGCCAGGTTGGATGAGGCCCTGAGCAACCTGATGTAGTTGGGGGTGTCCCTGCTTCTTGCAGGGGGGTTGGACTAGATGACCTCAGGGAGTCCCTTCCAACTCTAATCATTCTATGATTCTAGATGCCATGAACCATGGATTCACATGTCTGTGTGTGCTGGCAGTGCCCAGCACCACTGTTCAGCAGATACCTTCAGTCCCTGGGCATATAAATGAACTGGCACTCAGGTTCTTTACAGGAAACTGTTTGTTGGGGTTGTGGGTTTGATTTCTTTTCCTCTAATACTTTAAAGGTAAGTGCTGAAAAATACCAAACAACAGTAGGATCATTCTGGGACTATTATCAAATTCAGGGTTTCAGTAATAATCTGAATGATTGCTACTTATCTGTACTGAGGTGTTTGTATTGTTGGCCTTTGTCACCTCGAATGGGAAATGAAATCTGTCTCTGCAGGGAACTGCACAATGTACTTGAGGTGATAAATCAATATGAAGCAGGAGAATGCGTAGGAAGTGATTTGACAAGTCGCATGCTGCGTGATGTGTTAATTGTCCCACTAACAAACGCCCAAACTCCAAGCAAAGATGAATGAACAGACAGAGAGGATGATGGGAAAGGATATGCAGCACTTACCTAGCGTCCCATCCCCTCCTGTCTTTAACGCCTGAGTTGTGCCTGGAGCACTGGAAGAATCCAAGTGTCCTTCGTTCTCGAGAAGGTCTGATGTCTCCCCGTTGGTGGCTACATCGGAGTCTGGGATTATTCCATGTTTCTGTGGAGAAGCAGGAGAAATGCTTTAGAGCCTGCTGCTCAGAAAGGGGAATGGCTGGAGGTCAGGAAGAGCACAGGGTATTACACTTCTCAGTCCTGCCATGAGGACAGAAAGCATGTGATCCCAGGTTTTGTTTGGGCTTTTAAACATAAATCTGCTGAGTAAAGTGTTCCTCTGAGAAGCATCTCCTACAAAAGCAACTACTTAGTCCTACAGTCTGTCCTGAGAGCTCACAGTCAATATTAGGGGGAAGGGCCTTATACAGAAAATTCCTGAAATAGCAATATAAAAAGAGAGTGCTTCCTACTAAGCCAGGTTCAATTTTTTTCTGAAAAAAAAAAAACCAAACCAACAAACCCAGTCCCAAAACCACACAAGATAAGTCAGCAGTTGAATAGAAGCTTCTTTTATTCCTCTGGCATACCTTCAGTTGCTCCTTCAGCACAACCACTTCATCTCTAAGGTCATCCCGCTCACTCCTTATGGAATCAAAGAAATCTTTCTGCCTCTCTAATGCCTGAGTTCCCAAAACAGAGGGCGAGGAGATGTGGAGAAAGGAAGGAAGACAAGTAAAGACCATGAAAAGCAAGTGCACATGAGAATGAGGAGATTTAAGGTATCCAGAGGTTCGTGGAAGTAGCATGTATGAAAAAGGTGAAGTTTACAGATTCAAGGACTGAGTTTACACACACAGAGCTAAGCTTCAAATCCAAGAAACCCACAGCTTCTTCAGTAACCAGGAATCCCCAATCAGTCCTTCACCTGAGGAGCCACTGTTCCCTCTTAGCTGCTGAACAAATTAATTCATACCCACATTGCCTCAAACCGCCCGCTGAAGTCAGAGTGCAGTTCCCATCTGTTAGCAGAGCGGTGGGAAAGCAGGCCCAGCAGATTTTAAGCATCTTTTTATTCCACTGTTTGCCATAATGGGTGCAGGACATGTCAGCCAATTTGAAAGCTGCCAGTAAGTCATCTTTACACTGGGATGCACCATGTCCAAATGAGTACTTGCAACCAACCCCCCCAGTATCTCTCTCCAAATACACAGACAGACCAGTAACATTTTGAATTCCTGACTGCTTGAAGTTACTGGACATTGCAAGCACAGCCAAGCTGCCAGATTTCTTTCTCCTTCTATCTCAGAAAGTCTTCCAGGACTCATTGTTAGAAGAGAAAGCTGTGCTTTCCTTCAAGAGTGGGTTTCCACTTGGCTTTGCTAGATGGTGGCAGGAAAGGATTAGAAGCCAGGGCTCTCTAGAGGCTTTCACACCAATAACTATAAATAGCTCCATTGCTTCTGTATCACACACCGCTTTCTGCTCAGCCCACAGATCCAAGCTGAACGAGCAGAAATCCAGTGCTGATTGAATTGCATTATAAATAGCACTTCCCCTCTCAATATGGGAAATACAAATGGTGCACAGCAGCAAATAAATCACCCCAGGTTTTGAAATCAGACCAGCTGCTACGTTTTTCTTGGATTTTGTGATGGCAGCCAAGGACCCAATCTGCTATTTGCTACTTCACTGGGAATACAGCAAGACAGCACGGCAAGCAAAGTCACTGGGGAGGATTTTAACTGGGAGGTTTTGCCAAAGCAGGATCAGCTGGAGAATGACAGTGCCACTCTGAACACATTTCAGGAGCTGACAGTCCTACCCCTATTTTTTTGTCTTTCCATTCTATTGTCTCCTGAAGATCAGAAATTTCCCTGACATAGCTCTGCTGTTTCTGCTGCAGCTGCTGGATTTCCTGAGAGACAGAGGCAAAACAAGACAGAAAGCAGGTAACAGGTTAAAGAAGGTTAAGATTGTAGTGATGCCAAAGAATGAAAAAAGTCAGGTGCTAAGAGAATATCTACACCCAGAGTTTCTGACATCTCAACTAAACCTGCACTCCTGAGGACAATCCTGGCATGACTTAAAACAAGTTTGATGGTTCCACCAGTTTCCTCCATGCCCCCACAAACAGCTGTCCAAAACACAGCTTATTTCATGTTATGGACACAGCACAAGATGACATCCAGCTTCAGATAATACTCAGGAAAGTACTATTTCTACCAGTCTGCTCCAAACCTGTTGGGCCTGAAATACTATTTCTTCAGGTGAGAAATTCAAGTACAGAATAAAATTCTGTGTGCCTGACCTTATACTCTCGTACTGCTAACTGAGAGCATACTAACCAAAGCAGCCATTAAATAAAAACAAATAAAATAAATTACTTACTGCAAGCATTTCTTCTCTTTGCTTCAAAGCCTCTTTGATTTCCATGAACTGAAACTGCAGTATGCTATGAGCATGCTTCTCCCTCTCAAATTCCTACAGAGAATGAAATACTCATGTCATTTTTAGTGATCAAAATTAGCATCCCATGGAAAAAAAGAAAATGCTTACTTCAATGCAATTCTTGAATATTATTCTGATCTCAATTCCACAAGAGTACAATTTTTATCATCTTATTTGCCCTTTTCCCAAGAAATTATCATTCCCTCAAACTCAGAGGTAACAGACAGTGTTCAGCCAGCAAACAGCTTTTACAGTCCTGTCCTAGAGACCTCCTAGAGTAATGGCAGGGAATTTAACCCACTCTTTCCACGTAGCCATGTACTAAAGGTTAGCTAGGCATTGTGGGCTTGGAAAAAAAAGAGTAACAACATGACAAACATGGTGCATGTTCCAGAAATGGTGTTTTGAAGTACACTGCAGGGAAATGCCCCAAGCTCAAGAGCCAGTTCTGAAAAATCCAAGTCAAGCCAGAGATTTATTGTTTAACTCCAGCTCACTAGCTTCATGTAAAACTTAATTCAGCTCTCAGCCAAGTAGCTGACTTAATTATATAAACTGCACAACTCTCTCATGGGTCTTGTGAAGAGAGCTCTGTGTGTAAAAAAATACTCCCAAAGTCACTATGAACAAACCCTTTGAACTTAAGGATGGAATATAAAAGGATATGCAAGAGCATCAATATAACTATTACTTAGAAAACATTGCCAGAAACGGCTTCCCAAGACAGACTCTTCGTGAAGAATCCCATTTAGATGATCAGAACCACATAACCTGCTGCTACTCTAGTTGCTGTAACAGGAACTAAACAAGAACTTTTCAAGTCTCTGACAGTAATTAGGTGGCCTCCTCCCACAGGTCTCTGTGCCCCCTCTCCCCATCTTGCCTTAGCTCTATACATACTTTACTTTTTTCTTCATACTGCCGCCTGGATTCCGCCAGCTGCTCCTCCAACTCTAAGAGCGCGTCCTTCAGGGTATCTACTTGGTACATGAAATTTGTTTTTTCATTGTCTAGCTGAGCATTTGACACCATAGCCTTTTTGTACTTCTCTTCGACTTCTGCTAGAGAGTCCTGCAAAGAACCACCACCACAGCTCAGTTACAAAAGATACTTGACAAACAAAGACCCTCAACAACACAATAAAGTACTAAATCACAAGCACGCTGAGTGTTCCCACAGAAACCGATGCCAATCATGTGCAAGGGGCGCTTTCCAACTGTCCCAAGGTGAGGAGAACCTCCCCTTGTTCCCACCAGAAGCCTCTCCAAGCAAGGAGCCTTACCTCAGGACGGATCAAATGTTTCCTGTTCTCTGCTGCCTCAGCTTCTGCCTCCTCAGAGCTTTCTTCTTCCTCCCTCCTCCCCCTGCCCTGCACATTGGCAGCTTAAAGCAGCTGCTGAAGATGACATGTCGGAATTTTTTTTTAAAGGTAAACTGGCCTTGATTTAAGGCTGCTTCAGCTGATATCTTAGGTCTTAAATTAAGGCAGTTTGGCAGCCACTTCATGCAAATTTCAGGCATCCTTGCAGTGTGGGAACCACTAAATATTTTGTCTTTGGAATTAAAATTTGCCATAAAAAGGTGCAGCTTTTGTGACCTGACGTGTTTTTTTTTCATTAGGTTTGCTACATCACATCCTTTCTTTACAAATTTATTCTGCAAGACACAATTCCCAGGGTCTCAAAAACCTCTGCCATGGACTTGACCTGGATATCAGACAGAGAGGTATCTGTAACAGCAGATACCTCAAAGGAAAGCTCAGGATCATTCCTCATGTTGTGCTGTCAAACTCTGCAGCACTTGATTTTAATACAGAAACAAGAAAATAGCCCCATAAACAAAACAGTGCAAATACACAAACAAGTGTCAACGTTTTAGTTTACAGCTCAAGCAATTGCTCTCAGAACTGCAGTAATTCTAGTAATTACACCCAAAGCAGAGGTGAGCTTCATATACTTCCCTTTTCATTCACTCAGTGGGACTAGAGGGGATAGTGACAAAAAGAGAATGACAAATTTACACTTGAATTGGTTTAGTTTACATTTCTATCGACAAATAAGGAGAATTTATCTTTGGGAATGTGAATTTATACAGTTCCAAACACCAAGTGTGTTTCAGCACGACTTTCCAGCCTAAGGATGAGAAACACCAGTGGAAAGCAACCAGGGTTTGGACAGGATTACACCTCAGAAGTTAGCTGGAAAGGAAGTATATGCAAACAAGTTGGTGCACCACTCCATCAGCATGCTACTTTTTGCTCCCTTAGCATCAAGCAGTGCAGCTTCAGCACAAGTCACCACAGAAGGCAGTCTAAGGGACACTAACTGAAATCACTGATGATTTTAGCACGGTGTGATTATTTTGCTACATCTGCTACACAGCTCTCAGGGAAAAAAAACCACCCTACAGGTATATTTGCATTGAGAACTTGCTTCAGAAGGCAGCATCTCCACCTGCCACAGCCTCGAGCCCAGGGCAGTCAGTTCAGTTCATGGGATATGTGCCTGGATGTCCATATGCTGTTTGCAAGACTGGCTTTTCCACTAACCGCAGCGTGTGCTGCTGCTGCTGCTCACTTAGGAGGTGGTGGAACGGGGAGGCACAAGTCAGATGTTGCACCAAAGTCTGTTATGAGAGTTCTTTGAGGGTGCTCAAGTCAGATGTTGCACCAAACTCTGTTATGAGAATCATTTGAGGGTGCTCTTCATTGAGCTAACCATGAGGTCACCACCTCTCACATGCACAGCTTTCCAAAGGCATGCTGGACCTCAGCAATGCAAAAACATATGAGCTTTTTAACTCTTTGGTTTTCCACAGCACTGCAGGACATGGGGTCATCTTCCAGCATTGGGAGGTTTCCTGGATTAGGAATTTATAGGGAAATGCCTAGTAATTTTAATTTGCTAGTGAAATGATGACATTCTCAACAGCATACACAACATGCAGTAGTAATCAGCAGCCTTCCAGTTAATTTTTGGAAGTGTTAATTTTTTCTCACCACAACCAAGGTCACAACAGATATTTCTCCAGTTAGGGAAATGCCTTCCACACCACTTGCAACCCCTCCCAGGAGAAAGCATGCAAGGTCAGTTCTGGGTCTCACAATGGCTCTCTGAATGTTAATGGTCACACTCCCGACCTGCAGTGTAACAGTACCTTCATTTCTTTCAGTCCCTGCATGTATTTGCCTTCTATGTCCTGAATCTGGTCCTTTAACTCATAGATATCCTGAGGGAGATGGTGAGAAAGGTGAAGGATGCCACTGATGCTAATGGGCAGAAGCACAGCTGACAGGGAGAAAGCAGGTATCCAAAGTTCTCACTTAAATATTTCTACCACACAGGTTAAGCGGGTCTGATCCTAACCTGGAGCCTTGTCGGGCAACGAAACTTCTTGGTTAGAAGTTTATGCTAATTCTGCTCTTCTTGACTGGAAAAAATGAGATCTGCAACGTTAAGGACAAGACACAGACCCTGGTTCAAAGCCTCTAACAATGACATGTCCCAGCCACAGCCCTTCTCTACCTGTCTTTGAGGAACTCTGGTGCCAAGGGTAGGAGCTGCCACAGCAAACCTGAAATACAGGCCACGCTAGGGAGTAGGACAGGCTGTATGAAAACTGGCCCACATACTAAATGTAATTCCAAGTCCTGTTTTACAGTCTCTCCCCTCTTTTGTCCTTGGTCCCCAGCAAATGGCTGTTGGCTCTTTTACCATGCTGAAACTGGGGCAGACCTGCTTCTATCTAAGGTCCCGACACAAATTTCAGGGAGTGTAATGGGCCACAGTGTGAGAATGTGTCAAACTTCATGGACTCACCAGTTAGGTTTCAAAAATACAGCCTCCTCCCCCTCCTATCAATGAAACTCCAGTTCTTACTTCCTTCAGTCAGGATGAGATGTGACTACTATGACTGCTGATTTGCTATTGTATGCCATGGGACTTCACCCAAAATGTCCCTGCAGTACACACTGGCATGCCAGCAGCATCTCTCTGATAAAGCTATTCATGATTCCCTTTGTCAAGAATGCCAAAAGGGGGAAGACAAGACAGTTTCTCTTTTGGAAAGAAGTCTAAAGTGTATTTAATAAATTACAGTCTGTTTAATATAATGTGGGGGACAGCCCTCATCAGTATTGGCTGGTCAGTCCCGATTCCTACTGCCAATTTCTACAGCCCACAATGGAAACATCAGCACTACTTTCAAGTAATCTTCTAGTTTATTAATTTATCAAATGTAAAGCATAGAACCATTCTGACCCAAAGAGTGACAGTTAACAGACAGGTTCCTAATATTTAGCACTGTGTTTATGTATTTCTTACCTTGATTTCTCGAATAGATGCCTCGGTATCAGCTGAGATAGACGTATCCCCACTGCCTCTGCGTGAAGATGTCCCCCCCAGGGAAGCTAAGGTAGCTGCTGATAAACTCGAAACAGTTCGTGCTCCCTACAATCACACATGGGTAAAAACAGCTATAGGTTTTTCTCTAGATACCTTGTGGGTTTGTAGTTTGGGTTTTGTGGGGGTGGTTTGTTTTCTGGCTTTGTTTTTTTTAAACACATATTACATCAACTCTTGCACTTTAAATTATACAAATTTGATTCGAATGACACTTTTTAAGAAGAACAATCAAAACATCAAGATTTAACAGGAAAATTAATGAGAAAAAAATGATCAGATGTGTTTAAACACTGCTGACATGAGCTTGCATGGCTTAGCTTTTAACCTGTAATTCTAAATTAGACAAAGTCTTTGGGGTCTAGTATAGTGCCAGGTATTTTCAAAACTTGTAATAATATATTTTGCAGGTGCTTTTGACTGCCCCTTCAAGCTCCTCTGCCTCCTTTCATGGATATTTATCTGTTCCAGAGCAATACATGAACTGTTTTAGTGTACTAGGCATTCTGCATTAAGCCAATTTCTTGCTACTACAGCAATCATCTCTCAAATTATTACTTCTTTTTATGTAATAGCACAATTAAAATCTAATAAATAAACCCACTATTCACATTGCTTAGCTGAAAGCAATTTCAGCAAACTATTATTGAAGGTCAACTACTTAACCTCTGAAGAACCACAGAGGTTTAAATGTTTGTATGTAGCAGTAGAAGGTGCCAGCAGGTCAACCCATTGTCCTCAGGGGATCTTCTAGATTTCCATATGCTCACTGACAGCTGTAACTACCAAAAAGAATAATTCAGAAGATCCTTCTTACCTTCTCAAAGTCTTTTTCTGGCCTTTCCTCAATCTGCAAAACAAAGAGTTAGATGGAATTGTTATCTAATAAAGGATAAATGAAGGCAGTTAAGATATCAGTAAAGAATCACAGACTCACAGAACTGTAGGGGTTGGAAGGGACCCCCACAGACCATGGAGTCCAACCCCCCTGCCAAAGCAGGTTCCCTAGAGCACTTTGCACAGGTTGGCATCCAGGTGGGTCTGGAATGTCTCCAGAGAAGGAGACTCCACAATCCCCCTGGGCAGCCTGTCCCAGTGCTTCATCACCCTCCCCGTTAAGACNTTCCAGTGCTCCGTCACCCTCATCGTGAAATTGTTCTTTCACACATCAGTGCAGAACCTCCTGTGGTCCAATTTGTGGCCATTGTCCCTTGTCCTGTCCCCACAGACCACTAAGAAGAGGTTGGCCATCTCCTTTTGTCTCCCACGCTTCAGATATTGATAAACATGGATGAGATCCCCTCTCAGTCTTCTCCAGGCTGAACAGCCCCAGCTCACTCAGCCTTTCCTCACAGGGAGATGCTCCAGGCCCTTCCTCATCCTTGTGGCCTCCGCTGGACTCTCTCCAGGAGATCCCTGTCTGGTTTGTTCTGGGGAGCCCAGAACTGGACACAGGAATCCTTAAACCTGCAAATGACCTCATTAACAAGTTCCCTCCCCTCAAAAAGCGGACAGCTCTCTCTGAACAGCATGTCCCTTCTCAGGGCCCAAGGCCGGACAATTCACTTCAAATCTCGAAGCAGTACAAAATTTGGTAGAATGTAGTTATCAATATGAAAACTATTTAGCCTATTAAATAAGACAGAATTTTTTCCCCTATATTCTGTATCAAACACGAAGATGACACTTGATCTATGAGTTAAAGAGTGAGAATACAAAGACCTATGTGGGCATCAACTCAGAGGCCCAGATGTCTTTCTCTGGCCATAAAACCAGCTGCATCCAACTGCTGTGCTGATGTACACAGCAGCTATTTACTTTAGAACAATTTGAAAATATGCCTCAAATGACCCCCAAACAGCAATTTACTTAGAGAGGTTAGGCTTTTTAGTTGAAAGATCAATAGATTTCCAGACCAAGAGAGCTTCTAGAAGTTACTTTTTTGTTTGGTGTTTTTTTTTTTAATGGACCCCAACTGAAAAAAAGGCTCCCTTGGAAGTCTGCCAACACATCCTCTCCCATTCCCAAAAGCAAGATGTCAGACTAGACTGGAGGGACTGTATGGGGTCTGCACCCTCCCCAAAGAATAATAATGGAAAAAAAACTTAAAAAAAACTAAAAAAAAAAAGGAAATCTAAAGCTTAAACGCCCTCATAAGTGCACTCCTCAAGAGAAAGGGTGACTGTGACTTCCAGCAAAGATCCAAGTATGGCTGAGACCACAAAAAGTGACACTCAGTCAAATACAAGGGAGCAGTTCAAAGTCTAAACAAACAGCTCTTATGGCTTCAGTACTCCACTGGAATTTACTAATTCAGAAGAGCACTAAAATCAGGCTCAAAGAAACAAAGCCAAACCAAAGCAGCATTTAGGAGTACAGCGAATTCCCATGGTTACAGACAGCTTAAGGTTTATAAGAAAGCTACAGTGCAAAACCCACATACAACCTGAGGGCTTTGTGTGTTGCTCAATGGGAACCATCCCATCAACCTTTTCCTGCTCTGAAACCAAACAGAATAGACAAGTTCCCAAGAGAAAAAAAAACCCTGAAAACCC
The DNA here is from genome assembly GCA_013399135.1 of Heliornis fulica. Classification (NCBI taxonomy): domain Eukaryota; kingdom Metazoa; phylum Chordata; class Aves; order Gruiformes; family Heliornithidae; genus Heliornis; species Heliornis fulica. The sequence continues at coordinate 120,228 of VXBZ01012774.1, read as the reverse complement.
AAGTGTTTCATCACTACTGACTTTGCTGTTGAGAGCAATTAAAACCAAACCAAAACAAAAACGTGTTTTGCAAAGAATCTTTTTGCAGCTCCATCTAAAATGGAACTAAGCTTAAAAAGGACTGAATGAAGCTCCACAGAAATTCAAAAGTCTAGAGCACTTCAACAACTTCTGGGAACATTCAGCACCACAGTCAAGATGGTTTCCCAAAAGACTTCCAGAAAATCAAGGGCTTCCCCAGATCAAAATCCAAAAGAATAATCTTTTTTACAGGAATTAAGTGAAATCAGGAGAGATCAGATTAAGAGGAAGGCAGGGAAAGGCTGTCATTGAAAACACACCCAAAACCTCCACATCTTTCTTATTGGTTCATATGTGGCACTGGGTTTTGTTTTTAAATTACACAGAGCAACATGTGGATGATCTTACTCACTAGTCTTGATATTACCCACGTTATCCTAGGAAAGAAATCCTAGGGCTGAGCAGGTACCACAAAATCAGCTGTTTACACTGACAACACAACTCATAACACAAACTCCCTATGATTAACATTAAGAAAATGGTAAGAATTCGGTTTTGAAGTAAAATAAGCCAGGCAAAGCACTAGATGTAAACTTTGCAAAGACACCGAATACACAAAGTACTTAAGGGTAAAAAAATTTTTTTTCTTTTTTTTTAAATTTTATTTATATGTATTTTATTTATTTATTTAGACCCCATAAGAGAAGGTCCCCAGTAAAGGCAGATACTTCAGACCCATCAAACTGCTGCTGTTTATCAAGAGTCATGGCAATGTAAATGCTGGCATGGTACTGAAGATCTGTGTATACACCTCTCCCCCACCAAAACCCCAACTATCTCCAGATATGTGTGTGCAGCCTCTCTCAAAGCCTGCCCATTGGATTCAGGGCACAAAAAAAGAACATTTCTGGCCTGTGAAGCCTGCTATGCATTTATTGCAAAACATTCTGTAATAATTCTCTGAGGCAGCTTAGTCTTTAATTATTAAAGCTGTAAGTAACTTCTAAAATTGGGGTGGCTAAAAACAAAACCCATAATGCAGGAGATCATCTTGTCCCTAGTGATGCCTTCACAGATGCACATCCATCCCTTTGGTGCCATGAATGGAATACTCTGAGAATTTTCTCCTCAAAACCAGCAATCACCACTACCAATTTACTGAAACATCAACTTTTGGAAATTTAACCTGTTTTGAGAATAAACAGCTCCCCATTTTAACACAATAGCCTTTTATGACAAGGTTGCCTCCTGCAACACAACACTTTTCTAAGCAAAAAAGTCAGGCTGAAACAAGGTGCATCTAATTTTATGGTTATGTGGCAGTGATACCCTGTGAGGTCTAAAAGAGTGACCTGCAGAAGGACACAAGTCTATTTTGGGTGAATATTCTATTCAGTTTTCATTCTGCTCATCTTTAGCTTTAAAAAGGATAAACCCAGCTTCCCACAGCACTCTGCCACCAGAGGGAACTCCTGGTTCTCAGCTTTCACCTGGAGCAGAAAAACCCTCTGGCACTGGATCCAGTAAAAAAAAAAATCAAACAGAAAGGTCAGGAATAAAATAGGTTTATTTTTAGTTGAAATTACACAAAATTCTTGCCTTGAATAATTACCTTTAGTATCTTCATTTGATAAAGAAAGCCAAAATGATTCCACCTCTCCACCTTCATGGCACCACGCTCAGCGTAGCCCTTGATACAGATGGACTGGCTTTGGGACTTCTCCATATAAAACTACCAAGATTACCTTTAAGTTCTGGAACTTTCTACCTTTTGTTTTTATTATTCTCACAAGGGTGCAGGTCTGATTCCAATCAAAGATTACCTTCCTCTTCACCAACAATATAAAAAATTTGTACTTGAGTGTGTAAGAAATCAGGAAAAGGAAATAATTTTCTGAGGAACTCCAGTACACAACATCTTTGTTTTGGCAAGGGGAAGAGGCTGATCTCTGCAGAGTACAAGGGGATCAGAGTTCAGCCTCTTCTGACAGCGCTTTCAGAATAAATCCAGAGCCATGTTACAAAAATGTCAGCAATATCAGAGGCTTACCACAGCTGGAAACTCAACGGGAGCAGAGGCAGCCCACAAGTCTATATATGGATATGCTGCCTATTTTTCACTGATAATAGCAACATTTTTGTATGGTGCTTGAAGGAGGATTTCTCTCTACTACACAGTCAGCTCGTGGGTTAACCCTCGAAGCTCTTTGCCACTGGTGAGTGTCCAGGCTAAAATTCGAGCTCCTGCAGCGCTGTAAGAACGCATCTAAGGTGACTCTCAGACACTTACTGAGAAGATCAGGGACCTGGGGACAGTTAAATATTACACCCTAGCCACAAATAAAAGAGAAAGTATGATTCAGATCTTTACATTAATGGAGGAACTGGGATCAATACACAGTTTCCAGCCTAGGCAACAAGGCTGGAGGGCAAGTGGAAGACTGAATGCTCACAGTTGGGTACCACCCAACTGCAGCTTGTTCAGTACGTGGCTGTTGCTGCTGCTCAGCTCTAAGATCTTGCACTTTGATCAACTTCCTCAGAAACAAACAAAAAAAAAAAAAACACAAAACCCAAGAGGGTTTTTTTGGTGACAAATCAAATTAAGATCATTTCCTGCTCTTAAAGTAGTACAGCACAGTTTGAAAGGGAAAAATGGCCCACACCAGAGAAAAAAACCACACTTTGCAGTAGGTAGTGCTGAACACAAGAACCTAGAATTAAACCCCAGCAAGTGCTGCAGTCAATATAACCCCTCCTACAGTCCCCATCTTACCAGTCTGATCCAGGGCAGGCAGTAACACGTAGGACTCCTGTGTGTTGTCCCAGTGAGTGCCACCTTAACACTTGCAATTAGCAGTAAGCCTTCAGAAGTCAGCAGGGGAAAACCACTGCTGAACTCTGTCAGCTCTGAAGTGGATTTGTCAGAAGTATCCTCGCTCAGGAATGAGTGTTATGCCAAACATCATTGCTTAAACAAACTTATCAGTCTCTGAAATGCAAGTTAGCACTGCAGCAAATCCTCACTCCGAAGGGGCTAAAGGCACACCCAGAGCATCAGTGCCAGGGCTGGGATATGAGCCTACTGTAAATCTGGAAACATAAAGGAGAGAGGATGAAGCTTGAGTGTGCTGATAACTGCTCCTATGAAAATTAAGTCTGTCTTCATTTTCTTTCTGGTGAGAGCATGATAAGCTTCTCCAAATGGAAAAAAAGCCATTCACAGTTCTGCATTAACATACCCACATGTGCTGAATTGGACTTCCAGTCATGTTCTCATTATGATCCCACTGCTGTGGGTACCAGCCCAAGGGGCCGGGCTGCAGCCTGACTGCTCACTCCACAGAACAGCAAGAGTTAATATGAAAGCTCATCTCCCTGGGGCAGCAAAACCTGCCTGCTCCTAATATTTCGTCTTCCTTTGCTCAGAAAGTCTTTGGATAAATATTATTGCATAATGAGATTATTTCAAATGTATGGATGATTGCAATGCACATAAAAAGGCCCATTCTCAGCCAAGATACAGCCCTGGCTCAGGGGCTTTACCACCATCTGTGCAGAAGGGCCTAATGTTTGCTCTCAGTAGTGTTAAGATCTGAACATCCTGTCAAGTCTAAAGCTTTATTACTGTTAAACAGAACATCTGCATATCTGTAGGGACAATAATTACTAGTGGGGATACTAGTTGGGAATATATATGGGAAAATAATGGGAAAACTGTTAAAAGGAAAATAATCAAATCAGCAAGACTTCTGCAGATATAGTGAATTCTTACAAATCCACAGAAAGGAAAACAAACACTCTCGTGTGTATGAGTGTCTTCCTGGCTTTTACAGCATCACAAACAGGACAACACAAATGAATAGAGGCTGGCAAAGCTCTGCACAGCAGGAAAACTGTCACTTTTTGCTCAGTCTTTAATGAACAGTGATAGAAGGGGGAAAAAATGTGAGATTTGAGGGCTGCAGTAAGAAGATACCATACTCCTGAGTTTAGAAAGTTCAATAGAAACATTCTCTGGTCTCAGTATAAAGGTTCTGAATTTAACTTCAACATAAGCACTCGTGATCACAGCACATGGATGTTGTAAGTGATCACACTCTTGAGTGACACAAGCATACTGGAAGCCCAGCTTTAACCAAACAGATACTCCTCTTCCTCCTCCACCAGCCATTGGCAAAGCAACCTGGAATCAAATCCTTACATGTCTAAATGCCAGAAGATCCATAAAGCAGAACCAAGAAAACATATGGCTGGATCTGTGAAGGCAAGGAACAGCTCCATTTTGGAGGTTAGCAGTATTACAACAGTTGTAATGTAGGCTACTGATATAAATAAATCTAAGCCCTTTTTCCTAAGCTACCACTGCTGTCCAAGGACATTTTTATTCTTCCTTTAGGAAGCCCAAGCAGATGACATTTCGGGAGCCTATCATGGAAGCGATGTGCTGCTAAGCCCACGGAGAAGACAGGGCTCCATTTCAGCATTTCTACTGCTACATTCAAACACACAACTTGGAAATGGTATCAAAACACCTCAAAGCCTCTGGTAGTAAAAGGTCTGGGAAGTGATTGCTTACTGTGAGTTACATGGAACTGCATTGTTGAGTTGCCTGTTTGATATAGGAAAAGAAGAAAAAAGAAGCACTCAAAGTGTCACTGCACTGACTGCATGTAGTGATGAGAGTTTTCTGGGCAAGGCCACACACAATCACAGAGTATTAGGAGTTGGAAAGGACCTCGAAAGATCATCCAGTCCTACCCCCCTGCCCAAGCAGGATCATCTAGACTAGACCACATAGGAACATGTCCAGATTGGTCTTGAATGTCTCCAGAGAAGGAGACTCCACAGCCTCTCTGGGCAGCCTGTTCCACCCCTTAACAAGGCTGCTACTACCCAGCACTGGGAGAAGCAGAACCTCACAGCAGTGCCTTTTGCACCCACTGCTGCAGCAGTAACTCTCAGCTCTTCTTCAAGACCACGGAAATAAAACAGAAGCTCTCCACGCCCTGAAACAACCCCCCAATTAAAGAAGTAGGTAACTGTGTGCCTGTTGCCTCCTTGCCGAGCAGCCTGAGCTCAGCTCCCCTCTAGCTTGGTGCTGACACAGCAAACCAGCCCCAGCCACTCACACACACAAAGGGTGAGAATGATGACAAGAAAAAATCCCCTCTATTTCCCTGGAGGGACAAGCTGCTTTCCCAGATTCCCATAAGGAACTTGCACCAATGACTCGGATGGCATATGCCAAGCACACAACAGCAAGACCATCAATGCATGGGTGCCTGATTCTTAATGCAATCCCTGGTTATTCCAATTATTCTTTGCTTTGGGGATAACTGAAATTCAGTTTGCAGAGCCATTTACTATTGCTAATATAAATTATATACTGCAAGAACTTAATAGCTCAGGGACTCAGGTCCAGGGACTAATTAAAATACTTATTTATAGCTCACCAGCTGCCACCTGATGAAAACCCATTTTTTAAAAAGTGATTTTATTTTAAAAAGCGGATGTAGCCTTGTCTTGAAGAGACACCAGCAGAACAGAGCTATGTGCTCTCAAGTATCAGCTCCATTTTCCTTCACCACAGTTTATTCAGCTCCTCCTCACTTAGGGGCTCGCTTGAAGACCAAAAGGCTCACCCCACTCCCTGCCCAATGACGAGAAGTAGCCCTTACCATGCCTCATGCTGTGGTAGCTCCTCTGGCTACCCAGATACTCATTTTCCATTAGCCCTTAAGGCAACATTTACAGCATTTAAGATTCAGCTACTCAATCACTAGTCCAAACCCCCTGCAAGAAGCAGGGACACCCCCAACTAGATCACGTTGCTCAGGGCCTCATCCAACCTGGCCTTGAACGTCTCCAGGGATCCAGGGGCATCCACCACCTCCCTGGGCAACCTGTTCCAGTGCTCCACCACTCTCACAGGAAAG
>VXBZ01012774.1:77883-113715 GCA_013399135.1 Heliornis fulica | reverse complement strand
TAAAATAAAATAAAATAAAATAAAATAAAATAAAATAAAATAAAATAAAATAAAATAAAATAAAATAAATGCCCTGCAGCATTGCCCCAACACATCACCTAAATATGGCTGCACAGAGGAAAACCACAGTAATTGGGTGCTGCAGTAAACTTTGGGGTTTCCCAGTTTTCATAACCAAAGGAGATGTGGCACTAGGATCAACGACCAATCTTTTTCACAATACCCTCACATTCAGCATTGTCAAGTATATATCATGTATACACCGTGCATATTGTCATATAACCTCTTTGGATGAAAGAGACCTTTAAGAACCACAGAATTAAACAGTGTAGGTAAAAGACAAAACAGAGGAGCTCACCACTGGACTGGCCCGAGCAGAGCTGGCTCTGGAGGATGCCCGAGATCCCGACCCAAGGTAGCAGCTGTATTCAGAAGGCTGTCGCAGGTAAACCAAGGCAGGCAAGCAGAGAAAAGAGAGAAGCATTAGAATTGGGAAAGGAAGAGAGAAAGAGAGAGGACTCAGAGCATTACACCTGAAATTAGTTATGAAAGGTTACATGCAGCTCAAGGAAGGAATCGCAGTGAAAGTCAGGGAACAGAGACCTCAACTGTTAACTCAAAGATTAAGGCAAGCAGTAATTCCAGTTGACAGACCCAGTAGAATTTTGATTCAATTCTTAGGATAATCACACTAATGATTTGTTTACATATCTTAAGATACCAGTCACAAGTAAACAACCCTCTGACTGCATAGAAAAGGCTCAATCCTACTACTCCTGAAGGGCTCCGAGGTTCTCAGGTGAGCCTTCATCCCACACACATAAACTGACTCCCTGCTCCACAGGCCAAAGCAGGAAACATCCATGAAGGCAAAACCCGAGTCTCTCTCCTGCTTTTCCAGTGCCTGAAGTCCTCACCTCCTGCCAGAGCAAGCACTTTAGTCCTCCTCAAAGCAACCATCTCAGCAGTGATGCAGAGCAGGCAGAGCTGACTTGCTGCTGACAGGGACAAAGGACGTATCTACACTGTTTTATTTTCCAGAGGTTTTATTTGCAGTGGAAGTAGAGAAAGCAAAGAAAAGTTTAAAGTGTCAGGGAAACAGAACTAATACTTATCCCGGAAATGCATTTTAGAGTTTTTTTCCCCTCCATTTTTATATTTCAGAGTTTCACACTGAATCTTGTACTTGGTCTAGAGAGGTACCCAGGCATATACAAATGGGAAGGGTTTGTTCCCTTCAGACCAGAGGTGAGTTTTAAAGCCTTTTAGGCTTGCCAGATGTGATATTATCCCTATCACTGCCACCTCAAGGGAACTGTGAATCCTGCCTTTGTAAAGGGGCATGTAGGGCCACAGAAATTTCAGATGCCAAAGCTTGTACCAACAGAAGGGGACAGTGACAGTTCAAGGAACCAGCATGAGGAACTGCTCTTCTCAGCAGCTCATTCTACACTCCTCATGGCCTTTACAAATGTCATAGGTGCTTAAGACCATTTCTCAGCTACAAACACACTGAGATCTAAAGAATTATCCTACTTTTGAGATACATGGATTTTTTTAGGGTTTCTTCTATTAAGTGACTTGGCTGCTCCAGAATCCCCCGGACACCTCAGCTACAGAGACACCAAGCTGTAGGAGGCCTGGTTCAGCATCATTAAACTAACAAAGCAGCACGGTATGACATGCAAATTAAGCTTACAGTACAAGTAAATGTTTGGAGGGCAAGCTGGAAATAACCCCAGCTATGGGGTAACTATGAGCATAGTGACTGACCACAAAGCATCGTGTTCTGAGGTACATGGTGCTTACTGAGCCCCTGAAGCAGGGCAGAACAGGACCAAGCCGTGTCCTCAGATGCCTGACACGAAGTGACACTGGTTTCATGCACCTGAACCACCAAGCTTTATTTCAGAGATGAGAACACAAAAGGTTTAATGCTAAAAGTATCTGTAAGTTGTGTGGAAATCGCAGCCGCTTCAACACCTCAATTAAAACCAAAACGTGCTCTAGTAAATATTTTGATTTTGTTCTAGCACAGAAGCCTTACACATCACTGTGGTTTTATGTTTAATATAACAAGAATGTGGCATCACCTGGACACAAGTGACAAGGAAGAAGTATTAATTCCTGATGAATCCTATGTTAATGTTTTACAGGGCCTATTTATTCTGTAGCTGGAAACAGGTGCTACTTGTTCAGCTGAAACCAAGCACGGCCAGTTCCACCTTCACCCCCTGCATTTGTCTGTCCTCTGATCACCCAAAAACATTCCTTGGGGACAGCTGGTACCTCACAACTGGTAAAAGTGCTACATGGTTCAGAGAACTTAAAACAATGGCAGGTAACCTAAGAACCATGACAAAGCGTTCCCTTTGAGGCCTTGTACCTCAACTCTCTCAGTGCTACTGGCATCTGTGCCATGAACTGGGAAGGCTGAGTTGCACACAGGCTCCCAAGTACCAGTGGTGGCACAGGGTGTGATGGGATGGAGGAAGGGGAACAATCCCCAGCGTTTCATTCAGCATTCCCTGCTCAAGCCATTAAGGACCAGATGAAAGACATGTACACAGCATTTGGACTCAGAGCCCACTACAAGCAAGTTCTCCCAAGGGAACAAGTGTATCATCTGGACCTTGGAGAGACTTCTCCCAAACAGTGTCCTGTGGCCTCTAGTTTTTTGTAAAGGAACAATTAACACTGTCATTCCTCACATCCTCTCTCCCCATAAATGAGGGAGCCCTCTGCTCACAGTGCTCACAGGAGGGCACGTTGTTAAAGCGCTGTCACAAGCTGTCTGAGACATCACTACAGAATGAATCCAAGGAACAAAACCAAGCAAGCTGCATGGCCTCAGCAATGCCTCACTTCATGCTGTCAGATAGCTGCTAACAGGGAAGTGATTTCCTTTACTTGCTTATTTAAAAACCTGTTTTTTTTGTTCTTGTTTTATTTTATTTTAAAAACCAGGTTTTGTGCAACCTGATCCAGTGAAGGTGTTCCTGCCTATGGCAGAGGGTTGGAACTACATGATCTTCGAGGTCCTCCCCACCCAAACCAGACTGTAATTCTGTCATTTACTCTCAGTTTCCAAATGAAGAATTAAGTCTCAACAAGGGATGGGACTTTATGTACCAACTTTCCAAGGTGTTTCATGTGCAAACAGAGCGTGAGTGCTGAGTCAGTTCTAGCCAGAGCCCGGCTGCGCAAGGCCGGGCGTTACAACGGTCCTCCCCACCCAAATTAGTACTTCATGGAAGCCCACAGAAACAGTGCTGGCACTTTTGCCTATGGCAGCAGGCTATGAATCTCCCACAGTCCATCTTAAACATTCCCCAGCCCAGAAAAGGCTGTTTTCTGAGACACAGGGTTACTGGAGGACAGAGACAAGAGGGAAATGCAGAAAACATCTTACAGCACGAGAACTAGAGGCACTATACCGACGGCTCCCGCTGTACACGCTCTCGTCATACACAGATGCCTACAATTAAAAGACAGAGTCAGAGCAGGACTGGCAGACCTGGTGTCTGGTTTCAATCTGGAGCGTTACACTGACAAGGTGCAGCGAAGGACGGACGGGAAACGAGCAGTTATGTGACAAGGACATCTCCTGTGTGCAACCACAAGCAACGTGCAAGTGAAGATCTAACACAACCTCAAGTTGGTGAGCTGGGAAACACCATAAGACACGTGCAAAGTCCAACATCCACCCACCCCCACCAGCCCCAGCAGTCCATGCATCACCAACTGTTATCCCAACCATCGACCCAACAGCTTTGCTGCCTTCCAACACGAGGCTACATCAGTTCTGGAGTTGTGCACTTCAGCCTAACTTTAGTTTCTGGTGTTGGCAAAATACAATGTGGAGGGGAAGCCCCTTTTACACCTGATGTATTACTAGGCAGTTTGTCATGTCAGTGAAAAGGGAGGAAGATGTGTCTGTTAAGACTCTGGCTCCAGGCTGGCCTATCAGCATCTGGCTCAGGAACCTCCACGTTTGAGCAACGAGAATAAAAACCGAGGGCAGCTCATTTTAAAGGTGAAACAGGAGTGGAGAAGTGGCTAGAAAAAAAACAAAACAACTCAAGCAGAGTTTTGTCAGCTGTTACACAACCAGACAGAACTGATGTTGCCTCTCTCTGGCCTGCTCCTCCACGTTGTAGACCAAAATGAAGACAAGGGTCTCCATCCACAGAGGAACCCGTGGCAGCATCGCAACCCCACGAGCAGCGGTTACACCGTCCCAGCGGGAACAAAAGGAAGGATCAGCAGTCCAGGTCTGCACAAACAGCATTGCACACGTGCACTGAGACGGATCAGACACCAGAGGGTGAAACAAACGGACTCGAGAGGAACCACAGGGGTAAGAGACAACATGTGCACAGCTGAGGGTGAGGGGTTCTGGTGTCTGTGCTGAGAGCATTAGTATGACAAACCCTGTAACTTCTGGCTGGCAGGGCATCGCTGTACAGCAGGGAGGGCTGAGGAAGACAAGCACAACACTTTTTTTGCACAGAAAATGCAAGATTAAAAAAAAAAAGCCGCCTACAGCAGAAATAACCACCTTGATAAGATCTTAGGATCATTAAACCAAACCAGAAGGAAGCCCAGCACAGAGTGTTAGTCATCTGCACCATAAAAGCATTAGATCCCAACTCCCAAAGAGTAAGAACACCAGGCAGGCACGTGCATTTCCTACAGGAAGGGAGGACTTGAGAGTAGGCAACAGCAAACCAGTATAATTTCATTTCAGGTGGTTACGTTGTTATTGTCTCTCATATGTTTGTGTATAGCAACCAAGAAAGGTGTTTCTCCTTACTTCAAGCCAGGAAGAGAACTATGGACAGGACAGAGGTGCTTTAAGATCCATGTTATTAAGAGTTTCACGCTGTTACAAGGCCCTCTCTTGTGTTTTATTATTTATCAAAGCCACAGAGAAAACCCAAATAAATTAGGGCAAAGTTACACACACTTAAGTCAGAGCACTATAGTGACACAGCTGTTAGTAACCATCAACCACTCAATGCAGCAGTGAAGCTCAGAGAACACACACTGCCTCTGGCAAACCAAGGTGTGAGAGATACCCCAGCAGCAGCAGAGTCACCCCACTCCTGTGAGGGGTCCCCAGCACAACGCACGGGGTGACGGGCAGGCTGCGGGCCGCTGCTTTGCTAGAGCCGGACTGGCTGGGCTCTGCCCACCCACAGAGGACTATCCAACCTCCCCTGGGGGATTATGAAGCTTCAGCAAATTTTTTCTTCCAGACAAATTATTTGTTTGTAATATTGTTTTGTGCAGGCTAGATTGTCTTGAGCTTGCTAGCCTGACACGGTCTGCAGAGAGCTGCCTGAGACAGGACAACTCAGCTCCTTAAGATTTCCCTTATTTTTCCAGACCAACTGAAGCTAAAAACAAACAAAATAACGGTAGGAAAGGGAGGAGCAGCAGAGGAAAAATAATTGTGCTCGTTTTAAACCAGCTTTCCATTACTCACTGCAATCTCAAAAGGTCTGGATTGGGTTTTTTTTTAAGTTTTACTAAGAGTTGCAGAGACACTGTGACAATTGGTCCAAATTAATTCCCAAGTACAAGAGGTTGTGTTGTCCAAATGAAGCCAGAACAAGTCCAGGCCAGGTAAAGCCAGAGGGCAACAGACCCAATTTCCATTGTGGGATGAAGGCTGAGATGTGGAAGCATATCCGCTGTTGTGAAGACCCAGATCAGAGTAGCACGAAGCCTGTGTTAACAATGAACAAAGAAAATAATCCTTGAGAGCTCAGCTTCGTCACATGGACTTTCTAAATTCCTTTGAATGGGAAGCAAAAGGTGAGTTAGGTAATAACCAGGAGTCACAGAGGTCACAGATCCAAGAAGAAGTGATAACTGCATTAAGGAAACTGCATTAAAGACATGTAGATGTGCAAGAACTCTGGGCCCCTTTGATTTGTACAGATTTTTTTAAAATAAAAAAGGCCTTTCCTCTACCCCTACAGATTCTTACAAACAAAACACCCACTGAAAAGGCTCCAAACCCTCATGTTGTTCTCTCCTCCCTCTCTCAGCAGCTATGACCCAATGTGAGAGCACGCTGCAAGGACCTGGTACGGAGAGGACTCAGAAGACAAACCACACTTTTGGAAGCACATACACCGTGCACTTAAGTTTCACCCTAATTCTAGTTAAGTGCAGCTGCATTTATCAATATACTTCCAGCTTCCATGAAGCAGATGAGACAACATCTCTTTTACAAGATGCTGGAAGAGTTATCTTCCAGGCTCCAGTTCCCAACTGCACCACAGCTTCCTACCTAAGTAAAGAATCCCAGGCTCCTGTGGCCCTAAGAACTGGGAGATTTTAATTCAACACCAAAATTACCAACTGTGGTACTTCAAGTCCCCCTTGCCCCCCAGATCCCACCTTCTCTATCTAGCCTGACACACCACATGCCTGTTCACTCCCCTGGCACCTGCAGTGGCACATGGGATGCCAGCTCAGCGTTTCTGCTCTCAAGTGTCATCTGTGAGAGTTTCCATCGACGCAGAGCCGGCACACGTAGGGCTTGCCAGGGCGCGGGGAGGCTGACGGCAGCAGGATATTTATAACACTGAGTGGAACTCCAGGATTTTGGCTTCCTAAAAGCTGTAGGAGCAGGTGACTACGTTATGAAGAGCTTGTTCTAAGCTGCTGTTTTTAACCAGGAGGGTATTTAAATTTGCAAATCAAGGGCTGTTTTCAACGCAGATTAGAAATGAGCAGACATCAGGCATCTCACAGAGGAATGAGGAAAATACAAGAAGGCATCAGGAAGACTTTGCATTTCCATTGTTTCCAGAAAAACGTCTGGATTGAACCACATCTAACTATATAATAATATATTATAATAGCTGCTCTGGCACACCAGGGCCGGGTGCCACCCCGAGGCGCACCAGGAAGGGGTGCACAGGGTGAGCGTAGGAGCATGGAGGAAGCACAGCCTCCCCACATCCCCACCCCCTCCTGAATGACTTCTGGCCTCACTCACACTCCTATAACTAGACCCAGGTCACAGAGGTGTTTTCAAAGCCTCCCAGGCACTGTTTAGATTGTTTATTTCCCCGTGGGTGCGTGCTCGCCATTGGGAATGGTTGTTCAGAAGGAGCTCTGCTCCTCTCTTCTTCACTGTACCCCAGAGCTCTGCTTCAACAGCCATCCTCTAACACCCAGCTTCTCCAGTCTGCTCTTACTGGGCTCCAGACAGCCATGATACTCAGTAATTACTCAGCTTTCCTACAAGCCCTCTAACTAACCCTTGCATCATCACCCTAAGCTATGTGGGCGTTCACTCCACTTACAAACGAGGGAGATCTGCGGTAGATTGACAACACCAGTTCGTTCCTGACACTGGACTTTGGTCACTGCAGGCAAACAGCTCTGTGGATTAGACACAACACCCACAGGTACACACAGAGAATAAATCATTCTCCAACCTAAAGAAAAATAATTAAATATTTCTGCCTCGTTGTTTTTTGGTTCTTTTTTTTTTTCCTCTGAAGGCCTGTAAAGTGAATCTGAACAAGGTGAACTGAGCTTGAAGGAAATTCATTCCCACGTGGGGAGTTTCTAACCTGGGTGGACACCCAGGCATGTGGCAAAGTGCAGCGTACCAAGGGTGATCCCCACGTGGGCATCGCTCCACCTTATGACTTAAAAGTCAGACCATAGTTTGGAAACAACTCTTAGCAGCAGACTCATTCCCACGTGGGGAGTTTCTAACCTGGGTGGACACCCAGGCATGTGGCAAAGTGCAGCGTACCAAGGGTGATCCCCACGTGGGCATCGCTCCACCTTATGACTTAAAAGTCAGACACTTAGTTTGGAAACAACTCTTAGCAGCAGACTCACCACTTCTTAACTGACCCAAAGAATTTTTGCCTCTTCTTAGTTTTTCTGGTGTCACTTTGACAATCTCTGTGGTTAGGTTTAGGGTTTTTGGAGAGAGCATTCCTAAAGGTGAATGCCAGCCAGGCTGGCATCGACTGGTTTTGGAGTTTCAGCTGTCTTGTTACCCCCAAACTTTCCTCCCCCTTCTAAGTAATGGTTGATCTGAATCACACATTGCAATGCAAACTGCAAGAAAACTGATGATATCACTGTAATTCTGCTCCATACAGACTAAACCTCCATGCTGCAGACCCTTGTACCGAGAGGATTTTACATTATTTAAGTGGAAACCAAACAGTTCTTTTCCCTGGATGACTTTTTGTCGAGACATTTTGTTCCTCTTGCAGTACTTGGAGCTCTGGAGTTAAAGAATATGAACATCATTTGTCAGAAGTACTACACAATAAAGTTCCTCAAGCTTGTCCAACCATTCAGCAAGAGTGACAACCACAGGACATGCTGTTTTCTGAACTGTTTAAGCAACAGCATTTCACTGTCTTTTATCCATGTATGCAAGCTAAATCCATAAAGCCACATGGAAGGAACAATTTGCAGTGGACTGCAATATAAAGTCCCATTTCCCTACTGATATAATCACCTGTTGAACTCCACACTTACCAAGTAACCCACTGAGATCTGTCTCATGTTGAGCATGTATTGCTCAAACACTTAGCTGAGTCTGGTAGGCAGTTTATCTTTCCCCTAAACATACAGCTTTAGTCTGCATACCACCAAATTTCTTCAGAAGTCTTGATAGCACAGAGATCAACAGGCACTGCTGACCTTGTGGCTGTCTTTTTCTAAATAAAGGCAAGGAAAAAAAAATGACCCCAAACATGTCCCTGGTCCCAGAGGCTGCACTTAAGACAATGACTTCAAGTAATTTGTACAAACCCCAATATTTAACAAAGCAGGACAATTAGTTCCTGTATCTGACACAAAACACTAGATGCTGGAGGAGAAGAGAACACTGTGACCCACTTACACACAATGGAGTTAATAATTAAGCTCTTTTGAGAGGAGTATTTCTAGAAATAAAAGTACATCAATGGTAACACTACACATCTAAGTAGTAACACTTCCAAAGGCTGTTCACCTCCGTGGGAGTTTCCAGAAACCTTAGGATATGCTTTAGAAATGGGATGGGGAAAAAAAAAAAAAAGCATTCAGTTAAGCACACTTCAAACAAGCAACACACATTTGGGGAAAGTACAAAAGCCAAAGTCCATTTTACACATGTAATTCTCGAGGTGTGGACTGAGTTCTAGGTGAAACTTGGAAGTGTCAGCGTTAGAACACGACATGAATGTGTCGCACGGCTTGGAAAACAATCATTCAGTTATGAAACATGTGGAAATCCTCCATGCCAGCTTCTGCCAAAGTATTTCCAGCCATGATTTAACTTTTACCCAATTTTGTGTTCAAGTTAAGCAGTTCTGGCTTCCAAGTCCTACTCGTACCAAATTCAGAAACCTCCCTTCCCACTCACGGCCTAATTTTTATTTACGAAGCAGCTTATTGCTGCACCTCCCCATCTGACAAACTGCAAAACCCACAAGGTGCAAGACAGGAGAAACCTGCTTTACCACAGAAAAGAATGTGCTAATTGGCTTCAATCCCAGTAAATACAGCAGTAGATTTTAGAGCAATATAAATCATCTACTAACCCTGCTAGATTTTCTACTCTGGGACGATCCATACGCATCTTCCTCATAACCATTGGTCTGTTATGGAAGGAAAGGAGAAAGGAAAAAATAATAAAAAACAAAGAGAGAGAGAACAAAAGGTGATGCTGACCCAAATGGGAACTGTTATCACAAGTCATCACTTATGAAAAACGAAGGCAGAGACAGGACTTCGGAAAGACACATGAGGAACAGGAGAAGGGCAATGGGAGGGCATTATGTCAAACACAAGGACATGAACATTTGTGACTATCACTAGCTGGACACCAGCCAAAAATGTCAAGGATACCTCTTGTCTGTCTTTTTTGACCTCCTTTTTGTTGTTAAGAGACACTTCAGCTTCCCCTGTTATAACTGTGCTCCTGGGAAGCATATGTTGGACACAGAGGTGACACCAAGGATGGGATGCTACAGTGAAACAAATTTATCTCTGCATTTCCTTAATACCTCCAGCAGCAAAGCAATTAAAAACCACCAAATTGTAGCAAAGGAATAAGTTTTATGTTTATATTTGAGAAATTCAGTTTACTAAACATGCAATGCTGTATGAAGTATCTTTTCAGGCTTCCCCGATGGGGACAAAATGAAACCCAGACAGTGACCATCTGTCCCATCCCAGTATTCTGCATGGTGGTCCAAAGGCTAAAAAAGGATTTCAGTCAGTTCTGCTGCCCTTTATCATGCCCTGCCTTGTTGTCATTGAGAACTGTTCTCTCCTTTGGGAGAAAACACAAACAGGCTCAAAATGAGCATTTCACAAGCAGGGCGAGACACTTCAACTCCCTACAGCACCAGGGTCAGGAAAAATAAACAGTTGGTATGATGCAGTTTTTAGTCTGGGGGAAAAAAAAGAACCAAAACCAAACAAAACACCAAGAGGACAGAGCCAAGAGCCACCTCATCAATATCATTCAAAGCTCAGGTTCCTCAAGCGATTCACTACTCAGGCATCAGCTCACTACAAGGGTTGGTCTAACACCAAAAATGTACAAGTAATCTGAGTGTTTGGGTTGGGGCTTTTCAGGAAAATTTAATCCCAATTTCTATTCAACTTAAATTTTGAAGTCTGAGTTTAATGTATTCCCCAAATGAAATTCCACTAAATCCACTCTGAATCAATTTCCAAGCCAAATATTAATCATAACACAAGGGCTTCCATGAAAAACTTGATCAACTTAGAAACCACTTTAGATCCAAGCTGGCAAAGCAGCTTCTGGGAAAAACACCAAAACGCAGCAATGTCACCACAAGAGAGGACAAACACCCAGGTTCACTTTCTCAAGAGAGGATCTGAAATCCTGGGATAGCTTTACCACACACCTTCGCTTCTTCCCACTTTTCACTAATTTGTTGTTTGTGCTTTTTTTTTTTTTTTTTTCCCCCAGGCTCCCTGAATTTCTCTTGGACTTCCCTGAAGAATGGTTGAGTGATTCTTCAGTTACCAAGGCCAACGCTCCCGCTGCAGCCCCATTACTGCACTGGGGAACTCCATTTGCCTTTTCCAGTGCGATATTGACTGATCATAACCTCAGATCACTGAGCAGAATTCCTCACTTTATAAGAGTATTTTTATTCTTACCCAAATACCCTTATTTTTATTATTATTCAGTTCTGGCAAGTTGGCTCCTTTTCATTTTTATTCTAACCTGGCATGGAACCTCCCCTGCTCCCTGTACTGAGACAGCTGGACAACACAGACTCCCATAGAGCTGGTTTCCCCTTTAAAAAAACAATGATGCTGCCTTAGATGGGAACAGACCAGATGAGATCCTTTCCAGCTGTCTTGTTTTTCAGCAAGAGTTATTTTTCAACTAACTGTGCATTTCTTTCACAAGAATTCGATCCTGCCCCAGGTTTCACCACATGTCACACAGAAACGTGCCAAGAGCCTTTGTCAAGGTGCAGCCACATCTAATGTTTTCCCTGTATGTCCTGAAATAATTACCCTGCTTAGGGAAATGAGGCTGAAGCAACACAATTCATTTTATAGAATCAATGTGTTAGGTTGGAAGGGACCTTCAAAACCCATCGAGTCCAACTCCCTGCAGTGAGCAGGGACATCTTCACTACATCACATTGCTCAGAGCCCCATCAAGCCTGACCTTGAACATCTCCAGGGATGGGGCCTCCACCACCTCTCTGGGCAACCTGGGCCAGTGATCTACCACCTTCATAATGAAGAATATTTTCCTAATACCCAACCTAAATCTGCCCTTTTCTAGTTTAAAGCCACCACACCCCTTGTCCTATCACTCCATGCCCTCATGAACTGTTCTTCCCCAGCTTTCTTAGAGGCACCTTTCAGGGACTGAAAGGCTGCTCTAAGGTCCCCCCAAGGCCTTCTTTTCTCCAGGCTGAACAACCCCAACTCTCTCAGCCTGTCTTCACAGGAGAGGTGCTCCAGCCCTTGGACCACTGTTGTGGCCTCCTCTGGACACATTCCAACAGGTCCATATCCTTCTTGTGCTGAGGGCTCCAGAGCTGGACACAGTACTCCAGGTGGGGTCTCCCCAGAGCAGAGCAGGGGGGCAGAATCCCCTCTCTCCATCTGCTGGCCAAACTTCTGGTGATGCAGCCCAGGATGTGGTTGGCCTTCTGGGCTGCAGATGCAAAGTGGTGGCTCATGTCCAGCTTTTCAACCACAAGTACCCCAGGTGAGAACTGTTTATCACCTTTTGAGGAACTTCTAAAACATACACGTTTGATTTACCCGGTATCTTTCAGATTTCAAACCAAAGCCACAGAGCTCTGGTAATTTCCCTTGTCACTGTGACCCATCCTCTCCAGAGGTTTCTCCAGCACATGAAGGCAAATGCTCCAGACAACTCTTGAAGCTCAGCAGGGTCAGTTTTATCAGATCTCACCGACCTTTGTTCTGTGCTACGTTAACACGCTACACATCCCATCCCAAAGGTCAAGAAAACTGGAACAAATAAGCTTCTGTACTGGGAAATCAAAAATACTCTGATTTTACTACTTTCCTCTGTGTGCCGCTGATCCTACTCTCTTCTGTGTTTTCCTCTTGCTTTTACAGATACAGGAAACTTTCTCATTGCCATTACATCTGTTCAAGCCTGCAATATTCTTTACCTTAGACTGGTGGCAACTGCTACTCCTCCAGGTCTCTTTCTCAATTCCACATCCAGCTTCTACTTCTCAGAAAATCCTCTGCTGATGTCCAGGGTACTAAAGAACCCCAACGTGGCCCCACAACCTCTCTCTGCCATGAGTAGCCTTCCCCCCCAGCAGCAGTATGCCACTCTGCCTTCTCTCATGTATTAATTCCTTCTCCCTGGAACTGCTCCCTGAAATCCTGGCTCTGTGAGAGCATGTTATCCTCTTCTGGCCATACAGGTCTGGCTTTGTGGTGCTCTGAGCAGCACCCTGGTTGTAAAGGCTCTAGTAAGGCATCGCTACTATGCAGAACTACCTTTATGGAAGATAGAGCATGTAGGCAAAAAAAGCTGCATCAGAGTTGCCTTTTTCTGCATAATGTTAAAGCTCAGGTTAGATTTCAAGTTTTTCTAAGTGCTCTTGACCAAACACAGCATGTTTTGCAGGTGCAGTGACACTCCATGTTCTCACAAACCCAACAAGTCCTGACAGTTCCAGCGTATCCTTGGCATTGGGCTGGTGAGCTCTTGCACGTGTTCTCTGGTCCTATCATGAGTTTTGTACACTAAAAACCTCTCTGAAAGCATTACTTGAGATACATACTGCTTTGGAGTAGTTCTTCTTTTTGGTCCTCTCATTCTCTAATCCAGCCTGCAGTGAGATTAAGAAGGCAGGATGAGAAGATCAATGAGTTTGTGGTCACCCATCCATGGCCAGGCATACATATCAACGTGCAGAGACATCAGTTCAATTTTCCTCCAGCTCTACTCAACACGGATCAATAAGCACACACACACACACACACAGAGAAAATAATCAAATCTCGGAAGTCAAATGACCAGTTATTGAAGAATATTGTTAAAAGTGATGATAGTGCTGTTAAATTTAGTAGCCACAGTTAAAATCATTCATGCTTGCTGGGTTAGGTCAATTAAAAGAGCTACCAGCTGTCTATACTTACTACATCAATACATCCATGCAAAATCCAAACGTGTCTGAACTATTTCTGTATTTAGGTCACTCACACACAGAGACATTTCATTCCTCATTCGAAATAGCACAGGGCTGGGAGGAGGGAGAGAAGCTCGAGAGCCTGTAAAACTGCTCGATGCAGTTCGCTCTCAGCCTGTTCCCAACACAAGGCAGCGCTGCGTGAGGGAGTGTGTAAACCGAGCTTTAAGTCCTGATGCTCCTTCTCCCTTCTGTGCCCTTCCTGCTGTTCTTCCCTGCCAAGAACCAGTGCTGAACACCCTCACTCAATCTCCTCTCACTGTTGCCTACAGTTTGAGTTTGTCCTCCAAAGCAAGGGAGCGACACCAGACACACGAGCCGCAGCTTCCGCGGGCAGCGTGTCTGTCCCATCGCCTCTGCTAGATCAAGTCCCAGGGAGTTTGCAAGAGGTTTTAATTCTTTGCTGATTTATGCTGAAATAAAACCAGACATGCCTGATCAAGCAACACAGGGACTGTAATGGGGAGAGTCTTTGGTGACTTAAAAGCTTCTCTATAAGTCTATGGTAACTACAGAACTAGACCTGGCTTAGAGCTGTCAATCACTCAGCGTTTTTCATCTGAACCCCGTCAGAGAAGCGGGTGAGGGAAGTTCCATCTTTACATCACAGACCACTAACTGCCTCAGGATCGTTTCAGATCACCCCTTATCTCAGAGCAGCTGTCACAACAGATGTTAGTCTCTTCTTCACCGTTAGTTTTTAGCACACACTGCAGCTCGCAGACTATTCTCACCGCTGGGTAGGTGCCGGCATATTCCAAATGAGACTGTCAAGGTGTGAGGGGAAATAAAAATCAGAATGCAACAGGGAAACACCAAGTGAAGTTATGGCAACCAAAAGGATCATCTAAAACAGATCAAACAAACAGGCACAGAGACATACTCCTCCTAAAGGGCTTCAGTAACTCAGGCTTCCTGCACAAAGCCAGAAGTCAGGAACTTTGCTGAGCAAACAAACTAAGAACAAACCCCCACACTCCATTACAAGTGATTGGTAACAACTACATTTCATGTCAGGTGAGATTAGAGACAGGCAGCTGAGAAGGGGGAGAACACGGTCACTTGCAGTAGAAAAGTGACTGACAAGATGCTCGAGGGTCTCAGCAGAAACAGGGTGATGTTACAGAGCTTCCCTAGGAAAAACTGCATGATAAAGGAGTGAACTTGGAGACTTCTGAAACAGGGGAGGACACTCTTCATGGTCAGGATGAGCCACAGAAAAGCTGTTAACAATGCCACTGCATGGCAGCTGAAGGTCTGGTTTTGTAGTCTGTATTGATGGTTGCTCAGCATCCAGGTCAGCTTCCCAAAAGCTCACTCAGCCATCCTCTTAGAAAACATTCCAGGAGAAAATCCAGATTAAAACCTATGAAGATTAGTAGGGTGGTAAAGTTTTAGGGAGTAATACATTTCTGATATGAACTCCTTTCACCAAAAAGTTCCTGTGCAGAAAAGCAGGAGAGCTTCAGGGAGTATCTCTCCTAATGCCATCAGCCCCTCACAATGCAAGGAGCCTGAGTGCCAGAAGCACAAGGTCAATCCTCAGAAAATGGAAATCTTGAGGACAATTATGATGGTATCCTGCAGCTATGGAACAAGCCTTTGAACATCCAAGCAAAAAAAAAAAAAAAAGGCAAAAAAAAAAGCATTCTCCAATGAGTTTCATAAAACCTTTGCAAAGACAAGGCACAAGTTTTGGTGCTCTCTTCATGCTAGAGCAGCTCAGAAGCCAAACTGAACTCCAGTCCTGGGAGGTCAGGTTTTAGGTTGGCTGTTTATTTTTTGTACTTGGTAGTTACAAAGACACAAAGCAGCAAGAGCTGAACCTTCACAAACAGCCAGAGAGAAGTGGTCCAATTACAGAGCAACTTCTACAAACCCACACCAGGAAAATGACCCGTGATGTTCTATCCATTCAGTGTGAAAAGAGCTATACAAGAGGAAATTTTCAAACACTTGCTGTCTTCTACAGTCCCAGCAACACTTGGATCAGGGAAGGAAACTCTGTCAAAACTCTTCCTGTGCGTGCCCAGGCGTCAGCTTGCATAAGAATATTCCCTGAGTGCTGCTTTACAGGGACAGGGGGAGTCTGGGCAACATCACTAGAAATACCACAGTGAAAACTTCCAACCAGATCCTTCTGTCAGAAAAAAAACCAACAACATTCTTTACAGAAGTATTAGGTATTTATGGGTCATCCTGTACACCAGCTGGAAACTGTCGTTCTCCAGGCTGGCAGTGGTTATAGCAGGCTGAAGATACACTGGCAGCCCAGAAACCAGCTGCTCCAGGGTGGCCAGAAAACCTTCTTCTCACAGGATTGTGAGGAATCAGAACATGATGCTTCTGCTGCTTCAATACACAACAGAACTCAGGATTGTGTAACAACAAGCACACTGCAAGGACACAGCAGTGGATTTCTGTGAGCAGGAGGTGATGGGCTGACCAGGGCTCCCATTATAAACGTGGTACCTGTGTTCTGGTACCTGTGTTACATCTTGACACACAACTATAAGCAAGGTTAAAGCAACCTATTTGTATCACAGTCACCTTCTAACTAGAAAGAAATGACATTTCAATTATTCCTTTAAAAAAAACAAACCAACCCAACACAACCTTTCATAAACATTTCCCAAGTTCACTCTAAGATAACAAAAACCCGTTTTCATGGTCTGCTGTAAAGATAAACTTCTCTTCGTTGAACCTTTGGAGTTTTAAGGCATCTTCTAGCTTGGAAAAGCAACGAGTAAGTTTGCAATCTTAGAGTATTTAATAGCATTTCCTAAGTAGCAATAAAGATTCCACTGGAAGGGAACAAGGCAACACTTGATTTTAAGTACATCTTACACTACCTTACAGTGAACTCCATTAGGAATCACTGAGCAAGCTCTGCAGTAACTGAATTATTTTTCCCCCCATCTTCCAGAACTCTTGTAGAGGCATATCAGTGGTTTCACTCAATCCTGTTCCTTGGGGGGCAAAAAAAAAAAAGGGGGTTCTAGCCTCAATAATTATGAGGAAGTTTAAAGGAGACAAAAAAAAAATTATTTATGACTTGAAAACTCCCAAGAACCCAGAAATGGGCTCTTGGGAGTTTTCAAGTCATAAATAATTGTCATAAATAATAGACATATTTGTCATTAAAAAAAAGTCATAAATAATTTCCATAAAGTCATGGAAATACAGCTAAAGGTCCAGCTATGAATGACACATCTTGCTTATTCTATAAAAATACAGCTGTTCTTCCAGTTTAAGCACTGCTGCTAAGTTAGGGACAATGTCCTCCTCTGATAATCTTCTGAAGCTGAGACAACAGCATTAGCTGGTCACAACTCCCAAACTGCTTAAACTGTCTTCACCATTACAAGAGCTGATTATGACTGTACTAGGGTGGAGTTCAGATCTGTACACACATGTAGCATCTGGAAAATACTGTAGGGATATTTTGAGGAATAAACTGTTTGTAGTTCTACAGGACTGGTGCACCGCAGCACGGGGAGCTCTGCTAATTTTCTCCTGCCACAAAACTCAAGTCTGCAGATGGTCAAATGTTTCTAGAGCACTTTTGAGGACAGCTTTCACCTGCAATCCCAGTGCAGTTAAGACTTATTTTCACTGATAATGTGGTTTTGTTTTCCTGAGCTGCTGAGCATCGATCACGGAGCAAGCGAGACGTCGCTCTTCCCAAATTCTCAGTGTCGGTAAGGGGACAGGGAGGTGTGTACAAGAAGTGGCTTGCATGTACCATTGTTTTGGCTGAGTGCTTCCTGCACTAGAGCAGACAGCATTTACCAGAAAGCTTTCTGCAGAGCCACAGGCATGCAAACCTGACAATTCCCCAGGCTGAAAGAATTATTGATTTACACGGCTCCCTACAAAGAAATAATAATAAATCATAAAACAAGCAAGCAAACAACCAAAGAAAAATCCCCAGCCCATATGCCTCGAACATACAACACAGTGAGACACTGGGAGGATGTTACTGGGAAATGATAACCAGTTTGGTGAGACAGGAGACCATCAGTACACACACATGCACGCTTAAACTGCACGGTTTACCAACCCTCAGGCTTCCACGGCTACCCACTGACACGCGCTCATCCTCATCCGAAGCCTGTCAGAAAGAAAGTATAAAGACAAGAAAACAATGAAAAGAACACAAGTAACAGGCAGTGAGGTAAATGTGGATGGCTCTGATGGGACAGAAGGAAAAGGAAAAACTTACACAATAAATGTGTTTAAACAGAACAGCATTAAACCATAAGTTGGAAGTAAATTAATCATACCCTGACCAAAAACACTACCAAGCATTTTACTGCAGGATGAAGGACAAGCTTGCTCAGGTGTTCCCTGCTCTAAGCTCTGGCCCACAATGTGAACAGATGAGCATGAAACACTCCAAGTGGCTTTTACTCCACCTTTGCCCCACCCCCAGCCCCCCTTTACTCTAACACATTGTCACTGAGTGACTGAGGAGGCGGCAGGAAACTCAGGAAGTGGCTTTGGGTTTTTCACTTGGCTGGGTGGAGGGAAAGCTCGTTTGGGTTTTTGCTTTTAAAAAAGGAACTAACTTTGACATGTCTGTTTTCTTCATTTCAAACATCCAGCTAGAAAGAGACAAAGCAAAAGGCGATACTAACCGAGGCATTTCTTCGGGCTCTACGGGAATAACGCTCACTGTCTTCCTACCAAGGCAGCAGAGAAAAACAAAGAGGGAGTGTTGAAAGGACAGGTACACCAACAGACAGCTTGCAGAAAGGCTTGGGAGTCAGCAAGGTTAAACCAACTAATGGAAGGTGACACCCCATCAAGTTAGAAAACCCCTTTTCCCCTTTATTTGTGACCACAACTTTTTTCTCCCATTCCATTCTGCTACACACTTGTTTTGCAGAACGCTGGACACTGGCGTCTACTTGTATCTCAAAAAAGTGTTTCAAGCACATCTCTCTGTCTCTGGGAACCTGTACACTTATAGTGCCTTTGTAATTAAGCTTTCCAGTTTGCAGTCCTTTAAAATCCATAAAGTCCATTTGAAATAATGTGGCAGGGCAATGCTCTCTCCCTAGAGTGTCACAGAGGGGCAGCACAGCCTGGGCCCTTCCTCCAGACCAAAACCATCTGTGCTTTGCCTACAGCCTCTGTGGCACACAGCCCCACTGCCTTTTGAGGCCCAGAGGCTGCCCTCACACTGGATCTACTGGTGCCCTACACACCAACAAACCGGTTTTACATGGATTTTAGGAACAGTGATAAAAAAAAACAGGGAGGAAAACAGTTCCTCAACATTGTAGTTAATGGTTCTGACAGGTGAAATGACTCCTAAGCAAGGGAATTACTAGTGACACAGAGCTAAGCTCACCAAGCAAGGATTTGAGGAGAATTAATAGCTTATCCACAAGATTGGAGCATCTTGGGTGGATGGCTGGTCCATATGGCAGCAGGGTCTCAAAAAGGCACAGAGCAAACTGGCATTTATGGCGATTAATTATCAAGTCAAGGAGTTTGGGAAGTCACCTCCCACACTGGAAGCCAGCTGTTTGTCACTGCCTTTCCCAGTGCACGCTGCCCAGCTTGTGGGGCAAGGCCACGAGTGTCCAGCATCACTATTTCATAAACTCATCATTGAAAGACCTTTGAAACCAATGCCTTCCAGCCCTTGAGCAACTCCTTTGTCCTGCTTTATGGCTGTTAAAACAGTCAGATATTGCTAATGGCCAAGTCTCTATCTGGCATCAACCTCGACTGCTTAGGAAACCGTGAAATCCAGGGCACTGCGCTGTCGGAAAAAGCGACCGACGCCATAGTAGAAGAAAAAGTGCCTTTGGAGAGTACCCCTGAACCAACTGAGGGAGCATGGATATAACCTGTCCAGAAATTAACTGAAAACAGATTTGAGAAATACTCAAATTGTAGCAAAATTAGTGAAATGAGGACATATATTCCTTGCATCTCAAAATGGGTCTATGTACTAAGCTTGTCCTCAATTGATGGGGTGGAGGCAGAGGTCTGTAAAAAGAGACAGTTCTCTCTTAAATCTCCCTCACCAGATTTAAGTTAAAACATAAGCCACACTTCAGATTTAGATGACATGAACTGCAAAAATTGTTGTGAAACAATCAGAATTCACTTTCCCAATCGGGCATAATACCTACTTTGAGGCATTTTAAGCTCTACGACCCCCCACAAAACTTCAACAGGTAAAACAACATCATGTTGGTTAGCTACGTTGATCAAGGCCTACCATCCATTGCTCGATGTCTCCCCATTTAGTATCCAGACCATAATATTTCTACAGACAGAAAAGGGAAAAAAACAGAATACAGATGAGAGGCAAAGAGAGAAACATCTCAACGTGCGCTGCGAGGTCTCAGCCGAGCCGCATAGCTCTACACACACAAGCATGCCGGGGAAACGCCGTGCCGAGTCCCACCACAGCCCCCACAGCACATGCCCAGGAAAAGCTCTCCAGTGAGGAGAAAGGGGTGTTTGGGGTACAGCTGGGGTATGACAGCTTCTTCTTTCTCAGTAATGCAAAAAATTCCAGTGTGGTGGGGCCGGGAGCAAGGAGCGTAATGAGTCTTGAATTCCTGACCCATTTCAGTCAAGACTCGTTACAAGGGATGCGAGAACAGGTCATTTTTGGGATGAAAAAATGCTGTCAAATCATGTTTACTGTACAGATCTGTCAAACCAGGAAGGCAAGTTGAATACAACTAACCTCTGTGCTTTCTTACCCACCTCATTAGGAACTCCCCAGAGCAGGAGGGTTTTATGCTACACTTAAGCACCTTGCCAGGGCTGGTACCACCGCTGAGGAGACACGAGGAGCCTCGGGGATGTCAGCAAGACTGGAAGGATTTCTGTGTTTCACTACCAAACATCATGCATTTTTCTTAGTAGACTGTCTCTTCTGAACCCCATTCTGTTCTTATTTGCACGTCACTGGGAATTTCCCTGACCTGAACTCACATTTCCACCAGAGATCAAATCGTTTGAAGATCAACAAGGTTTACAGGACTCTTCTTCCTCCTCCCCAAACACGTGCTTCAAACATAATCTCAGGAAGTTTACATGTGTAGTGGCAACCGTGACATTACTGCGTGAAGGACAAAATAATCACCAGCCCAGAGCACAGCCAATGGAAATCCTGCTTAAGGGAGCATAATATGTCTTTTAGAACAATTTAGATGATGTGCTTTGAGGTTCATGTGTCTGTGGAAAAGGACAAGCCTGTACTTGCCAGCTTCCTTAGAGGCATGAGGTGGCAGGAGGAGCAAGTCAAAACCTTAGGTAATGGCCAAAAAAAAATAGTTATTAGAAGCCTGTTCTGTATTACACTCTGCACTCAGAACTCCCTCAATGGTATTAATTTTATTTTCACTCTTAAAAACCTCAGTCATTATTTATTAATATCCTAGAGCAAACAGCAGAGTGCTCTTCAACACTCCATGATTATTCTCATTGCAGTGATGTTCTTCATTAACCACCAGAGAGAATAAAGTCTGGTATGAAGCAAAACAGGCAGCAGGACGCTCAGTTACACATCCTGGCGAGCCCAAACTGTCCAGAGATCTTTAAAAGCTGTCAGTTGTGGGCTTTAACTTGGAACACAGAAGAGCTCAAAGCAATCCAGCTTATTGGGAAAAAAACACTGCAAATTATGGTTTTAAACCAGTAATTTGAAAAGAGGAAATAAATTCACTGCACTGCAGATTTCAATATTATGCAAATATCTCTCTGGAACAAGGAAAAGAGACAACGGTTCAATGAGATGTTTTATCACATCCTTATGAGAACAGGGAAGCATTCCCTTCTGCTTTCTGCCTCTCAGTGTGTGCCCAAATACACCTCACCCCCTGTACAACACCTAGCCAGGTTCCATGCCAGTGACAGCAGAGCCCATGACATGAGCCACTTCAAGCACTGAGTTGTCTCACAAGCACTCACCAGGTGCTTCCAGGCAGAAGCACAACACGAACAACAGCCTGGTGTACAATTAAGGTTTAGGTTCATAAAGTCCTGAGGTGGACCCCTGAAAGTGATATGACTCCAGCTGGTCAGGCCTGTGTGCACAGTCAGAACGTAGAGATGATAATGCTATGTAGCAGATCAGGTCAGGTAAAGCCTTGTAAGAGGCTTTCTTTCTCCCTGAGAGATGTATTGCGTTTTCTAACGCTAGGGCCCAAGTCAGAGAAAGCACTAGCAAAGTGCAGAATCCTTCTCTCACATGTAGGAAGGATCCACAACCATGCTGATTTTTATGAGGTTCCTTGATCCTTGTCTAGCTTTCTGGTCTCCTTGCTTTCTGACACGGGCTTCTGAATTCACTCATGAAGACTTGTTATGTCAACAGTTAAGTTCCACTCACCGCCTTTACCATTTAAAGTTACACAGCTTCATGCCTAATATCTCTTAATAAAAAGTGTTACTGAATGGCTATGCCTCCAGACTGTTTTTAAGTAATAATCTTTTAGGCAATCTTCACCACCAGGCTGAACTGGCAGCCTGGGGTATTTTGCCCCTGCAGCCACTTCCCATTTCTTTTCCTACCGACCACTGGGCAGGGAGTGGGGGCTGGTCTGAATGGCTGCTTGGATTAAATAAAGAAGCTGTTTTATTTGCTCTTCAGTTAGAAGCCTTTGCCAGACCTGAGTTCCCTTCTGCTCTGAAAAGTGGTATTATAATTAAATAATTAATGACATTAATACCATTGAGAGAGAACTCCAGATCAGATCTGCTCACTAAGTGACAGCAAAACTGCTAGACTTGCAAACTCGCTACAGAATGCTGTGTGGCTAACTCACTTATCTTCTCATCCATGTCAGGACATCAACAGTAAACAACTTCCTTGTCTCCAATGGGGCTGTGTGCATACCAGGAGATTAAATTAATTCCCATCAAGGAGATTGATAACGACCCTGCTGATCCAAGAGCAGTTGTTAATTCGAGTTGCTCGGTACGTAGTCAACTCCACGAGTAAAAACAAGAGGAAGATGCATTTGTTGCCAAATTCACAGGATCAGGATCAAATACCAGAGCACATGATTTGAGCAGCTATCTATGTATATATATGTGCACTTAAAGGGAAGAACAGCATTCCCAAGGAGCACACACACTGCTGGGTCGAGTGAGTGAAACATGCAGTTAAGGATGCTGGAGTGCCAGAACAAAACCAGGCAGGCTGTGGGTTTAGGAGAGACATTTGTCATTCAGCAAGCAATAAAAAAAAGCACTCAGGAAAAAATAGAACTATCCAATAAGGTAGAAAATGGCAAGAAAATGGCAGGCTTGAAGAAATATGTGCTGTCTCCCTCCCTGCAAACTCTTTGGAGGGGCTTCTCCTTCTAGTTACCACTGAGTTCGCACGCTGGGGATATACAACAGTCAAACATCGTTACACACACCCTAAAACTCTGTTGTTGCACAGCAACTGGCTTAGTTATGGTTATCATCATCATCATCTTTGCCATCATTTGGAACTATGAGAAGGAAACTGGGAGGAGGGAAGAGACCGTGACTTTGAGGTGAGAGAGGATTACACAAGAGAGAAGCATTTACAACACTTAGGCCTATTTTAGGCCTTCCTTCCAACGTGGCCTAAGTGTTGTAAAAGTGTTGGAAGCTTATTTACCAAAAGATTACACATTCAAACACAGCATCCCTGATTGGCTTTGGTGACTTTCTGCAAATGGTCATCCCAAAGTCCTTCTTCCCACTGGCACCTCTCAGGTGCTTGGCCAGCCTGGAATACTTCCAGCAACACTCTTGGCCTTCAAGAGCCGTATGGATCTCAGCGACACACGGAGCCGCTGTCATACCCTCCTATGATGGCTGGTTTGCCAAATGGTTCTTTTGCTCAATGCTTATTCTTTGCCAAACAGCCTGTAGAAAAATGTGTATTAAGTGCCTGACTAGACAC
The DNA here is from genome assembly GCA_013399135.1 of Heliornis fulica. Lineage (NCBI taxonomy): Eukaryota > Metazoa > Chordata > Aves > Gruiformes > Heliornithidae > Heliornis > Heliornis fulica. The sequence continues at coordinate 90,069 of VXBZ01012774.1, read as the reverse complement.
CTTCTACATGGGTTGTCTTCCCCCACGCCCCTTTGTTATCCACCCCACCAGCCTGCGGGAGGGATGGAGGGAACTGCATGGGAATACAAAGCCTGCTGTGCATCTTCCATTCCTAAGAGGTTTATCTGGCAACACTAGCAAGGCTTACAACGTGGGAACACACACATGCAAACAGGAGTGAGAGAGAGCAAACCCTACCTTCTGAACTTGATAGATCTAGGGGAAAAGGGAAAGGAAAGAAACAAGGAAACGTAAGCGAGATGAACAGCAACGCGATGCTCCACGGATCATTCTAGAGGGGAAAAAGTGTCATTTATACAGAATATACAGCAAGACACAAATACAAAAAGGTGTTTGTTGAAGCCCTGCGGCGTTCAGTACAATGAAGGCAATGTTTACATTCTGCCCCCCACCCACCCACCACCCCATGTGCCCAAGTAAAATAAAGCATTTTCATTTTCACACCCGCAGGGGTCCCAGAGGCACGTGTGACATTTGCTCCCTAGACCACAGGAAGCCAAATCCTAACCCAGTTAGAGTGGGAGCTCTCGCTTTTCCAGCCTCCCTCCTTCCAGGCAACCTCCAGGTGACCCCCAGACATTCGGCTGGGATGACCACCATGCACTTACCACCACAATAAACACAAACGGCATTAACGACAGAACTACTCCTCGTCCTCAACCAGTGAGGCGTAGTTACAACAGCATCAGCACTCTATGTCCTTCACCTGCACACAGTGTGCAGTGTCAGCTTGCTCAAAGCCTCAGAAAATGTCTCACATACATATTCCCAGCTTTGGAGTATCTCTGCAGGTTGCTTTTTCAATCTTTCCTGTTTCCACGGAGCCCCACGCCACTTACAGGCTCTAATAAACACACTGCTGACTCCACAAAGCTGTTCCCTCATCTATTTTAGTGCTACACAAAAGCATTACAGCTACTGCAATAAATCTGGACTCTTGCTTAAGTGGAGAACAGCTCTTGACTGATCAGTTTTGTAAACCCACATGAAAACAGAAAACATGTTTCGTCTTGCATCTCTCCTAGCATTTCTAAAGCAAGAAACCCTTCATAGAAACAGAACAGGTCAGGAGTTGGAAAGGACCTTGAAAGATCATCCAGTCCAGGATCACCTGAATTAAATCACACAGGAACACGTCCAAATTGGTCTTGAATGTCTCCAGAGAAGGAGACTCCACAACCTCTCTGGGCAGCCTGTCCCAGGGCTCTGTCACCCTCACAGGAAAAAGTTCCTCCTTATATTCAGATGGAGCTTTCTATGTTCCAGCTTGGAACCATTGCCCCTTGTCCTCTCGCTGACCAACACCGAGAAGAGCCTGGCTCCATCTTCCTGACACTCACTCTTTACATATTTATAGACATTAATGAGGTCACCCCTCAGTCTCCTCTTCTCCAAGCTGAAGAGCCCCAGCTCCCTCAGCCTGTCCTCAGAAGGAAGGTGGCCCACTCCCTCCATCATCTTGCTGGCCCTGTGCTGGGCTCTCTCAAGTTCTATGTCCTTCTGGAACTGAGGGGCTCTCCTTCAAAACCACCCATTGGGCTACTCAAATCCAGAAGGGAATTGCAGCTTTGTTCTCCCTAGGTCTCTGCTGAACATGTAGCTCTGCATCTGTGGAAAATGAACTGCTGCTCTAGTCTCAACGCCCTCAGCTGCCTCACTGCTTATCTCCCTCGATAAGCACTGATGCTGAGTAAGTACCACCAGCAGCCCCGTGCTCCACGAGCACAACCCAGAGGGAGCTGTACCTTGCTCTGACTTCAATCCTTCAGCCAGTTGCAGGCTGGTCAGTCTCCCCTGTTTTGGAATATTTGGGGGATCAGCCTCCTTTATTTTGGAATACTGAGGGGATCCCTGCCATCCATCGGGGTGAGCCCAGACCCCAGTGCTGGAAGCAAAGTGTCCTTCTTTCAAACCCTGCCCTCCTGATCACATTTCCCTTCGTGATCGTGAAGGACCCAGTTTAATTCCTATTAATTAATTCCTATTCCTACACACACACTGGAGGAATAATTGAGACCCACACTGAAAACTAGCATTCCCACTCAGCTAATCACCTCACTTATCTTTCCTATGAAAACCCTGACGAGGAACACGAACCAAACCCTCCCACAGCTCCTGAGACCTCATGCTGGCTCTGATCTTTTCCCTCTCCGCCGCACACGCCGAGCGCCTTTCATCCATATGCAGAAACCAAACACCATCATTTTAGATATATCAATTACCCCAGAGCTGTTTAACCTTGAAGCTGTAAACTTTTCCATGCTGTTGTTTCACCCACACTTCGAGGCAACGCCACAGAAGTCTTGTTTTCCAAGCCCCAAGGCTTCAGGCTTGGTGTAGCAGGTAATCCTCCAGTGCAAAGGGAGATGTGCAAAAGGTCCATGTGTCCAGGACCCTGAGTGCTGATGGAGAAGATAACAATGTGGTCCTTGTTTAGGGCCAGACACTGCAGAGGGTGGTGAAGAGGGACACAGGGACAAAGCCAAGTGTGTTGCTCTAACTGTTCCAACACTTTAGAAAACTAGGAATTTTTTGGTAATCCAACACCTAGCAGGCATGGCAACAGCCATACTGCAAAGAGATTCACCTCTCATCGGCATACCGACCTTGGATAGGAGGAGAAAGCACTTCTGAACAGTCACTTCTTCTGCAGGAATACCCCACAGAGTGCTTTACAGAGCAGACACACCCCTAAGCACTCAGCTGCCTTAAACAGCACTTTCCTGTGGCACGGTAGGACAAAGAGATGGCTTTTGTCCCCAGTGTTAGTGACAGAGTACTCACCATGCCTCCTCATCACACGGGGCCTCCCACAAAACTCAGACTGTTACAGGAGCACCCCTTGAACAGCACACAGCAAGCCAATGTTTGATGGCAGAAGCCAGAAACACAGACTCTACTAAAAACACCTTCAGCTTTGTCCCTTGCCAACTTCCATGTGCATCTTCACGCTGTTCACAGAAGGGACAGACCAACCTTTGCAAACCTAACACGTCTCTTCCTCGTCTGTGTACAAGTGTCACTGTCAGTCTCTGCTCCCAGTGACACTGTGAGAATCCTGCTTCCCTCTGGTTTTTCCTGCACTGGCTGGGATTTTAAACAGCTTCAAACAATCCCGAATGCTGGCTGGGACCCACTGACTCAGGTCAGGCATGTGGGCCCTAAATCCTGGTGAGGGAAGAAGGGACCCAAGCTCAGCGGATGGGTGAGCAGAGATCAGGAGTGTCTGCAAGTCTTTTGCCCACATGAACTTGGCTTTAGTACATTTGCTACACCCTCAAGGAACTGACATGGAAAAAGGAGAAACCCATGACAGAATGTACTGGTAAGATATTTTATTCTAAATATGAATCCAAAGGAAGAAAAGCGTGTGAAATCGAGTATGCTGGTGAAGAACTGATTTACAGAAGAGCAAAGGCACGTTTCAGCCTGTGCCCTTGAACTACAAGCTGAAAATGAAGCGAGGAGACAAGCACAAAGCTCTTGCCTTGAATTAAAAAGTACAGGCTCATCTGCTGTGTGAAGTGGCAAGCAAGAACCTTCCCCTGCAGATTCAGGAGTGGGAGGAGATCATTCCCTTTTCACTTCAGGCGCTAATATCAGCTTAAATTGTGGTCTCCAAGTGTCAGTCCTCTGAGAGACATTTAAAGTCTTGCCAGCAGAACACACAGAAGGTACTCCTACATGAAACATTCTCTACAATTAGCCCTAGTGCTGCAGCTTTTACATGCCTTGAACTTTACTGTTAAATATTTCTTGGGAAGAAAGAGAAAAAAAAGAAGTTTAGTGTATCCAACATCAAGCTTCTCAGTTTAAAAAATACAGAAAAAAGTGTCTCCATCTTGGCTGTCAGCCTCACCAGAATTAACAATTTTTTATTCAGAAAACCTGAGCTGACAGCTCCTGCTCTTCTGTGTGAATTAGAAATAAATACCTGGATGCACACAAGTGCCTGTCTGTTCTGAGAACAGCCCGAGCCCGACGGGCTGGCTTCAGACTCTGCACCTCCAACCGCGGCAGCACCGTACTGTAAAAACCACAGGACCCCCCTGCTGCCGGCTCCCAGGAGCTGGGTGGGGACCGGTGGCACGCAACAGGCGAGGGTGCAAGCACCACCCATGATCAGCATCCTTTGGCTTGCACTGGCACTGCCTCACAGGAGAGCTCTCCTGGACGGCCTTGCTACACGCAGAGGCGTAACAGGACGCCTACAGTGACCTCCAGATTAATTATTTACATCCTCAGCGGGCAACGACAGCAAAGCAGCACAGTTGAGCAGCTACGCTCCTTAGAGCTGTGCCTTTCTTGGAGCCTCATGACCAGGAGCCCATTCTCTACTAAACACATGCATATGTATGCAGTTCAGGAGAAAGCACTACCCTTATCTCCATAAATTAGCATACAGCAGGTCCTGATTCTTGTGCTCCTTTCCTCTCTTCAGCTTGAGAAGACACTTTTCATTTACCCAGTTCACACCTTCCTATTAAATTTGTACTCACCTCCTTACCTTCCTCTCCCTAAAGAAAACCCCAAACCACAACACATCTGCACGGTGACCCATCTTCCCACTGCCTGGTGTGAGGGGATGGTGGGTGGTGAGGTCATACCACCTCTGGAACACACCTGCCATCCCACCCCACCGCAGGGAAGGGCAGCATCCCTCCTCAGCAGCTTTCCTACATCTCACACCGTGGTTTCTTTCGAAAGCCTGTCTATTTTTGCTACATAACTTCTCCAACTCTACTACAGGAGTATGTTGCTTCACATCAAGTTTCCAGAAGAATTCCTTGAGCTGCCTTCCTTGCATTTCAAGCCCAGATTACTGAAGCTATCTCTCCAAGCACACGACCCTCGAGACCCAACAGCAGCAACCACCGGCAAGAAGTCCTGCAGCCCACACAAGGGCTGAGCCCACACCAGCAGCAAGCATGCTTACCTGCCTATAAACTTTCAATTTCTAAAAGCAGCAACTATGCAGCAATTTCTGCTGTCAATTATGGGTGCTGTGTGAAATAATTTCTGCCAAAAGAAGAGCTTGGTAGCCCTCACCGTTGACCGATGAGCTGTCCTACACAGTTGTGCCAGATCTTCCGTGCACTCCTCACCTACAGATCCAGCATGGGGCATTTCCTAATGAAGCTGGTGCTCCTACCTACAGGAATGTTCCTCGCAGGACAAAAGTCTCAGACACCTGATGCTTCTGTCTTAATATCTCTTTTGTAATGGCAAGCAGAACATTAGTTGATTTACATATGCAGGCTCGTCATGCAAACCACAGAATCACAGAACAGTTAGGAGCTGGAGGAGACCTCAAAAGATCATCCAGAAAAAAAAGTCACCCAAATATTTTAAAATTAGGAAAATGAAGTACAAGATAGAGACATCATTAATACGATGAGAGGGCAGCAGAGGAGACAATTCCCAGTCCAAACCCAATTCCATGAGAACAATCTTCTCCACTGCCAGCGAGAGCTATACTGCTGTGCCTACAGCTTGCAGCAGCAACATCTGGAAGCTTTTAACCCAGACCAATGACATTAATGTATTCTCAAGTAAACCACGCTCTACAAGAAGCCTGTCAGAGCATGTACAGTGCTTTAAGCATGAACAAGTACATACACATGCAATAAACTTATTTATTGCTTTTTAATCCCCGTAACTGGCTTTAAAAGCCTTTTGAAGTAGTAAAGCAACTTCTTTAAAGTCCTGGTTATCCACCACGATAGCAGTAAGATCGTGCTGTTTATTCCCCTGAAAAGTTTGTGAAGGAAAATACAGGCAACAGACAACAAGCTGTACAGATAGGGATATTGCAGGACCTTCTCCTCCATGGAAGGGGTAGGTGCCTTATCTCTCATGCTGATTGCTGCTTGGGGTTTTTCTGTATTTATGGTTTCTTTTATTATACTTGCAGGAGACTCGTGGCAATGAAAAAGCTTCCTGCAGCCATCCTTATTAGCTTTACCTTACACTGGGGGTTGGGATTAAGCTGTTTGAAAGGAAAGAAAACCTCAGAGTATCCAAGCTGTTAAAATATTAGATAAATATAAATTAACATAGTCATGTTAATTAATTCATGCCATCTGAATTACAGAACAGCTTGCAGTGAATATCTTGTTTAGCTTTCACTGAATTTGGTATTTGAGAGCGGCATCCCCTACCATGCAAGTTCTGTCCACACAAAGAGGTTCTTCACAGATTTTCAGATCACTCTCTGGTTATGAGCCCCACAACCAGGCATGCAAGCTTTAGTTTTCCATACCAAAACTTCAATTTACTGGGACACCCATTGCAACATCAGCTTTAAATCTTCAGGGAGGTCATCAGCTCATTAAAGTTATCTGCAAATTAGGTGGTAACGCTGCTGTCAGGTGCCACTGACACCCATATTTAGTTTGCTGTCCAAACAAAACACCCAGTGGTTGTTTACCACGGATCTCCCAGAGGCTGCAAGTCCCATCACTCAGGCTGTAGGCAAAGCATGTAGCTTGACAATAAGGATGCTTGTCTGCAGTCCAAGCTCTCTGAATGTGGTCCAGGTTATAAGAAAACACTCTTCAGAAAGCAGCGAACTGTAGTGGGAAAAGGTTCCTCTCTCCTACCTGCAGCCAGGCTCCCCCGCAGCTCGTACTCCCGGTGTGCCTGCAGGAAGGTCTCACGCTACGGGGTGCTAAGACACATCCAAACATGCCCCAGCGAGACCAGACACCCCAGCACAAGTGCTGGGCACGGCCAAACTGCCCGAGCGCTTCTTTAGCGGGTGCTTTACTGCAGCCTGTGCTGACACCGGTCTGCCATCATGTCCCGACTCGGTATTTAAAGGCTGAACTGAACCTTTCTCTGCACTCTAAGCCACACATGTATGTTTAGTCTTGTGATGTCTTCCCACACCTGCCCCCAGACTTGTTTCTTCTTCCCTTTCCTTCAAAATATATTTGAAAATAAAGTAAATTATTACTGCTCTTGGCCACATTACCGCCTGCTCCGCCGCTTCACAAAATCCACCTAACAAACACAACTTTTAAGCCCTTCTGGCTCTTGTCACTGGTCTGAGCCACCTCTGCCAACCCGTGCTCAGAGCCCCATGCTACCAGCATTGCTTTACCTTCCAGCTCTTCCAAACTCAGCTCTCCGCTCCTCTGACAGGGTGACGCTTAGTCAAACACCACAGACGAGCCTTCTGAGTCAATACAATCACTCCTACTCTGAAGCCCACGATCTCCCACACACTGAGATGCAGAGGCAGAGAAAACTTTGCCAATGGTACACAACCACCTCTCCCACAATCTGGAGAGACTACAGCAGGCGTTCGCTCCAAACCCTCTGGAGAAAGGTAACGTTTTGCCAAGTACAGTTTCTACCATGGCTTCTGCCAACACCAGACCATCGTCTTCACGAAACGGGGGCGATGCCAGCTAACAACTTGTGTAACTCCTCCACTTGCAAGGGCCAGGAACCTTCCATATTCATTAGATTTCTAATGAAGTGATAAGAATCCACCCCCCCACGGGTGCACACACAAACAAGCTGCAGTACTTCAAAGTTTAATATTAAATAATGATGACTATCTAAACACCAGTGCTTTCTGCAAACAATTATCCTGCCTTCATCAAGATAAAACAGTCACCACGATCCCAAAAGACTTTTTATCATCGACTAACTCGAGCAGCGTTAACCCCAAGCAGACTACCAATGTTCCAGCCACATATTAATCCTCACTATACATCCATATAGATTTTATTATATTTTTCCAGCAAAGATGATGGCCAAAACCACCCCTGAAAGCCTTGACCACACGTACCTCTTTCTGCTGCCTCTCCAGCTCTTTCATTCGGATCTCCCGTGCCTCCGCCCGCGCCGCTCGCTTTGCCGCGAGTCTTGCTTCAGCCTGCGAAGAAGAACACGGCAGTGAAGTAACAGCTGGACCATTCAGCGCTGAAATGCACTTCGTGCCCTGCTTAACAAGTAAGGGGACCTGACTCCACGAGGCTGTAAACACATCTGTAGGAGTTAATTCCCTGCTGTGAGGAATGGCCCTGCCTTCCCCAACTTGTTATGCTCCACAGGCAGGTAATCCACCCTCGTGTAGTCACTACCCCTGGGTGGCTGTTGTGTTCAAAACTGCCCCTGTGCTTCTTTAACTGCTGTTTGTGTGGATAGAGAGGAAATGGGGAGATTTATTTAAGAAAGGTGGGTTTTGTTCTTTTTGTTTTCCTGTGGTGCAGGTGATTTATTAATGAATTAATTTGACCACTGGCAAACACATTACATGTTATTTTTCCTAACCACCAACACTGCACCATTAAGCAAACACTGCTGTTCAGCACAACCATGCACAACTACAGCTGCAACAGTGGAGGCAGGGGAGTAGTGAACCCAAGTGAACACACCAACTCAAAGTCTCAGCACTCAAGCCCAAACCTCTCTGGAATGGAACCCTGCTGCAAGACTCTTAGGTGATCTACAGCATTTCCTCACTCCAGCCCGGTGCTGGGGCGTGCTATGCAGCAATATTTTTAATATTCTGCTGTTAATCCCAAGCAAAACCAGTTTGTCTTGCAAAGAAAAATGTAAAGTTAGTTTAGTTCAGGTTTGGTACAGAGCAACTGCGAGCTCTTTGCCCAGTGTAACTGGGAAGGGCTCAGCTGGGAGCAAAAGGCATCGCTCAGCTGTTACCCTGGCATTACACCCAACTCCTCTGCTTCTGACACCTACAGCATCCCACTGAACAGGAAAAACTACCACAATATCCAGGCCAAGCATACAGAAAATCAAAGGATGCCAGTGCTTTCACTTGAAGAAAACCAGAGAAAGAAGAAAGGTGTAATCTCTCTCCCCTCTCCAATTATATTCAGCACTCAAACATGTGGGGAAGTGCAACAGCCTTCTAAAACAAAACAAAAAACCAACACCAAAACACAGAACAACAACCCAAAAAAAGTGCAGTTGGCTGAGGCTTCTGGCTAGCAGAAAATGGCTAACAAAAGCCAAGCATGAGCTTGTACACAGGAGGACTAGGAGCTTTCAGTGCTGTACATCTTAAGTCCTCACCACCAATAATATCGAGTCAGTAGCCCTAAATTTAAACTTGCATCACCCACCTGCTACAAAAGGGCACCACAAAGAACCCTAAACACCACTGCTGTTATCAACATGCCCCCATTTCACTGTGTGGGTCCCAGGCTCCAACCTGCAGGCCAGGCACATTCCCATCCACCACTTCCATAGCTCCCTGGAATGCAAATACCACCTACTCAAACAGACCAAGATTTTCCTTCTTGCAATACAGACAGACAACTACAGCCTGAAAAATAACTTCTAACAACTGTAGAATACTGTCAGAGGGTGAAAAGTCTACCTCAGAAAGAGCAAAGGGTTGGGTTTGTATAGAGTGCTGCTCTCCAGTTTTGGTGCTTGAATTTCTAGGTAACCAGCTATGTCACCCAAAGCCATGTCACTAGAGCTTGCACCCAAAAGAACATCTCCCTTTGCCATCGCTGGGTGCTGTTACTTGCAGCACGCTCCAGGGTGTAAGCTTGTGTTGCCACAAGCATCTTCAATGGATTCTGGCTTCAACAGCACTTCCCAACCCGAAGCAGCTTGTCCAAAAACCCCCACAGCCCTGCTGCTAGGCAAATATTTACTAAGCAGAATCCCTGCCAGGCAGTGCTTTGATTTACCTGCAGAGTTTGCAATCATTTAAGACACCTACTATGCAAACACACTGCAAGATGTATGCTAGAAGGTAACAAATCCCAGCACTGGAACCTGTATGACATTGGCTTCCAACTCAGTATGACTCAACAAAACCCATCTCAGTTCATCTGAAAATACCTGTCAATACCTGGAGAAGCGCTACTCTAAGGCTCCACAGCCTTACTAGCTCCTCTACTCCACAGCCTGTGCAGCTCTAAGTACAGGATGGTGTCAGAGACAATGGCTGCTCCAGGCTACTCATCTCAAGAGGCTGCCAGGCAATTCCTATGATACTGGATAACAGCTGCTGTCTTTTGCCAGCAGCCTGTGAAACACAATGTGTATACATACCCCCAGGAAGGGGAATCTCCCTCCAAGGCCTCCAGTAATGTTATTTTTGGGGGAGAGAGAGAACAGGATGCACAGCTCTAAACACCACCTCTGACTCCTTATGGGATGCACTCTCTGGTCTGGGGATGCATCCCCTCACCCTGGCTGCACAGAACTGGAATCCCAACTTGAAAACGGCGCCTGACGTGGGTGGAAAGCATCAGTAAAACCAGTTAGCTGTATTTTACCCATGTAGAAGACCTGAACTTCTCCACAAGCAAAACACACCACACAAAACAGAACTGTGTGCCTCAACTTCCCACCAGCCAGAAAAAGGCACAAACAAGATTATTTTGAAGTTAAAATAGCTACCATCCTCACGAATCTCAATGACCAGATGAGCTCTCACCAGAGAAGGTCTATGCCTGTATGCAAAATTCTGATGTGATGCTCAACACACACGTTCCTCCTCCTGTTTTCCCTGCAGGACTACAGCCAGAGGATTTTCCTGCTTGCCAGCTATGCTGCAGAAGTACATATCCTCCTGAAGCGACCACAATACACAGTGAAACGAAGAAACTTGAACAACATAAGGGAAAAAAAAAAACCCCAGAAGTTTCTCAAGTCATTCTAAGGCCTCCCTAAGACCAGGCTCACCAGCTCCTCAGACCCCAACACCAGTGAGTTACATTACTGTGTGCAACACCCCAACCAACGCCAGAGTACACGTATGACACATTCCAGCTCCCGGTGCCAACCCACGGGGCGTCTCCGCTCTACCTCAGCTTTGCAGTCCACCTGCTCACGCAAAGCCAACTCTTAAGACACTACTTAAGAGTAAAAATAAGTTTTCACTTGGTGTTTTTGACTAACAACTGCTTACATCTTGCATATCTTACTTATGAACTTTTCCTTTCTGTGGCCACAGGGTTCTTCAGCATTAAGCATCTTTCAGTACAATCAAGAGAAACAGTATGTTCTGGATATGTTAAACAGCTTTTTAATTTTTTAAAGCTAAAACTCTGCCATCAGCACATATTAATACCTTTCTAAGAAGCCAACAAAATGTTATCCCACCTAGTATTTTAAAGCAACTCATTTTTATCACACTGTAACAAGGAATGACATAATTATCCTGGGTGGAAGGACCTCAGGAGGTCTCCAAGTCTACTCTCCTTCTAAAAGTCAGGTCAGCATCAAATTCAGGCATGTTACTTGGGGCTTTGTCCAGCTGGCTCTTGAAAACCTCCAAGATTTTGGTGGTTCCACAGCCTTTCCAGGTTCCTGCTTCACTGCCTGAGCATCCTCATGGTGCATATTGTTTCTTTCTTTCTCCCTCATCATGTCAGACTCTGCTGCCTCTCAATTTAAAGCTCACTGTCTCACCCTCCTGCCATCAAGAGCTCGGCTCCTGGCTTCTCACTAACCTCACCTGGTATGGCAGAAGGCTGGTGTTAGCTCCTACCTTAAGATCTGGTACTCTGCACCAAACACAGTAAGTAAACTGGCTGTTCATACCTCTAACCATGTTCACATCGTGTCTGGGTGCTCTCCAGATGATTACGCAATGACTTTCATCACAGTTCCTGACAAAACCACCAGCTTGTTGGTGCTGGACAAAGATGGATTGTAGGAACAAGGCCAACCTTCCCTAAGGCATTTTCAAATCCACAGCAAAACAAGACTATGGGTGACAAGAAATACAGGAGAAAATATTCTCAGAGCAGTGACCTATCGATTAAGCCACAGTCGCTGCTGCTATCAGTGACACGAATAGCACCAAGATAATGATTAAGCAAGAAACAAACACTTCTATCAAAACTCAGATTGTTTCTCGGGTACAGTTGACTAAGAGAGACTTAATGCTCTTAGTGATCATCAATCTCCCTCTAACAAACAGGGCCACTAGCTGGAGGGCAACTCACAGCTCCCCAGGGCTCACAAGTCCCCTGGAAATTCCTCAGGTGGCAAAGTGAACCAGTCACCCAGCAGCATCAGTCCAACATGTTACAAAAGTAACTCCTGCTTGGGCTGGAGTGGCTGGAGAGCAGCCTGGCCCAAAGGGACCTGGGGGTGTTGGTTGACAGCCCCCTAAACATGAGCCAGCAGTGTGCCCAGGTGGCCAAGAGGGCCAATGGC
>VXBZ01012774.1:45908-69514 GCA_013399135.1 Heliornis fulica | reverse complement strand
CCCCCCCCCTTTCCAATTATTTTTAAAATAAATGTAGAAACCAAGATGTTTGCTTTTATTTAATTTGCTTGAAACAGCACTTCATACCTCAGGACAGCTGAAAACACACAGGCCTGCTATGGACCTGCTGGGAACTTCAGGATGAGGTCTCTTTAATTCTAGGAAGCACCAAGTTTTCAGTAATACAGCATTCAAAACACACACTTCAGCAAGTCTGGAGTGATGTTATACAAAGCAAGGCCCATTCTGCTTGGATTTCCAAACAGGTCCTGACAGATTTCCCAAGAACAGGAATTTTCTTCACACCCACATACACACTTTCTCCCTCACCCCTCCTGGCACTCGACGTTCCGCCGGATCCTTCAGACATTGCTAAATAAAAAAAGCAAGGGCATACAGTTCTGTAACTAGAGGAGCTGAGCCACAATCTAGGAAGCCAGTGATGCATTTTACTGGGTTGCTTGCCAAAGCTGTGCAGCATCCTTAAGCTGATAGCAGCTAACTTCAGGCTCTGACTGCTGATGTATAAACTTGGGGGAGCAGGGCGGGTATTCGCAGCACCAAGAAAATGTTATCTGAAAATGGGTATTAGGCAATTTTCCCCTTTTTAACCCCTGAAAAAGGGTCTATCTCCCCCTACCTCCCTTGTATTCTGAAAGATAGCCAAGGGATCTGAAGTTCTGCTGAATATCACACCTTCAGCTCAGAGTTCCTGTGCCTGCGTATTTCCCATTTGAAACAGGATGCTGCGAAGGTGGCAGGAATTCAGGGAGGAATCCAAGCAGGATGAACTTTCATGATGGAAGGGCACATTACATGCAGGACAAGGCTAAACTGAGCATAAGCAAAACAGGTACCAGGAGAGAAAATAGGGGAAAGAAAAAGAAAGTGACATTTTGAGAAACCTGGTGGGTTAACTGCAAGGTCACCTTAGGTACCTCTGAGCTTTTAGGACAGCAGCTCTGTTTCTGATGGCACAGACTCCTTATCTCTCTGTGGGGAACACACAAACAACCCCACCACATGCTCACACACAGCACAGCACATTCCTCCACAAATACAGGCTTCAATCCTGCAGAGAACTGCAACCCTTTGCCTACAGAGTTACGTCAAAAGAAAGATCATAGAGTCATCTTCGAGGCACAGTTACAGTCGCTGATAAGGCAAAGAAATTCCAAGGCAGCCTGGCCTCTGACACAGGTCACACCCCATTGATTATTCTGGTCTTCAGGGCACACTGTGCTAGAGGTAGCTTGAGGCATGGAAGCAGGGCTTCAAGTAGGAGCATAATAGTCACAGAATCACAGAATGCCAGGAGTTGGAAGGAACCTCGAAAGATCACCTAGTCCAACCCCCTGCCTGAGCAGGACCACCAGGAACGTATCCAGATTAGTCTGGAATGTCTCCAGAGGAGACTCCACAACCTCTCTGGGCAGCCTGTCCCAGGGCTCTTGTCACCCTCACAGGGAAAGAGTTTCTCTTCACATTCACATGGAACCTCCTCTGCTCCAGCTTGGAACCACTGCCCCTTGTCCTATCACTGGCCATCACTGAGAAGAGCCTGGCTCCATCCTCCTGACACTCACCTCCTGACACTCAACATTTATAGACATTAGTGAGCTCACCCCTCAGTCTCCTCCAAGCTAAAGAGACTCAAAAAGTCAAAGCTTTTACAGACAGGTGTAAACACTGAAAAAAACCCCACAACATAGAGCAGATGGGCTCCAACTTTGCTCACTCCAACATCTCTTCTTAAGCAGTGTCAGCAGCCACCTTGCAACACTGCTTTTTGTGTATGTGACTCAGATGATTTCATTTTTATCTTATTAAAAAGTTAATTCTGGTGTGTATTTCCTTCTTTCTCTTCAAGCAGCATCACTTAGGATGTCAGCTGTCTCCCTACTGGCTTTCCAGACAGAGGGAACTGACAACAAAGCCAAGTTTTGCAGACAAAAAGGCTGCAAGAAGGAAAAAAAAACAACAAAAAAAAGACCCCAAAACCCAAAAAAACCACACAATCAGTTCTGGCTTTTTTTAAAAAAAAATAATTTCAAAATCTTGTTGTTCTAATGTTCAAGAAAGTCTAAAAAATAATCTATAGAGTTACACCCATGTGAAGTCCCAAAGACAGTAAAAACACTACGCCTGCATCTCACTTCATCATCCCTGCCTGCTGTGGGCATCCTGCACCCTTGCAGCCCAGTTGGCAGAGTTAACAAAACCTCCTTGTAAACCGTAACCAAGGCAATGAGCTCAAGTATACACAACTAAGTGCTGCTTAGGAAAACAATGTCCTGTTTTCATCACCAACATGTACTGCCAGCATCAACAGAGCGTGTTCTGTTGAGGCTTAGGACGCGACGAGGATGGCGGAAGGATGTTCAACCAGACACTAGCGTCTCTTGCCACGCTGAAGCCAGACAAGCTGAATCATGCTAGTGGGCAAGTTGGAAGACTTTTGGGTAGCCCAGACATGGCATCTTTATCATTTCAGCTCAGGGAATGCATAGAGCTCCCAAGACTGAGGAGCATTTTTGAGACTGAATGTAGTAACGCTGCTATCAGACAGCTCTGGAAATGTGAAATGTGGGTGTATAAATTTACGTGATCTTTCCATTTTAGAAGGGTCAGATTTAAGAATAGTTTCCATACACTAATAAATTCCTGACCTGCTCAAACTTTTCTGTTCCTTTGCTTAATAATAAAAAAACCCCAAACCCAACCCCAAACAAAACACACCAACAATCCAACCACAGAATTGTAAAAGGTCAAACAAAAAAAAACCCAAAGAGTTCTGGTTAGGAACATCTCTCAGAACCTGAGTACACAGACATCTGTGTAAAGGAAAACAGACACAGGAGAACAGCAAGACACTTGTAAAAAAAGTGCTTCTCTGCTGGTATACCTACACAATTAAGCTTTGCCATTTCAAACCTCATCAGTTTTAAAGATATGGATGCTGCACTAACTGTTACCACCATGACTGAAAGTTTTGTAAATGGGCAAACCAAGGGTAACTTCACAGAATGCCACGCAGAAGGGCAGAGGTCCTGCACCTCAGCCCTACCCTCCCTTAGGGACATGAGGTGGGGAAACCCAAGGGGCATTTGAAAACACTGGGAGGACCACAGTTACCTCATCAAGCTCTCCAACTCAACCTGCAGAAAAATAAGGCTGCTGACATCTGACTCACGGGAAAAGTCAAGCCCCAAAATTCACAGTTTTTCTGAACCAGCCTCATTCACACCATGCAGTCCCACAAGACTGAACTTCAGTGGGAGACCAAGTAAGCTATTGAGAAGCTTTACAAAGTAAGAAGTCAGCCTTGGAAAGCCAGAACTTTGTTTTTTCCCCTCTTTTCATTAATCCCCAAGCACCGGGAACAGGGAGTGAAAAACAGGCAGACGCTCCCCTCCGACATGCTGCTGCTGCTGCTGTGAGTTATCTGTGTTTAAGGGGTCAGCATTCTTGGTCTTCTGCTTAACATTTTGAGCCAAAGACTGGGAAGAGGAGGAAGGGAAGACACCCAGGACTAATGAGGAATTTACACATGAACACTGTCCACTTCAGAGAAACATTTGCTTATGTGTTTGCCAGGAAACCCATCTTGGAGATATAATTTCAGCATGTGACCAGAGGCTGGACAGACTTGTTGACATGGACCTTTTTTTCCACCATAAATAAGGAGAATGTTTATTTTGCAGATTGCTACAGTGAACTAGCATATACAGCTCCACCACGTAAGAGACAATTAGGGAGTTACATTGCCATGCAGTCACAAGGAGCTGCTGCTAAACAGTCAGCAAACTCCATCATGAGCTTGCATGGATTATCCAAGCAAATCCTGCCCCAAGGAATCGATCTTATAACGCCTTTTAGAAGTGAGGTGTCCTGTAGCTGTTTCCACAGATCCTAGCAGTGCTTAAGAGGCATTTATTCCTTTATGGATGTCTCCTCCTGGGGTTTAGAAGTGATATAGTTTTACAGTTTCCTAGTTACTCAGAAAGGTGATATGGTCTCCTTCCCTCTCCTACCTGGTCATGTACCTTTACCTGCATGCTGGTAGCAAAGAGTTTGTCAATTAGTTATTGAGAGGCTTGTGGTATGGTCTCTGTCACAATCTTGTGCTCCCCACACATACTAAGCCAGCAGCTGAGCTGCAGGAGTGTTACCTACAAACTGGATTCCTCTTCAGGACGCACTGGGCTTGGGGTAGGAGTGGAAAAGTACTCAAAGAACATCCTTCAATTCAAGCAAACCTCTCTGTGAGAAAACATTGGAGAGTTCAAAGAGGCTTCAGAGACAAGAGTCAGCAGAAAACAAGCAAGACATGTCAGTTCTGTAGAATCTTGTAAAATCAGATTTTCATAAGCATTGTAGCTGCAGAGCTTCTCCAGGCACCTGTTCTCCAACGAGAAGGTCATGCAAATGGCAGAGGATCCTAAACTGGGGCCTACTACTTCCATTGCTATTCAGTGATAACTTGTCCAGTTTCCATAGTCTGGAAAAAGAGGATGCTGGCCATCAGCTCTGCAGAAGTGTGTTGCAGCTTTAAAGCCCGAGCAGTTTTCTATAGGTAGCGAGTTTGGCTGAGGCCCAGCGCAGTATCAACTAACCACATTCACGTCACTTCTTCAATTGGTGTTTCCTCTCAAAATAGCTCCAGGCAGCAAATGGCTGCTCCCACCAGGGAAGAATTTTGGATACTGCTCTACAGCTGCTACCTCTAGGAACAGAGCCACATGTTTTATACCCCCTCTACAATGCTGCACTCAGGACGGTTACTCATGTAAAAATAGTTTTGGGAGAGTCAACGTTGACCTTGTGAACAGCTGGATCACTTATTCAAGTACATGGATCAGAATTGTTGAGCTTTCAATGATACCTACAAGGAAAAAATTCGCTGAAGCCAACTAACTGACAGTATTAGCAAGTGTGAATGGGAATTTCAGAGAGAAGCACACAAAGCTTCCCAGTGTTGTCTCCTGAAATACTTATTTGTGTGAAGCTGCAATCAGTGGAAGAAACCACTGACCTCACCCAACTTCTTTACAAAGGAGAAATTTCTCCTTTACAGTCACCACGCTGACCTTATTCTCCCTGTATTAGTTCAGCAGCCGTCTGCAGTGACTGTTTCCCTCATTGAAAATGTAGATACAACTGAAGCTCAGTGCATACAAGTACAACTGTATTCCAGAGGAGGTTTTAAATACTCTATATCTGTTTGGTTGTAGAATAGCCTTTGCAACTGAAGCCTCAGAGAATTCACCACAGACTTCAGAGAGTGAAGCGATCCATGAGAGAGATTTCAGAGAGAGCAAGTGATCCAGCTGGCAGAGGGGTAGCATCCAGTGAGGGCACCCAAAGGAGGCAAGAGCTTGTGAAACCCATCCCATAGTAAGGCTGTAGTACTCATACCTCAAAAGGCTTTAAAACTTCATTAAAGAAAAATAGCAACTTTATGTTTGGCATTCTGAATTTCTTCTGGAGGAAAAAACCGCCAGGCTGCTTGCTGTGATACAGGCAGTAGGCCCAATGAGCCCACCACAAGTTACTACCCTAGTGACCCTCACTCCTGCTAGCTCGATACCTTAGTCTGATAATCATAAAAATAATTGTAAAATACTTTTAAAAAAGGGTTTAATTCTCTTTCAGACTCCTGGTGCTCAACTACCATTTCTTTCCAGAGAGGGAGCAAAGCTGCAACCAGCCTCTCCCAGCAGGACCAGTCCACAGGCCCCCAGCGCCCAGGGAGGTCGGCTGAGAGACTCTCACCAAGGACACACACACACACCACAAAATTGATGTGACCAGCAGTAGATATTACTGGAGAGCAAACACACTTGTCTTGACCATGCTCATGGAGAAAGTAAGCATGATGACGAAGTTTGGAGGCTCCAATAAACAGCAATATTTCATCTGACTTCCTTACGGCACAAACATGGTTTGAGGAGGGCTCCGGGCCTGGGGGAGTGCCAACATCTCTGTGAACGTGGACACAAACACACTTCTTGATCCTGACTGGTAAAGACCACTTGAAATAAAGAACTGAAATTCAGGGAGTGCCTCAATCAATGTAATCTCTAGGTACCACATTCTAGTCTCCACTGAACTGGAGTTTGTTTCATCTGAAGAAAAAAGGTGGCAAGTCTCAAACACAGCCCTGCACTTCCAGCTCATTAAAACATAGATGCCAGCCTCAGCAACTGCTTAAAACAGTGTTCTAACTACTAGCCAAACTACTAGAGGGGAAAGAAAAAAGAAAAACCTAACACAGGGGTTATTATGAAATAGAGGTTATTGATGCTTTTTTGGGGGATTACCCAATCTATGACAAATATCTATGTGACTCTTTAAGAAAGGGTGTAAATACAGGATTAAGTCCTGGATTGTTTCTGAAAAGAAGTGCACCTGCTTTCGGGTTTAGTCACCTTAAAAAAAACCCCAAAAAAACCAAAACCAAAAGCAAACTTGGCCTTGCAAGTTGTTTACATAATTTCTCAATACAAGTTTGATACTCTCAATATAATTTCTCAAGACAGCATAAAGAGGAGATAAGGGGAAAAGATGCTGAAAACACTGCAGGCCAAGCCAAGCATGAAGTGGGATATGTAGAAAACGTTACCTGGCTAAAACAGAAGATAAATATAGAAGAAGAAAGCACAAGGAGGAAGGGAAATGAGGTAGTATTGAAAATTAAAAGTTGGGGAGGAGGGATATTCCTAATGAAAGTGCAGGAGACAAGCTCTAAGACATGTGTACCTCAAGATTTAATACCCATATTCCAGGTCCTGTATACAAAGAGCTCAACCCCAGTTAAGTGAGTGAAACAGAACAGCTTCCATGGCTAAGACAAACAGTATCATTATTTTGAAATGGTGTAAGACTGGAATTAGATCATGTGAACCGCTGTTATTTCAGTGTCACGCTAATGTGGGACCTTTCCATTTTGCAATAGGTCAGAACAATTTGTCTCTTTTAACTTTCAGTGGGAAGTTTTTGAAGAGCTTTGTGCCAAGAACTAGGCAGTGAAGTTGTGCAGGTCTTTGCCATCAATTAGGAGCAATCCAGACCTCCACCAGACTTCAGTTTCTTGTCTGGAAAAGACAGAATATACATCCCTCTGGAGGAAAATAAATAGCAGTTGTACTCTGAAATCTTCAGACACAGCGCATTGCATAGAGAGGTTTTATGCCATCAGAGCAATTGAGAAACTACAAGGAAAAAAATTAATCCTTCCTACAGCTACAGTATTTGTGTTTATTGGATTTACAGGAGAGCACAGGGGAAGAATACAGAGCTCTTTTTTGGAATTTTAATTTCAGGAGCCACTTGTGTAACACAGCAGCTCTCTGCAGACCGCAGCAATAGCCCGTGAAGGGCAGCTCAAAAGTGCTGACTACTACTGAGAGGAGAAGCAAGTGAGATATAATACTGCCAGGACTACAAGCACTTGCTGAACACTGAACAGTTATGATACAGACTTCTCTCTGCTCTTCCAATCAAGTAAATCATAATATATGCTAATAACACAGCAGTAGAAGTTGTTAAAGAAAAAGTAAATTAAATTTTAAAAGTGAATTCACTGCTTTCAGATTTAGTCTCGATAAAAAATAATGTCCTGATCTGTGGAGGTATGTGGGGAAATAAACCTTAAGGTCAGTACCCCATGCAGTAGATCAGAGGAGCACTGCTGATTAATTACTCCATCTAAAAAGACTGAGAATGAACTTCAGGTTTGTTTAAACTGGCCCAAAACCCACAAGAGGGAGCAGCAATCAAGCAAAGCAAACATTTCTTGTGTTTCTAGAGAGAGAGGCAGAGTACTTCCCTCACACAGAGCTGGATCTGGAGTTGTCAGTGTAAATGTTTAATTATCTGGCACTGAGAATGTGGATGAAAGTTATTAGCACCTTTTAATCTGCCCTTAGGATAATAAAGAGACCGCAATAGAAGGTAACTCAGCCTTCCTTACATTATTGTCCTCAATGCCTTTGGAGAAGTAAAGCAACAAAGGTGGCAGGGGTTGGTGTTATGCTTCCAGATCCATCCCCTGAGAACACAAATCCCCCCTAATTTTGCTTTTTAAGAGCTCCAACAAAACCCACACTTTTTTTTTTCCTTTAACCTCCAGGATTTCAAAAGGTAACAGCTTCCACATTCAGCATCACTTCAACAAAGCAGGAAAAAAAAAAAACTACCACAAAACATCAAGAGGTCTGAAAAGGTTCAGAGTATTGTTCCTTGCAGACTCCCAGAACACTATGTCAGCCTTGTTTTTATGTGAAAGGACAGAAACAAATAATTCAGCCACAAGCTTTGCTGACAGTTAGATGGGTTCTTAAGTGGGAGCACCTCAGAGCTCAAAGCAGCTGAGCCTCAGCTGAACACCGAGAGGCAGAGAGCCTTCTCCTGCACCACTGTGTCTCCCACCACCCAGCCCAGTGTCTCGGGATCTATTAATAATGTATTGCCTTTTCTCAGTGGAGAGTGGGAATTGTAAAAGTGAGCACATTAAGCTATAGATTGCAATAGAGAGGGAAGACTGACAGATGATTGAGTACTTTGAGACAGTTGTTTTTTCATGCTTCAAGGTGATCCTTGGCAGGTCACTCGCACCAGAGCCACTAGATCACCCCTCTGCTCTGGGAGGGGGTCTCTTGGGCTTTGAGCCTACCAGCGCAGCATCCAGCTGAGGGTGTGAGAGTCCCATCATTAGTTCTTCTAGCTGGTCCTGAAGGATGTGTTTGGACTTATCCCCATCTCTGATGTCTTTGTTACTGCTCTGCCTTCCCAGGTTGCTCCTGGGGTTGTACACAGCAACCTCAACAGACACTTCATTATAGGCACACTCTACCCGCCTGAGAAAGGGGAAGCAGCAAGAATTGGAACCCATCATCCATGAGGTCCAGAACAGTGGCTAGCAAGTCAGTATCACAGACAAAAGCCACACACCAGTCACTCCAACACAGACCTTAACCAAAGCCCAGACAGTCCCCTGACTTTGTCAAGCCAGACATTAGGGATGCAGCCACTCCGAGCCACAGACATACAAAACCTGACTGGGGTTAGAGGCACCTCTGCCCGGCAGCGCAAGAGCTGCTGGTAATCATTCAAGAATGTTCATGTAAAGTGTATTGTGGTTATTAATAATGTTTGACTACTGGAGTAGGTGTTCAGGTTACACCAAGAAAAGCAATACATATGCACCACAGTAAGTGCTGTGTGTTTTCTTAGCTCAAGAGTTTGTGTTTCGTGGGCAGTAACATTTCAGGAAATATTTACAGCAACTCCCCAAAAGCTCTTACAATACTTACAGCCATATCACCTGGCACAGGCAGAATGTACAAGAGTTTAAATCAACTAAATACAGTTTGGAGATAAGACCTCAAAGCCTTTCACATCACCAGATGCAGTGATGTTTCAATAGGTAGTAAATCCCCATGGCTCAACCAGGGAATTAACGGAGCTCCCTGAAACTAGAGATGCTGCCTGAAAGGTAAAACATCTCCTTGAGATCACTGGGAACCCCTTGTGATGTTTTGCAGGCACAGATACATCTGCTAGCTTGCCTGTGTTGAACTCCAAATGCTTACCTGCTCTTCACTGGCAGGTAGAACAGGCTAGTTGCTACTACCACAGGTACTTACATGAGGGTATCATGCTTTAGACAGCTCTGAAGCGCTCCTGCCTCCCACAAGCGGCGTGTCGATAAAGACACACATTCACCAAGCCAATCCCAATAATTCAATATGTTGGGACTCAAGGGCAGGAATGGCAAACTTATTTAGCTACTCAGGAGTGGACCTGATGGCTCCCTCCCAACTCAGGATATTCCATGATTCTACTCCAAGCAAACAAGGGTAAAGCAGCAGCACCACCTAACCACGTTAAATGACTCTTCAAAAGATCTGAGAATTGCTGCCAATCAAAATATGACTTTAAAAACTGCATGAACACACTTAAGACAGAGCTGCTGACAGCAGCTAGATCCAAACCCAGTTACAGAAAGACTTGTCAAGTGCAGCACCAAGCTTTTGTCAGGAGTGTATCTTAAATACACCATAGGGGTCCTGCAGATTTCACATGCAACTTATATGGAGTAAAACATGTTAGGGAATGGAAGTGTGTAAATATAGCATACTTGTAGATGGAGCATATCCAAGCTGTAACTCAGAAAGCCTACTTTCACCTTGCAAAAGCGTTTATCACTGCTTTAGGTCTAGCCAGTGCTGAGGAACAGACTTGTGAGCTATTTATATGCAGAGATAAAGGTGCCAAAAGAGTTTTTTTAAAAGCTTTGAGGTCATTAAGCCTCAGTCTATCTATCAGATGCAGTGTTCCTGCTATTCAGACAGTTTTTCATATAGCTGCTGGCAGAGAACAAGCAGAATGAAGTAAAACAGGGGAGCAATATGTTGTTTCTTGGGGAAAAAACTCCACATTTAAATAAAGAAGCATTTGGCCACTGTATGAATGCATTCAGCTTAGTCTGCCATGGATTAGTTAACAGCAGGTTTAAGATTTCCTCTAAATAAAATGTGGGGATGTAGGATTTTATGCCATTACTGAACAGTCACTTCACAGCAGGTAGCAATGTCACAGTATCACGTCACCTCTCCATTCATAGAGCAGGAAAAGCAGGTGTAGAATTATATTAAACATATCAAGTTATAAGAACTCACTGGGGCTCACTAAATTCTGGCCAAAGTTGCCTGAACACAGCCTGGAAAGTTCAGAGGACACTGCAGGTATGTTAATAGCTTGACAAGGGTCCCACTCAGCAAAGCTGGCTTCATGAGAGCCTGGAGTACCAACCAGTGGAGTTTTTAACTACAGGTTATCCAAAACCAGTACAGCACCCATTGCAGGAACGGAAAAAGCAAGGGTAAATGTCTCCAAATGGGGTAAGCTCTGCCATAAATCCAGCTACACACCAGGAATAAACATGCTAAACAGTCCAGGTTTTGACAAAAATGCCATCACAGTCATTCTGCTGCAACAAACTGCCTGGAGATGCTCACATGTGTAAGGAGTATCCATCACCATCAGTGTGACACCTTCAGAGACACTACAGCTAATATCCTGGCAGTCACCTGGACACAAGGAAACCTTATACACAGGAACAGGCCACCAAGCCATCAGTATCAGTCCCAAAGGTCTATGTACTACCTAGAAATTAGGACACCTAGTAGTATTTCTCAGCCTGTAGCCACTTCTTACTATTTACTTTTTCATATGAAGAACATGGCTGTAGGAGAACATCCATGGAATATTTAAGAGAGTAACAAATGCATGGTGGCATCCTAAGGATACTCTTAAATACAAAGATATGCTCATGGAAACTATGCAGGCAGCAGCTAATGGTCTGTTTCTTGAAGAATTTAGGTAGTATCTTATTCAGAGGAAAGAGGTGACATTGTATTAAGCACGTATCAGAGTTTGCTTTAGGTCAGGTTAAATGCTGAGCACTGATACCAAACACTGGGTAAGGAGCAGATGAGACAGACTCACGCCACAGAGGTCCTCAACCCAACCTCAATCCCTCAACTGGTCAGTCCTTCCCCTCCAACCTAGGAGCAAGGCTCCCCCACCCTAAAATCTGCTTTGCTGGAAGGGTGGGAAGGGTGCTCCTGTTCTCTGATGTCTCCAAAGGGTAGCAGAGATGCACAGTGGTTTCAGTGAGGGACATCCACAGAGCACAGATCTATAAGGAATGCCTTTGAGCTGCACACCTTCCCTTTGAGGACTCTGCAGCTTCTCTCCAGCACCCATGGATGTCCAATTTCCCTGCAGAGACTGAAGCTGGTGGCACAGGAACATCAGGCAGGGACTACATTTGGACACGAGCAACACAAATCCAACCACCCCCACGTTTCTCCCCACGTGCACTGACAGCACCACTTTCCACATCAGATACAGGACCTCACCTAGCCTACCATGGAGAGTGAAACAAACCCACACTTGGCAGGTAAATCACATCCAAGCTTGACTTGGGAGATACCCCTTCAAAACAGGAGTTAGAGGAGATCCCAGCCACACAAACACCCGCTGCAAAGGATGCCCACACCACACTGACTCCTGCAAGGCCACCTCTCTCTACAGCAGACACTTCTGAACCAGAAATTAACAGGATTTGACCTCCTTGGACAGAGGACTTTCCCACTAAAAACACCAGCAGGCTGACTCATTTTAAAGGACTGACAAAATTGCCCATCATCTGTGTACCAGGCTCAGGTTTGCCACCTTTGGAGGGAAGTCCTCCCAGTAAAGTGCAACAGAAGGTCGTTACAGCTCTGTCTCAATATTTACTGGTCACAGCAAACTATCAATTTCAGCTCTCTTGTTTACAAGAGATTCTTTTAAACTCTTCATGTTTTAATGGCATCAGGAGACCAACAATTCACCCCTAGAAATATTTTTGCTATGGAACATGCCGTAGCTGTGAGTGACAACACAGCCCACGTGGAGCAGGGATACCATTACTAGATCAATAGCACCCCAGTTGTCTGGCCAATAACAGCATCCACATCAGGAATGTGGATGCTGATACTTAGCTGATCAGGATTAAACACGCTGTTTGCTCTGTATTAGATGTTTCATCTGTTTAGATTTTGTTCTCCAAATGGCCTGTACACAGCAAAGTACACAACAGTTTTAACGTGCTACTACTAAAAGCCACTCCCTCAGCCTTCATTTGAGCTCTCTCTTCTACAAAGCAATTAAGCATGTAAAAACCATTTAGCACCTCTTCCCCCTTGAGTAGCTTTTGGTAGTCTTGTAGGTGTTTCAGATGTACACTGTTAGGAGTATTGATCATTCACTTCATAGTTATGCTTTCTTCTATCTAATATTTAAGTCTTGCTATGGTGGTGCATCACTTGTCACTCCTCCCCCCCACCAAGCCAGATGAAGAGCGTGTTTTCCCTTAAGGATGTTCAGGATGGAGCTTCTACAGCAGCAAGGACTCTTAAGAGGCCCATCAGAATCAATCCCATCAAAACTTCCCTCCAAAAGGCTCAACAAGGAGCACTGAGGCCAGCCCACAGAGGCAGCCACAGGACCTGACCGTTCACACACCAAAAGCTTTGGCATGACAAACTGAATCCCCACGTCTCTCCAGTGCTGAGTCTGTACCTCCTGCACTATTCCAGTCACAAGCTGTGGGTGGACACTGCTTGATCCAATCTCCTGAGAGCCTTAATACACCCTGCTAGCACGGCAGCTGCCACCCATCCTGCTCCATCCTGCAGAGCAGTGACAGCTCCAGTCTTAACGAGATGGATACAAGGGACAGATGGCAAAAGCACACTCAGCACGTGCTTCTTTCTGCAGGAGACACGCTGCTTCACCAATCTGTTGTGCTAAGAAAGAAGCTTCACTTGAACTGAAGGATGCCAAGGGCTACTCCTGTATGACAACAGATTACAGTTCCTGTCTCCTCTGTTTGGCTTTCACATCTAGTAGCAGTGGCAAAGCTGCCCATCCTGCCTTACCCATCCATAGGATGCCCCATAGGGGTGTTAATGAAATGATTTCTCTGCTTATGCCCCCATGGTATCTCAATAAGGAAAAAAAATCAGAATTGGCTATTTTTCATCATGTTCATGCTGTGAAATTTCTCCATAACAACAGAGCTGATTTGCACAACAGTATTTCCATCCTAACAAGCGGAACAAGACATCAGGAACAAAAGGAAAATTGAGTAAGACAGGAAAAAAAAATCCCTAGTGCTGGACATACAATTCCAGTGTTAAAAAAATGGAACCAAACTTGTAAAGAATACAGGCTACACAACTGGTAACAACCATGTTCTCTCACTTTTGGGACAGTACCTGGCAGAGGGGGAAGAAATGAAGATTCAAGTCTCATTTATTATAAAAATTTAAGAGCTGATCCAGTTGTGAGGCTACCAAGGAGAAAAATAACTCAAGTGCTGACCTACAGTTCTAAAGTTAGTTTTGTTCAATGTACTGACTCCTAGCAAAATCCACTCTGATGGCAGAAAAGCAAAAACAAGGCTCTAGAAAGATGTTCCTCATAAGGTAAACCACGCTCCAAAACTACATTTATTCATGTCTAACTCTTCATAAACACAATTATTTGGGGGTTTTTAATGGGCTCTCCTATGTTGCTCCAGTATAAACAGCATTGAAGTCCCCAGCTCTATAGTCCATTCCAGTGACAGTGCTCTGCAGCCAACAGAGGTGCCCACAGCCTTGACAGGCATACAGACATCTGCTACATCCAGGTACAATATTATACTCCTGACCTTAAAGTAAAGCAGCTGAAATGACAGCATGCTACTGCATTTCTTCTCAAGCACAAGCTGTATATAAAAACAGCCTTTTGCCCTTAAATCAGTCTTTTGTCACAGTGTCACTTAAACTTTTCATGCTACAGGGACTTCTCCTCCTGAATTCAGCACAGTTCTTGTACTTTTAATCCCTCACACATCTTTGCTAAAGCACTCAAAGACCACTCTGCTAGATTCACAGGGTGCTGTCCCCCAGGCATCCTCGGTTCCCAGTTCCCCCAGTCCACCTCCACATTACCAGCTTTCTAGGAAACTGTTCCAAAGAAAGAGTACAGGTTCATGAAATCATGAAAACCACCAACACCAACCAACATGCTTAAGCCTGTGTCTCAGGCACACTGCCCAAGCAGAAGATTTTAAACCCTTGGAGCAGCAGAGGTTCAGACCTACAAAGCAAAGTCTATACAGGCTAAACTCTTTGTGAACACTTGATTTCACCTGAAAGAGCTTCTTTTATTCTCAGCTTCAGAGCTGGAAGCAATGAAAGCATGTATGCTGTAAAAAGCTTCCCAGAGACACAGCAATGTATTCTTGCTTCCACTAGAAGAAATCCAGCATCCACCCTCATGGTGACCTCTTTCAAACAGAGGTAAGACTCAACCATGTTAGACACCTACAGCTCAACAGAACATGAGGGTCCAGGTATATTCTTCAACTCTCTCCATCCCATCTATGAGGGTGGGGAGGCCCTGGCACAGGGTGCCCAGAGAGGTTGTGGAAGCCCCATCCCTGGCAGGGTTCAAGGCCAGGTTGGATGGGGCTTTGGGCAACCCAGTCTAGCAAAGATGCCCCTGCCCATGGCAGAGGGTTGAAACTAGATGTTCTTTGGGGTCCCTTTTACACCATATTCTGTGTAATCTCTCAGGCTCAGTGGAAGGAGATTCAAGGCTTGTGCATCCCCATGAGAATACATGGGCATCTTCAAGAATTAAGCAGCAGTTGGTCTCACCCTTCTTCCTCAGTACCACCATCATCTCAGGGATGACTGTATGATGTTCCCAAGTCTAAAGTTTCCCATTCCACTTTGACTAAGATGAAAATTTATCTTAATGACTTAATAGCTTTGCAAATTGTTTCCATCTTGAAATCCAAGAGCTACCAATGTTAAAATACCAAAAGTATAAGGCATAAGCAAAGCTTGATGCTATAGTTTTACTGATGACAAAGGGGATTGAAAATACTGGAATTCATTGGTGATGAAAAACATAAATAAATGTTTCCTGGTCCTTCCTGCAACTGAAACAGAAATGTAGGAGAAGTGACTTGAAGAGCAATGACAGATAAGCATTTCAACCGTGCAGACAAAGGAATTGCAACCTTAGCCTAGCACGTCAACCACAGTTTTCCTGTGGTTTAACTCCAGGAACAAACATCCTGCACTTTGATGAACAAAACATTAAGCTCATGTTTAACCTTTAACTAAACTGAAGAAATACCTGAGTAACAGGATCGAGACAGTTCTACTCCACAGAGTTTTAGCACCTTCTTAATTCTATCAATCACAAGGAGTTGTACAATAGTACAACTTGGCTTTGCAGTGAGTAGGTGGTGATTAACTTCCCATTTATGAAAAACATAACTAGCAAACAGTGCTAGTGCTCTGTTTGCTACTCCCAATCTGCCTGGAAGACAGATTATTGTAATGTAAGCAAGAGTACTGCAACAGGTCACAACCCCAAAGTCCCTATAGACACTCCACGGAGAGACAGCCCATAAGTTCCTCTCACCAAGAGACCTCCATCAGTCAACTATCCCAAGATTTACAGAGGAGTTTCTTTTCTGCATTTTCCCAATAATCCCATCCTAATTGTTTTTGCAGGTATGAAACTGCAACAGCACCTTCCTTAGTAGCAATACAGACCTGACAGCTGGAGCTGAGAGTTTAGAGACCCCACCAAGGCATTAATTCCCTTCCACAAGATCATTTTAAGTTCATTCCAGGTGCTCAGGTAACCACTTAATCTGTGTCTGCCTGAAGTTAAGCATCTACTCTGTAAACATGGCACTCTAAGGAGTGGAATACAGGGAGCAACAAAGCTTGGTAGAGTTACCTAATCTGGCACATATTTTTGGTTGAAAAGTGTCAGCTGCTGGAAGCACAAGCTGTAAGACAAACAATTCCCCCAAAATAGTACTTTGTAACGGTCATCTCGGTGCATGTGCCAGCCCTGCCCTGCTCATTTCCAGAAATCTGCCTAAAACCTGGATGTTTGGGTTCACAGAAATGTTACTAATTTAAGAGATCCCTACTAAATGCCTAAAATTGAGTAACTCTTAATTTCTAATGGGATAGTAATAGCAGAGTTATTTTTTCCATGTGCTCAGATATTTATACAGCCTTATTTTTGGTATGGTAAGCTGTTTGAGGATTTATATTCAAACTATGGCAGAGCAAAAGGAAAATATGCTACACTGTGCATTCCCAGTAAGCCAACTACAGCTTCAGATGCTGTGCTCCATAGATTTAAATCAGGCAGAAGCTACTTCACCCAAATAAGCTGCAGCTGAAAAAACAGCATCATTTAAGTCCTATTAACAAAGTCTAACCTAAAAGTTATTTTTCCTTATTTCTGTTTTGATTAAGTGCTTTGACTTTTTGGAATTTGCCTTCAGACAAACCCATACCAAGCTTCCTTTTGTTGTATTTGTCTGGTCACGTCCTTCAAGCTCTCTCCACTAAGCTTCTACACCAATATATTATCTGAATAAAAACAGTGAATCCAGGTTGGGAAAAAAAAAAAGCCATCCAACAAAACCAACCACCACCACATCACTTTCAATGGTGAGGAAGTCCCAAATGATCATCTGCTATCATCATTAACTTTGGAGAGGGAAAAAAAAAACCACTAGGGATTCAAATACACAATAAATTTCAGAGATTACAAGCTGCCTCTTTCGGAAGAACATCAGTTCCTTTGTAAGTAATTGCTGCATCCTCCTCCTCCTCTCTACCCCTAACCTCTCTCCTTTCCAGGCAAAATTTCACCACTTTGCAAACTTCTTCTGAGCTACATAAAATAGCTGGAAACCAGCTCATTTCAATAGCAAGCCTTCACCTGCAACCCAGCAGACTGGACAAAGTCACAGCATCTACACTGCACTGCAGACACCCCCAACCCAGCAATCTGCTTTCTATGACAGCCTGCACTGTGTAGAGATGGAGTTCATTAAAGCAAACCATTCACACGAGAGCAGAGGGCTGCAGCTGTCTGTCCAGCTCTGCCATCTCCAAATAACTCTCATAACTACAGTGTGTAACAAACCCCTTCTTTATGCGTTGGCCTCCCTGCAAGGGAATGGCTGCAGGAAACATGCTCTCCCCATTTCCAGTGGCAGAAAGAGTAAAGAGAGTAGATCAGGTTCAAGGTGATGTAAGTAATCCTCCAGACTTCAAAAATCCAAGCAGAGATTAGAGATATTAGTATTGATCAGTCCTGATGGGAAAACTCTCTAGTGAAGGCTCTATGCTAGGCTGTAGGAATAGAAGATTATTCCATCTTGGCTTGAAAAAAGAAAGGGGGGAAAAGTTAACTTGAAGTTTGATTTAATTTTAGAAACCAAGTGCTACTCCCCACCCCATGAATCACACAGAGCCTTGCCAAAGCAGCAGAACCATAAACCCCCTTCCTTTTGTCAGCCCCACAGCCCTCTGAAAGGTAAAGCCACTTTCAACTCAGTGACCTTATCTATCAAGGTCAGTGTTGAGAAGCCCAGCACGATCACAAAAAGCAGCTTTAAAGACTTGACACACTAGGACATTATAAATCTACAGTTTTACACAGATTAGGAGAGTTTATCTGAATGTTATTTTTACATTCCAGAAGTTCAACACCATTTACATGGGTAAATACACCCAGCATTATGAAAACATTATGGACAACCATTTAATTTTATTGCACAAGGTGTGTAAACAAGATTATTTCCTCAGACTAATTGTATCTATCAAACCCTTGCCAGAAACCTGACGCTTTCTCTGTGAGATCTTGTTTTTTAGGCTCTGGGAGAGCTGTGATTTATCAGTCCTCACCAGCACAGCAACTTAATCTTTACTACTCTAACATGTAATTTCCTTTAATTATATTTGGAAAATATTTATAAGGCTATTAACATCAATTCTAAAAGTCAGCGAGGGCTTTAGCAGTAATTACCAGCACAAATCAAGAGCTCTAAGAAATTTTTCTCTTTTTTTTTTTTTAAGAATCAATTTGATAATCTATCATATAAATTGCTCGGGATGGTGGAACTACATCACTCAATCCAACAAGCAGCTGCAAGAAGCAAACACAAACACCTTTGTAGACAAGCTTTAACACCCAGATACGAGTCTATTTCCTCTCCTGTTCCAGCAAATCCCAAAATTCACTTGGAGATGCAAAATGGACTTTTAAAAAGTGTCAGAAAGCACTGATGCTATTCAAGCTTTAATAGAAACCGTCTCACTCCCACTTGTACTTGGGCCTCAAATGACATTTTACAGCAATTCCAACACCTATTTTTCAGGTGAGCAGCTAGCTGAACGACTGTAAGCACCCAGGGCTCTGTATGAGCCCATCATAATGGATCCAGAGCAGCCCTGAGGAGAAGGACTTGGGAGTGCTGGTGGGTGAGAGGCTCACCATGAGCCGACAACGTGCTCTTGCAGCCCAGCAGCCAACCGCACCCTGGGCTGCATCCAGAGGAGCGTGGCCAGCAGGGCGAGGGAGGGGATTCTCCCCCTCTACTCTGCCCTCGGGAGACCTCACCTGGAGTACTGGGGCCAGTGCTGGAACCCCCAACACAAGAAGGACATGGACCAGTTGGAGAGGGGCCAGAGGAGGCCACAAAGATGATAAAGGGGCTGGAGCACCTTTCCTCCGAGGACAGGCTGAGAGAGTTGGGGCTGTTGAGCCTGGAGAAGAGGAGGCTCCGGGGAGACCTTCTAGCGCTCTGCCAGGACCTCAAGGGGGCCTACAAGAAAGATGGGGAGAGGCTGTTCAGTAGGGCCTGTTGTGACAGGACAAGGGGTGATGGTTTTAAAATAGAGGGAGGGGGATTTAGATTGGATATTAGGAAAAAGTTCTTTGCTGTAAGAGTGGTGGAGCACTGGAACAGGTTGCCCAGAGATGTGGTGGATGCCCCATCCCCGGAGAAGTGCAAGGCCAGGTTGGATGAGGCCCTGAGCAACCTGATCTAGTTGGGGGTGTCCCTGCTTCTTGCAGGGGGGTTGGACTAGATGACCTCTGGGAGTCCCTTCCAACTCTAAACATTCTATGATTCTATAATAGGAAAAGTTAATGGCTGTCACCTCTGAAGAAGAGCAGAAATAAGGGGACCTGCATCTGCAGGGCAGGGAGCCCACAGGGATCTCATAATGGTAGTGCAGAGGTTGGCTCAACTCTAGCTGATATGCACAAATTTACTATGTCACACTGCCTTCACTCAGGCCAGACTTGCAAACCCACTACCTGGTCCCACCACACGGTGATGTTAATACCACATCTGTAACACAGGGAGGTGTCTTCAGAGAGCCCTGTGTAAGCCCTCACCAGCCTCTGAACAGCGACAGGTCCCTCCTCTTTTAGGTGTGCCAGGTTTTTCCGCTTTCAGCTGTCACTCTCAGTGTCTTTTTTTTTGACAAAGCTCTAGCTTCAGCTGGCAAGTGTTTGCAACATAACCTAGAAGGGATATAACTAAACTTTCAGCCTTTCTACACATGAGAAAAAAAAACCCAACTGCAGTCACAACACAAAGGTCCAATACAGTTTTTCAGTATTATTACCAGAAGTAGACACCCTATAGATTCAGAGACTATACCATTTGCTACTGAGTTATTACTTGCCCCCTTTGCTCCTGCACTCTTCCCACACATAGCTTTGTCCCTCTGAGTACACAGGAGGATGCTTTCCTAGCTCTTCTTTTCAAAAAGCTCTCTGAGACTCCTGCTAAACAGCCATGGTCTGAAGCCTCTACAAATAGATCAAGAGAAGAGTCAGGATGCCAAAAATCTTGGATGTGAGGAAATTACTCCAGTCCAAACACAGCGATAAAAAGGTTCACTACTCACAAAAACAGCCAAAACTATTAGGAGTAGGCAGGACAAGCCAAGAGACTCTTTGACCTCATTCATTAACTATTAAGTCCTACTGATTCTCTTCTCTGAGATGAATATTTAAAAGTGATATAGTTTGGAATTGCCAGACTTGGGGGAAGGGGTATCCCACACACCTTCTCAAATGTGTACTGGAAAAGATGTACTAGAGGAGCAGAAAATCTGCCCAGCACAAAAGCTCATTTTCTCTAGATTTCATTAATAAAAAATTGGTATTGCTTCTAAAGATACACCCTCTGTCTTCCAGAATTACCATGACACAGCATCCATCACACTCTGGGGCTTAACCTCCCAGTAAGCAGTGCAGTATTTGGTGAAATCAGGCTGTGGTTTACAGAACGTAGTTCCCTCCCAGTGTCATCACTTTCCAATAGGTTTCAGACACTAAAGACCAGCACTAGATTAAAGCCACTCTGACAAGGAGACAAGTGAAGGATGGGCTGCATCAAGACTAACCTTCAGGCAATTATCTCAATAATAACCCTTCAGTTTTGCCTTCCTTCTCTTGACAGATCCACATAGGCAAAGACCAGGTCTTCTACATAGGAAAAGGGCTTTTTTGGACTTCACTGGCAGCCTTTAGAAGATGCTGAGCCCCAGGAAGCTGTTGCAGATCTCCAATCTGTTTCAGAATGGAATTGCATTAGCCAGCAACATCCACAGAGAAAAGACTGACCCAGAAACACTGAGCCAGCTCACATTTTGACCTACATCATCCCAAAAAACAGGTCAGTAAGTTGTCAGGACCAAGGCAAAACACAAACTCCAAAGGCAGGGGCAAGAAGTGACCAGTTTTCCCTGCATTCACAAAAAAAAAGTGGGTTTGGGGTTTTTGTGGGTTGGTTGGGTTTTTTTTTTTTCCCTTCTTTGAAGGAGTTAACTTTGCCATTGGACTGCAAGCATGAGTCAGTGGCAGGGAGGGGAAGGGGACAGGCCCTTTGGACAGGAAACTCATTCCTGTGACACCCTACTTAGCTAACCACAGGCATAGCCCTGCTTGGGGCTCAAGACATGGGGGATGGAGAGGTACTGGAACTGGGGTTTATTCTCACATCTGCACTGGTCAGCAAAACTCCAGTGTTGTTTCCCACCCTTATCTCTTACAGAAGGCAGCTGCTTTACCGCTGTGCTGGGTGGAACTGCGGTATCACACCCCCNACACTCACCCTTTACATATTTATAGACATTAATGAGGTCACCCCTCAGTCTCCTCTTCTCCAAGCTGCAGAGACCCAGCTCCCTCAGCCTGTCCTCAGAAAGATGTTCCGCTCCCTCCATCATCTTGGTGGTCCTGTGTGAACTCAAGGATGTTGAGTTCTATGTCCTTCTGGAACTAAGGGGCTCAGAACTGGACACAATACTCCAGGTGGGGTCTCACCAGGGTAGAGCACAAGGGGAGAAGGACCTCTCATGACCTACTAGCCCCTTCTAATGCACCCCAGGATGCCACTGGCCTTCTTGGCCACAGAAGGAAATCACAGAATGTTAGGAGTTAACGATGCAACAGCTTCCAAGGAGCTGTTAATATGAACATCAGCACTTTGCTTTCAAAGATATTTTAAGGCATAAGATAACTCCCTCCTTTAATTTCTCCTCTTTTTGCACAATCAATGTATTTTTCCATCCCCCTCCCCTTCGAGTCAGCATTGCAGTTGTAAAACATGACATTTGACTGCCCCAGAAGCATTGATTTTCCCGTGGTACCCTGCCAGGATCACTCAGTCTTTGAGTCCTTTGAGGGGAAAGTTCACCCTCCATCACCATTCCAGCCATAACCCTTTCTCCTGGAATATCCAACAATGCTGAGGTAGAAAAAGCCACTGAACAGCAGAATAAAACAGGCTTTTAGAAGTCTTTCTGCACTCGAGTGTAACAATAAAAAGACTAAAAGTTTTTGATTTGGGAGCATTCCATAATGAAGACAGCTGACTTGGGCATGAGACATGTGAAAAGGAGAAAGCAGTTCCTCAGAACACTGATTATCTTCTAAAAGCAGTAACACTAAAAAGCATTCAAGCAGAACAAATGCCCAGTGCTGTGGCATCTGACTACTGAAGCATCTGATGGCATTACCATGATTTCCTCTCGTGGCCCTGGACCAGCTCATTTCTGGCAAACTGAAATGGCTTCTAAGAAGCTGCAAGATGTTTTCCTTGATTTGAGGGGTTTATTTGGGTTTTTTTAAATGTAGCACAAACTCACAGCATAAGCAGCCAAACAGGATGAGGAGATAAACCATCTGAGTGTGACTTTGCTGCTCTACTTTGCTTTCAGCCTTTCTGCTGAAAGCTTGATTTCATTTTTTATGGCAAAAAAATTAAATAAAAATAACTTTACAAGTGTTGTACCGAGTACTGCCAGTTATACAATCTTTCAAGGGTCTCTGGCCCAAATAAACTTCAAACAAGGGTGCTTTGAAGCCAACATCTACATTGACTGATTTGCACAGTGGCAAACACAGCTACAGCACTGCCAGGCTCCTGAGTAAGCTGCTTCAGGAACCATGGCATCTCAGCATCCCATTAATGAAACAACACTCAGGAGCAGGAACCATGCCTCAATAATTACTTTGGAGATAATTATTTATTCTTCAGAGAGGAGTTTCAGTTCAGCAGAATTAAGACCAGCAGCTGATGAGTAAGAGCCCAGAAGTTGGCCAAAAGCCATCACTTCAGGGAATAGAAATATTTATTGCAGACTCCCACCCAGCCCAAGTATTTTCATGCATTATAAAAATAGACCTAATTTTAAAACTATTGTGCAAGAGGCATTATTTTACATTAAAAATTCAGAGAAGACTGTCAACAAGACCCACCATACTATATGAAAACCAGCCCTACTTTTCTACTTCCCAAGGTAGCTCCCTGGACAATCAGGTCACACTGTGGACAGAACTCACTGCAACACCTCAGAACTGGAACCTAAATCCATTTACACAGTTGTCCTGGTTTGGCAGTATTAGGGCAAACAGCACATCTCACTGCACCCCATCTGAGAACTGAAACACTGAAGACAGTCTGACAATAAATAAAAATAAATACTAGCCATTTTGAAAGGGAGCATAACATTTTGAAGGAAACAATTCAGTCTCTGATGTTAAATATCGGATTGCCTTTATTTCATAGAATCACAGAATGATTAGGGTTAGAAGCAACTCCCAGAGGTCATCCAGTCCAACCCACCTGCAAGAAGCAGGGACAC
>VXBZ01012774.1:29373-44068 GCA_013399135.1 Heliornis fulica | reverse complement strand
AAAAAAAAAAAAGCCAAGGAGATCAGACCTCTTCACATAATACAAGAGTCCTTAAAGCTACATTTCTACCTCTTCAGACAAATTAAAGGCAGAAATGGATTTTTCCATGTAATGTTATGATTCAAAACTGGAGATGACCTTTAGTGCACCTTTCCACGGGTGGAATGTTCTCATCCACAAGCAGATTTAATTAAATTTAGCTCTTTAGACTGATTAGGGTTAATAAAGCAATCTGGTCATTTCATTGTGTTTACAATGTGATTTTTTGTCAGACTGCATTACAACTGTTACAAGCTACAAGGCATTGTTTTCAACTGCCTTCTCAGCCAGACTGACTTTATATCAAATTTGTTTTAAAAAGGACCTAGAGTGAGAACAGGAGAAGGCTAGTGCAGAGATTGTACAAAGGACCCTACAAGATCATCACCAGAGGAGAATGCTTGCTATGAACTCCACTATGCTGCTACAACAAATAACCTGCAGCAAAACCCCTCCATGTCACCAATACGCTGATAGAAGAGTCAGGATGCTCCAAATTCAAGTTCTTGATTTGTAATATCAATAAAAAAATAAAAATAAAAATGCCTGAGCAAGCCTGACTTAAGGAAAAGTGTTGACATACAGAGAAACCACAGAAGAAAAAGTATAGTGAAGTTGCCTGTTCTTGTTAGCACAGATGTATGCCACAGAACATGGATACCAGCTTCTCCTACCTCACACTTTATCAGATTTTTTTGTCCTTTTGGCACAAATACCAACTCAAGGCATTTACTAACTGTAAACCACATCTCCTCAGGAGAGGAACCAAGTTCTACATTCAGTTTGCAGCCAAAAAAAAAAAAAAACACAGAGGAAATTTCACAGAGAAAATGTTTTAAAAATTCACACTTCCCAAAGAATTTTAAGAGATCTATGAAAAATAAGTTTTAAAAAGCATAATAAGAAAAAAAAAATCACACTATCCTCCATATCTGACAATTATAACCAATTCATAAGTTCTTTTATCTACAGGATACTCTTACCTGGCCAGCAGATGGGAGTTACCCTCTCCTGCTTGCTATCCTTCCACAACCCATTCCCTCATTTGGGAATTCCCAGAGAGCCAAGACATGTCAAGACACTTTGCCCCGAGGGAGATGGTGCTGAACAACCCATCAACTCGGATTAAGGCTAAAAAAACCCACAATGTTGAAGAAACGATTGGACAGCTTTTGTGTGGGGGTGGGACAGGATTACTGTATCCAAAGTGGGTTTGAGCTATAATGGATTACCTGGGGAATCTGTGTCCTAACCCTCACTAGAAATTAGTTCATCTTGAGATATACTACTGGGTTACACACACCTCGGTATGACAAAAGTGACCTTCATGGCCACTGAGTGGAATTTGTGTAATCCAGGAACGCTGCTGGGGATGCATCAATAGTGTAAAATGCACAGGAGCACTTTTCCCTGGTCAGGTCTGGTCTTTGCTCGCTCCTTTTCCTCCTAACAGGAGTTAGCACCCAGCAGATACAATGACAGGCTGAGAGACAGAGGATTAAGATTTTTATCACTTCAGAACGTGCCAATCAATTAATTAATGTGGGTCTGAAAAATGGCAAGTTACAAGAAGTGAAAGAGATAAATCAACAAAGAACTTCAGCCCTTTAAGAATGACATTCTGTGAGAGGAAATGATGATGAAACCCCTATTACCTTAAGGTTCACTACCAGCTCCTGAGGTCCACCAAGCAATCTCATGCTGCCCAGAGAGGTTGTGGAGTCTCCTTCTCTGGAGACATTCAAGACCAATCTGGACACATTCCCTGTGTGATTTAATCCAGGTGATCCTGCTCAGGCAGGTGGTTGGACTAGATGATCTTTCAAGATCCCTTCCACCTTCTAATGTTCTGTGAACCTGTGTGAATCTACCAGCAGTCCGGCTGACTGGCGAAGTTCCACTTGACCAGAGCCTGGCAGATGTTACACCCATTTAGAAGAAGGGTCAGAGGGATGATCCAGGGAACTACAGGCCTGTCAGTCTGACCTCAGTGCTGGGGAAGATCGTGGAGAGAGTCATCTTGGGCACCTTCATGCAGCACATGGATGATGCCGAGGGGATCAGGCCCAGTCAACATGGGCTTACAAAAAGGTAGATTCTGTCAAATTAAACTGATCACCTTCTATGACAAAGTGACCCACTTAGTGGATGAGGGAAAGGCTGTGGATGGCATCTGCCTGGACTTCAGTAAGGCCTTCAACATCGTTCCTCACACCATTCTGCTTGAGAAACTGGATACCACTGGCCTGGACTGGTGCACCCTCTGCTGGGTTAAAACTGGCTGCATGGCCGGACCCAACGAGTGGTGGTCAATGGAGCCACATCCAGCTGGAGCCCAGTCACAAGGGGTGTCCCCAGGGCTCAGTCCTGGGTCCAGTCCTGTTCAACATCTCTTTCAGTGACCTGGATGAGGGAATCGAATGTTCCCTCAGTAAGTTTGTGGGTGACACTGAGCTGTGAGGACATGTCAATCTGCTCAAGGGTAGGGAGGCTCTTCAAAGGGACCTGACCAGGCTGGACCGATGGGATGAGACCAACGGGATGGGGTTCAACAAGGCCAAGGACAGAGTCCTGCCCCTGGGACATCACAAGCCCATGCAGTGGTACAGGCTGGAGGTAGAGTGTCTGGAGAGCTGCCAGGCAGACAAGGACCTGGGGGTGTTGGTGATGCCAACTGAACCTGAGCCAGCAGTGTGCCCAGGTGGCCAAGAAGGCCATCAGCATCCTGGCTTGTATCAGAACCAGCGTGGCCAGCAGGTCTGATTGTGCCCCTGTATTTGGCCCTGGTGAGGCTGCACCTCGAGTGCTGTGTCCAGTTCTGGGCCCCTCACTCCAAGAAGGACATGGAGGTCCTGGAGCAGGTACAGAGGAGGGCAACCAGGCTGGGGAAGGGTCTGGAGAAAAAACCTTCTGAGGAGCAGCTGAGGGAGCTGGGGGGTTATTCTGGAGAAGAGGAGGCTGAGGGGAGACCTTCTCCCTGCCTGGAATGACCTGACAGGAGGTTGGAGAGAGGTGGGCGATGGTCTCTTGTGCCCAGGGACAGGGGACAGGACAAGGGGAATGGCCTCAAGCTGCACCAGGGCAAGTTCAGATGAGGTGTCAGAAGAAAGTCTTGCCCCAAAGAGCTGTGGGGGTTTAGGACAGGCTGCCCAGGGAGGGGGTGGAGTCCCCACCCCTGGGTGTATTTAACAGACAGGAGATGAGGTGCTCAGGGAGATGGTTTAGGAGAGGACAGGAACTCTTAAAGGTCTTTTCCAACCTAGTCATTCTGTGAGCACAGTCCATTAGAAACCCATTGCTCTTTATCTTGTAATGCTAAATTTGCAGCCTGCTATCCTGAAAATTGTTTTTAAGTCCAGGAGTATACATTTATTCCAGCAGCATTTCACCAGCATACAGACAGCCTTTCCTCTCTCACTCTGGTTCACCAAACAGCAACCTTCTTCCTGGATAATTAGACAAGAATGTACAAATATTACTAAAAACACCGTGTGACCCTCTATAAATAAAACACTGATTCTCTACATATACCGACATCATCCCTTGTCTCCAAGCACACTATTCCCCAGAGCCTGTAGATTCCTCCACAGTTCATGTAAAGGTTAGGTCACATCACTCTTTCACTGTACTCCTCTCACACGAGGGCAGAATTAAATTTCATATTTAATAGACAATGGAACAGCATGACCTTTGGGTATCACAAAACCTGTCCCAAAAGCCCACTGCAATTTTCAACAGATGTTGATTCGACATATTTGTCAATGCAAAATCCTCTTAGAGCTCAGCAAAGCATTCAGCAAAGCAGGGAAATCGAGACCAGTGGGCACATGTTTCATGTAGGAGAAGGGATGTTTGAAAAGACAAGGGATGTTTTAAAAGACAAACGACTGTGGGAAATGCATGGTTGCAATGCAAAGCAGTAGGGCTGCAGACTATCCAGATTTTAACTGACATTTAATGGAGTTGCTAGGAAAATAGTAAATACAACTTAATGTGCTTTTAGAAAGAGAGCTTCAGGTTTGCAATCAGAGCAAGACAAGAAGCAATTACACAGATTAAAAAGACAAGAGTAGGCTGTTAGCACTTCCTCTTGATAGCCAGCACAAAGCTGATTTCATGTTTCACATGCAGTACATGGGCACTGGTATAAACAGCAGTTTCTGAAATATCTGAGTCTAAAGCAACGTATGTTTTCAAAGGGAAGGGAAAAAAAAAAAATGAAGCTACAGGAGTCTGATAAGGGAGTGGAGCCCAGGGAATTTTCCTGCATGTGAAGCACACAGAGAGCTTTTTCCTTGCTCTCCTGTCACCCTAGTATGTTAGCTGATAAATGTCATGCTAGTACGCAAGCTGATAAACGCTCCAGAATTAGAAGACCTGAGTGGGAATGCCTGAAATCCATCTGACCTGAGGGAACAAGTTTAAAAACCTGACCCAGCTTTTAGAGTGCCAGATACTCCTGTATGCTAAGAAAGGAAGAGCCTGGCCAAAGCAGACAGGCTCAACTAAATTTGGTATTCAAATGTGGGGTGCGAAAAAGGATATTTTGGGATGCAGGAAGTACTCAAAGAGGAAGGCAAAGAAAAAGAAAAACCTATATTGGATTTAAATCAGACACTGGTGAAAGGAAAGGTCACAAACTAAGCAAAAGCAGAGATGAAGAGGAAAGAGACATTATTCCTTTCTGCTCCCTGTCTGTGCTTGAGGTATCTGAGGGACTGCCAGAACTGTCAGCAGAGAGTCACCAGTGGGACCACTCATGACAGAGGCACCAACACTTCACTGTGGGTGATACTGAAACACAAGTCACTGACCAACCAGCTAAACCAGCAAACATGCAACTAAACTTCTTCTGTGGAACTCATTTCCAGTAAGCTTTCCATCCTGGGAAAGATAAATCAGACACTAATTACATCTAGAAACTGCAAGTAACGATGTTATAGGAGGAAAAACTTAACCCTGGCAATCTATTTACAAGGAAGGCAGCAGCTCTTGGAGATAGCATCTCCCTTGTGTCTCTGGTAGATGTTTGGATACAAAATAAACAGTCCACTCTGATTCACATAAGCCTTCAGACAGCTGAGAGGAAGAGAAAATTGTTGCTGTGAAACTTAACTGTTGTTTTTTGCATTTCTTCACCTGCCAAGGACAACAAGCACTGCCCTACCTAACTACCAGGTATTAAAAAGAGGAACGCAGCGCTGGTGGTGAGCCTGGCAATTGTGGCTTACCCAAGGCTCTGATTTCTTGTACAGCAAGTCAGAATACAAAAATAAAATCTATAAGTATTTTCTCAAAGAGCACAGGAGTTCAAAGCATCGAAGAACTAGAAGGCATGCTGTGTTTTTGCAAATGGAGAGTTGTGATTAAGCTGGATCACAAAAGAAACTCATCCAGCACAAAAATAAAAACCAACCCAACCAAGCACACAGCGAGGAGAAAGTTAAGTGACAAACCAGAGCCAGAAGCAACAGGAAACTGAGAGGCTTCCCCCACCACATCCGAGGCTGGAACACAGCTTGGATTTGGCACTGTCAGATCACTTTCCCTGCTCGCTCTCTCCAGCTCAACCCTTAAATGCTGCAGTGGTGTTTAGGTGGATAAAGCCCCAGCCCGTGCCAAGCTGCCGGCACGCAGAAGGGCAAAGCAGACACAACCAAACAAATCCACCTCTCTCCAGGTCACACCTGGGGTATTTTACTGAAAACACATCACAAAGCAAGCAGCTTTCCAGTTCTAGGTCAGAAGTTCTTAATGAGCAATTAGCTCAGACACTCGTTTTTGCTGGCAGTGAACAGTGTCTTAAGTCCCTAAATTAATAAAAGTTATTTCAATCTCTTCAGTTGGGCTTTCAGGTCAGAACTAGTCAAAGTTTTAGGACTGAGTTCTGCATCTACATGCAATCCATTCCCAAAACACCCACCCTTCCTTAACAAAACTAACCATTTCTGGGGTAAAACTTTCACATTTTTTTGTCTGACAATAAACCCCAACACTTTCTAAGGGATTTGAAGACACCCCCATGCTCACAAACTCCACACCCTGAAGGGGTACATATACACCTTATATATTAGGGATTCACTCCCAGGAAGCACAACAGGATTGCAAGGCTAAATGCTGAAGCACGAGTCAAACCTCACTTGGGAAGATGCTGCTTCATTTAACTAGGGATTCGCTCCTTTCTGCCCAGGATTTGGTTTTGGCANCCTCAAGGGAGCCTACAACAAAGATGGGGAGAGGCTGTTCAGTAGGGCCTGTTGTGACAGGACAAGGGGTGATGGTTTTAAAATAGAGGGAGATTTAGATTGGATATTAGAAAAAAGTTCTTTCCTGTGAGAGTGGTGGAGCACTGGAACAGGTTGCCCAGGGAGGTGGTGGATGCCCCTGGATCCCTGGAGACATTCAAGGCCAGGTTGGATGAGGCCCTGAGCAACCTGATCTAGTTGGGGGTGTCCTTGCTTCTTGCAGGAGGGTTGGACTAGATGACCTCTGGGGGTCACTTCTAACTCTCATCATTCTGTGATTCTATGATCCACATCCCGAAACAAGCAACCCTCAGTTCTAGCAACACCGTCAGCCAGAGGTATCTCCCGCCTTTCCCCCTCTCTCAGTGCTGGTCAGGCCACAAAACCACTCCTAGCTCTGCACATCAGGGAATACTTTGCCTTGCCCTTCACACCACTTAGTGAAGTTTGTTTAAAGGCAGATTTACAAACCCATCCAAACACATGTAGGGAATGTCTTTGGTGCCAAGTTCTAACCAGTGAGGGCTCTAGGTAAGGGCAGCTGACAAATTAGCACAGCCCTCAGAGTAACAGCACCGTCTGCCAATGTGCAAGTACTACACTGGGGTTTTCTCCCAGCCTCTGAATACAAGACTTCTGTATCCTCACTGATGCCTCAAAAAAAAACCCAAAAAACAGTAGTGTTTAAACAGCCTGACCAGAACTTCCACCTTTTCATAACAGAACATTATGCCTCCTGGTCATTCACACACTGTAAGCACTTCAAGGCAGCTAGATCAGCTCATCCTAAGTAATTAAAACCCCCACATTCCTACCAGTGAAAGTATTGCCTTATTTAGCATCTATTAGGCCACACCACGCTTTAATTTCAACAGCTGAAGCTTCCACAACCCAGCCTTTGACAGCTGCCATACACTTCTTGCTACCTGTCAGCAGCACTGGTGGTTCCATCCTCAAAACATCTAACATCAGACTGCTCAGCTAGGGACTACTGTCTCCAGCATCAGTCTCATTCTCCTGGAAGAGGTTACACTACTCACAGGGCAGAGGATAAAGCACCATACAGCAGCTCTTCTCCAGCAGCTATTTAACCTACACCACCTTACTTTTTAGGGTTTAAAACAAAGTTACAGGCAAAGCTGGCAGGCTGGAATCTAGGAATCACAGTAACCTTGAAGAGCAGTGATCTGCACCAGGACGACTCAGCTACCCATGCTATGAAAAACACATTCACCAGGTATGGGCCAACACTAACTTGTGGGACTGAAGACTGAGCTCACCCAGGTGGATGCTGTTAACATCTATTTCTACCTCATGTAATATTCTCATTCCTATACATAGACCAGTCATTTCTTCCAGCTTTAGCTGGGAAAGTGCTACAGCCTAAATGCTCCCTAACTGTGATAAGGTGAATGAAGAAGAGAGCGTCATGGGAGTAGATGGTTACAGATGTCTTCCTGTAAGAAGCCCTCAAGCACCTCCTTCATCTTTACTATGTTGTGAAGGCACAAACATCATCTATTTTTCTACTACATGAAAGGCTAGCTACTCATCTATAGTAGATTCAGGGCAATTAGTAACATGGTAAACAGAGAAAGCTCCACAATGAAATGACCATGCACTTCCCCTCTCAGAAATATCTCTGGCATTTAAAAAAAAAACAAATACAAAAAACCCAAAACCAACAAACAAACAAAAAAAGCCTCTCAGAGCTCCCTTACAACCGTCTGAATAAAAGTTTGGCTTACTGCAGTTACCTCCCACCCCACCATTCCAATGGGCAATGTCTCCTCCAAGAAATATTTCAACTCAAGCAGGACAACTGTCCTTGCATCCCAGAAAGCCAACCATACATATGCTGGGCTACATCCC
The DNA here is from genome assembly GCA_013399135.1 of Heliornis fulica. Taxonomy (NCBI): domain Eukaryota; kingdom Metazoa; phylum Chordata; class Aves; order Gruiformes; family Heliornithidae; genus Heliornis; species Heliornis fulica. The sequence goes on along the minus strand of VXBZ01012774.1, from coordinate 35,912 downwards.
CAGCAGTGTGGGCAGCAGGTCAAGGAGGGGGATTCTGCCCCTCTGCTCTACTCTGATGAGACCCCCCTGCAGTGCTGCATCCAGCTCTGGGGTCCCCAGGACCAGAAGGATGTGGAGATGTTGGAGTGAGTTCAGAGGAGGCCACAAAGTGAAATGAGTTGGGCTTGTTCAGCTTGGAGAGGAGAAGGCTCTGGGGAGACCTTACAGCAGCCTGCCAATACCTAAAGGGGCTCCAGGAAAGCTGGGGAGGGACTGGCAACAAGGCCAGGGAGTGACAGGACAAGGAGAATGGCTTTAAACTGAAAGAGAGGAGATTTAGAGGAGATATTAGTAGGAAATCCTTCCCAGGGATGGTGGGAAGGCCCTGGCACAGGGTGCCCAGAGAAGCTGTGGCTGCTCCTGGATCCCTGGCAGGGTTCAAGGCCAGGTTGGATGGGGCTTGGAGCACCCTGGGCTGATGGGGGGTGTCCCTGCCCATGGCAGGGGTGGCACTGGGTGAGCTCCAAGTTCCCTTCCAACCCAAACCACTCTGGGATTCTATGAACACCTGATATTTCAGAGCCAATATTTTAAGGTTTCTCTACGAGTGCCTATGTCTAGCTTGAATGACTCGCTGCTGCTGACACCCTGCTTGACTCAACAGGAGGGACAAACACATTGTTTCACAAGCCTGAAATCCTATATGAATTATGTTCCTTGCAACCAAAGGATGAAAAAAAAAAAAAAAACCAAAAAACCAACCCCCAAAACCCCACTACACCTAACCAGTGTTGAAAGCCTTGTGAGTACAACTGAGCTCCAACTTTTCTCAGCAACAGGCCTGGAAAAACATCCTTCTGAATGAGGTAATGATTACTATTACATCCTGCAGACAAGCTCAGCATCTGGGATTGCAAAGAAAAAGGCTGGGCTTTCCCATGTTGTTCATTCTAACAGCAGTCTCTTCCCTAACCGAAATAGGAATCAGAGCTCCGAAACAGCTGTTTCCTCAGACAGCAGCACCATCACAGCTGAAGAGGATCCAGGCCAGGCAAACTGTGAACTGGGAGACAGGCTACAATCACCCATTTAACCAAGATGAGATGGGTCTTAAGATTTTTGTCTCGCTTCTTAATGCTGCTCCTCCACATATTTCCTTTGGGAAGGATAACAAGCGATGCCAATGCCATTCGTTGGCTACACAGACAGAAAACAATAAGAGAAAAACAAAAAACATGCTTGAAAAAGAGCACATTTGCTGCACAAAATCACAATTTTGGAACAATTCTCCACACCCTACTGACAAGCACTGCCTACCAAGTCCTCCTTCCTATATTTAGGTCAGCCAGGCTGAGTCAAGCGCTCTGTGAGCACCACTTACTGTCATAACTTTCTATTCTAAAAGACCTTCAGCCAGGCATGTCCTTTTAGATCATTTGTTCTCTTGGGCTGATGCACTAACAAACAGAAGGGCAGAAAATAATCATCACAGAATGGTTTGGGTTTGAAGGGACCTCAGAGATCCTCTGGTTCCAACCCCCATGAAGTGAAAAAAATAAAGTTGTAAGAAACTGGTGCTACATAAATCTGACTGTTTCTAAGGGCTGCTCTTGGCTTTCAAAAGTCTTTGTGCAGGTCTTCAATGACAAATAGTGCTCAAAGAAATTCCACCACCATAGTAATGGGGCTCAGAGATCTTACACAGGCATTACCTAGTATATCCTTGTTGAACACACTGCTTCAAATGCTCTGGTTCACATAACAGTCCAATGAAGTTCTCAGAGCTTGTGTTCCCACATATAAATAACCATTCTGCTTGGGTTAGCTTTGAATTTACCAAATTGTTTCCATCTCTATTTATGGAGATGACCCAAGTTATCCCCTCCACTCAAAAGCCAGATTCCATATATACTGATCATGGCATCTCTTCACCAGTCCTGAAACTCCAATTTAGGCTTCCCAATTTACTTAGTGCCTTCTTACCACAACCAGTAAAACCAAGCAGTTGATCTCAACTGCTTTTGGAGCTATAGAGTTGGGCTTGTTCAGCCAGGAGAAGAGAAGGCTCCAGGGAGATCTAATTACAGCCTACTAATACTTAAAGGGGTCCTCCAGGGCAGTGGGAGAGGGGCTGTTCCCCAGGGAGTGCAGGGACAGGACAAGGGGCAATGGCTGCAAGCTGACCGAGGGCAGGGTTAGGTCAGATGCTGGGAAGGAATTCTTTACTCTGAGGGTGGTGAGGCCCTGGCACAGGGTGCCCAGAGAGGCTGTGGAAGCCCCATCCCTGGCAGTGTTCAAGGCCAGGTTGGATGGAGCTTGGGGCAACCTGGTGTTGTTCCTGCCTATGGCAGAGGGTTGGAATTAGCTGATCTTTAAGGTCTGTTCAAACACAAAGTGTTCTCTGATTGTATTTCTAATCAGCTATACTCTCTGATCCTTCACAGCTCAAGATCCCAATTTTTATTTTTTTTTTTAATCACTCAGAATGCAAATCAATGCCCAAACTAAGAACTTCAGTCAAACAATCAAATTTATGGTCCATAAACTCATCATGCCAGCTATTTAAAAAATAATGTATAAGTACATTGGTGACTTCTTGAAAGTTCAGAAGTGAGATGAGGTGTACAAGGAGTTTAAAAGCATCCCTTGTAACATTACTGCCTTTGGTAGTAAAGTTACATTGCTTGAATTACTAACTTTGAATTAATTACCAAGTGGAGAGCTCTCCTCTGTAAACTGCTGGGTAAAAGAGAAGATTTCTAGCACAGAGAGGACATCACAAAGCAGGCTAGTTTTTCTTAGCAATATTAACACATGTCTGTTGACAAAACATCAGCAAAACAAGGTGTCAATTACTTGCCTCATAAAACCACAAAATTTACCTTGGCCTGTTCTTAGAAGTTAAAACCCCAGTAAGTAATATTATCTACCCATAAGAGAAATATCTTATTTACACAGGTGGAAACTCCTCATTGGATTTGTAAGTTTTTTTCTGCTCATGTAACACAGAACTGTTACTGCAGTGAGCAGAGTGGTAGTAAAGGGGAAAAAAAAAATTCTCCTAGAAATGACACCTGGAATGATCATGTCAAACCCATCTAAGCCAAGCAGGAATAAACCCAAAGCAGCAGGAATCCAGTCCCTGCAAGGCTCAGCAGCCCAGGGTTTGTCCTCCCCGAACCAAGCACATATCACCCCGAGAGGATGGACGGACAGCTGCCCAGTCCGGACACGCGATTACGGCTGGCTGTGCTGGCACACACCTCAAGGAGTATCAAACTGCTCGATTTTGCAAACACTGCTGGCACATACTCACAGAGAGGAATAAAACAGCCCCAAAAATTTCCATTGACCTAAACACAGAATAATCTGCTGGCGCCCACCCAAGTCTGAAAGTGGAGAAGCCTGTCATTGATCAGCTTCGCTCTCATCTCCGCGAGCTGACGCCTGGAAGAAAATAACCTCAGCGACACAGGCTAGGTGTGCTCACAGCAAACCCCCAGCAGCTGGCACCCATGTCTGCTGAAAACTTAGAGAGCTGTGCTCTTATTTTACATACTTGCTATCCTTTTAATTTACATACTTGCTATCCTTTTAATTGCCATCTAAGTCGGAAACTCGGCAGCCAGATTTAGCGACATATTATTACACTTCCCTGATGGGCAAGGTGATTTGCAACAACTCTAACTTCTACCTGACCCAACATTTGCCTCAAACATTAAAACTTACTACTAGAGCTTAACATTACTAACACTGCTACAAGCCCCTGTCACTACAGCATGCTTCACTTTTACAGTTTCCCTCAGCTTGCTTAGTTACTTCCTCCGAGCATCATTCTCAACATCCCGCCGGGACCAAGACTGCCTTCCTCACTGCCTAGGGCTCCGTGTCAGTCTGTGCAAGACTACACACACACAGCAAGACATCCAGGGTGGAAGCTCAGAAGAATTTATCCTTCAAGTGGCAGGGGTTTAAGAGAGGCTTTACAAGTCTTGCTGTGCCTTTACGGAAGCACGCGGCGTACCAAGAACTATTGATTTTTCAAGATCTTCCGGCAAATTGCAAAATACAACAACCAGAAAGCGTCAAAGCAACAAAGTCCTTTCAGAGGAAAGGTAGAAGCACATTTCAACTCACTCCCACAGATCCCAAAGTAGAGCCTCTGTGAGCATATCTGGTTTGGAGGCTCTTTTAGGCTCCCACCCAAACACAGCAAAATTAAGTTCTAGGATCTGCTCATAACCTGCAAGGACTTGAGGCTTCTGGATAATGAAGGAAGACAGAAGGAAAGAGAAGAGTGAAAAGCCTATGCACAAAGGCTACATCTTTGAGTGTGAGCTTGGCCTGCACGCCTACAAGGAAGGCTGGAAGAGCTGAAATGTCAGTATCACTTGTACCCAACACAAAGACTCTCAGCATCTATATTAGGAGACAAAAGGCTTATTTTACGTTTTTAAGAGTTCTCAAGACCATGCGGAAGGATTCATCTGGGATCCCTTGTGTGGCAGTTAAACAACAAAACTATTATAAATGCATAAAACCCAAGATGTAGTAATGCAAAGAGTTAAAATAATATGGGAAAATGCTGAACTTTGAACTTGGCAGTTCACAGTTTTAGCACTCAGGGGAAAAGATAAAAGACATACTTGTGTTGGGCTTGCTGACCAAATGGAGTTGTCCTTTAAACAATCCCCAGAAGAAAAACCAAACAGCAAAACAAGGCCTTAAACCAATTCACAATACAGCAGCAGTACATAAGCTAAAGCAAAACGACAGCAGGAGAGACACATGCAACAGTGAAGGACAACACCAACACCTTGTTACAGACTGACGTTTTCCTTGATCAAATGACAGCATGGCCAGAACACAGTTGTGCAACTTAAACCCTCATCCCAAAGTAATTTCTGGGATGTTCTCATGACTCAAACTCTAACAGACAGCACAAGCACTCTTACATGCTATCTTATGTCCAGGACAGGAGACGTTCTTGTCCTCCTACCTCAAACTCCATCCCTAGGAACTTGCCCATCTTCTCATCATAGTGCCATAAAAAAATCTGACTTCTGGAAACACAGTATCCAAATCACACAGAAAATAAGATACAGTATATACTCCAAAGATGCTACAAAACACTTTAAGGGAACACAAGAATACTAAAGACATCCTGTGTCAGGGCTGCCATTAGCAGTAATATCTTGAGGTTCACGATGTTACAGCTAACTCAATCCAACAGACAACTGCTACCAAAAGTAAGCTGCACATTAGTACTTATCTGATCCTGCTACCACAGTGATTCAGGAAAGGAAGCCATGAGGGACTTAAATCAATTCTAGAAGAGCAGTTTATCTTGTAACCTATCTTGAGGTCAGACCAACACAAGGCAGGGAGGCGACACGTGCAAAACCCACGCTGGGTGAAGAGGATGGCCACCTCCATCAGCCAGCACTGGCTCTGCTTAGATAGGATGAAGAACAACCCCACAGCTGCTTTTCTCCATCTCAGGTTTGGGGATGCCCATCTCCCCTATGGGAAGACTGCAGGAGGAAGGATGAAGTAAAACCTGCGAAGGAGGTTGCAGCGAGGTGGGGTTGGTCCCTTCTCCCAAGTTACAAGCAACAGGATGATTAGGAATGGTCTGAAGTTACATCAGGGGTGGTTTAGACTGGGTATTAGGGAAAATTTCTACACTGAGTGCTCAGGCATTGGACCAGGCTGCCCGGAGAGGTGGTGGAGTCACCATCCCTGGAGGCATTCAAAAAACCATGATGCTTTAGGGTTTAGTAGGCACTGTGGTTTAGTTGGCATTGTGTTGGACTGACACTTCGACCTGATGGTCTCGGTGGTCTTTTCCAACCTTAAAGATTCTGCAGCGTCGTCTTTAGCAAACACAAGAACCGGATGGCAGAGAGCCATCATCACCCTCTACCCCCGACCGTGCGGAGCAGACCAAGCCAACGAGCCTAACTCATTACCCACAACCGCGTCCCCAAGCTCATTGTGCCTCCCGCAGCATCCTCGCCCGGCTGCCGGGCTTTTTCCTAACGGACACATGGCGAGGAAGACCCGCGGGCGAGCGGCCTATTTTCGCCTCCTCAGCCAGCAGCTGCAGCGAGCCAGGCGGCCGATTCGCGTCCCCCCGGCCGAGGGGCTGGGAGGGACCCCCGCCCGGGCCGGCTCCGCCGCCGCTCTCCTCACGGATAAACGCTTTAAGCGCTTCAGACGTTTAAGCGTCGATGTCCTTCGGATCGTAAGGCCGGGACGAGGCGAGGGCGGTTTTCGCGTTTCGCCTTCCACCCACCTGCCCTTGAAACCCGGCGTTGTGCCCCGGGGGCTGCGGGAGAAGCCGGGGAAGGACCGGGAAGGGGAGGGAGGGGGGAGCGGGGTGTGTGTGTGCATCGCCGCTCACCTCACGGGCGATCTGGTTGAGCGCATCGTCCTCCGCCGTCAGGCGCTCCCGGTTCGGCAGCCGCTTTCGGCCGGCCCCCTGCGTCCCCATGGCGGAGCCGTTCCACCGCAGTCCGCCGGCGATGCCGGGCCCCGATGCTGGCCCCGACCCTCCC
>VXBZ01012774.1:19284-29361 GCA_013399135.1 Heliornis fulica | reverse complement strand
GCCGCTGCCTCCCTCCTCCTCCTCCCCCCTCTGCCGTTCGCCGGCGTGAAGAGCCCGGCCGTCACCGCCCCCCACAGTGCGCATGCGCCGCCGCCCCCCGCCCTGAGGGGCCGGACGGAGCCCGGCGCCGCCTTACGACCCTCAGCAGCTCCCCCCCGCCAACAGCTCCCCCCTGCCCGCTTTGGGGCGAGGGGGCCGGTGGAGGTGGTAGATTGTGGTGTGGAATACACCCCCACCCCCGGTCGATTCACCCGCATGGAGAGAGGAACATGTGTTCCCCGGGGTTCCTCTCGCCGCCCTTCTACCTCGGTGTTCCCCGCAATTCCCTCAGTAGGAATTACAAGTCTCTCCCCAGACACCACACGCAGATGGGGGACAAAAAAAGGCTGCAAAACCCACCCGCCCGAGCTACACTTAGTCCTTAGGACTTAATTCCACCGTGGATTCGAACTTGACGAGGACAAACGGCAGCGCTGTGGCCAGCCTGATGTTTTATCCGTCAGTTTTCACATACAATAGCCGAGATTTGGGTCATCCTCAAATCCAGATCTGTGTCAAGCTGTTTAATATATCGTCCCTTCCCATGAGGGCATGTATCAGAGCACACAGCAACTGTGTTAGGACAAAACCAACCCAAAACACCTAGTTTTAGCAGAAGGCTCTTCCCCACAAGGGTAGAAATGCCCTCTATCAGTCCCAGGCTGGTACTTCTTCAGCAACTATTTAATTATCACTTCTTGCTTTTTATTAAGATGACATCAAGGAGCCTATTAATAGCTGGTGTCTGTGCTGTCGTGGTGCAATTGCCCTCCCCAACCAGCACCGCTCATAGAGACACCACAGTCCAAACGGGGCAAGGCATTGCACAGACATTTGAGATGCAGCCGGTGACTGCAGAGTAGGTGAATAATTGAGAGCTCCTAATGAAGTCTTCCTCATCAACCACCCTGCTGGGCAGGTCCACTCTTCTCAGCCTGAACAGGAATCCCTCTATTTAGAACACTTTTCTCTTGTTTAATGTAATTTTCAAGAGGAACTTTGAAGCCCACCCTTTTGTTCACCCTGCCATCACTCCAGCTCTGCCTCAACATCTATGACTTTCTTAGATCAGCCAATATTTTTGGGTATTTTTCAGGCAGCATTTGGGCTGTCTCACCACTCACATTACAGTTGTTTTAGGAACTGTGGCTCTTCTGATGCCTTGGTAGAGGCACTGCCTTAATAACACTTCATATGCCTGAGACTGGTTAGCATCACAAAAACCAAGTGATTATTTTGTCAGTAGCAGAGCGGCAAGATCCCTGCCTTGCTTGGGCGCTAAAACCAACTGTGTCACATCCTGAGATTTGGTATCAAGGTTACTGTGACCTCACACAAGCAGGAGGGAAAGAAAAAAAACAAAGCATCCACTCTGCAAGGTAGTGCAGGGGTCTTAAAAGTGAGCTCTAACCTTAGAATCACAGAATCACTTGGGTTGGAAGAGACCTTTAAGATCATCAAGTCCAACCACAGCCTAACCCTGCCTAGTCCATCCCTAGATCACGTCCTCCAGCAACTCATCTATTCACATTTTAAATACTTCCAGGGATGGGGACTCCACCACTGCCCTGGGCAGCCTGTTCCAACACCTGACAACCCTTTCAGGGGGGAAATTCTTCCTGATGTCCAACCTCAATCTCCCCTGTGGCAGTTTGTGACCATTTGCTCTCCTCCTATCACTTGTTACCCGAGAGAAGAGATCAAACCCACCTCTATGCACCCTCCTTGCAGGGACTTGTAGAGAGTGATAAGGTCTCCCATCAACCTGCTTTTCTTAAGACCTTGCAATGGAGACACAGACTTGCTGGGTTGTCTTTACTAGATATTCCCCAGGCTTCCCTTCTACAGCTTCAACCTCATCTCCCCGAGACCTGGCTTTGCACTATCACCCTTTCATGCTCTGCATAACTTGTTCCCTGAGCCCTTACCCTTGCATTTGCCCCTGCCCTTGGAGGAATTCTCGCTAAAGAGGCGGAGCAGTGCCTTATTTTTAGGTCCGTGTTACCCAGGGATTTCGGCCACCTGTGCAGCTGCATCACCGTATCCATGCAAGGAATTTCCAGTTCACTTGTGCAAGAAGATTCACATCAGTGCTGTTTGCTGTACTGGCTAAAAGCCTTACAGAGGCTTAGACCAGACAGGTTTATGTCTAAAAACCTACTGGTGAGAAGGTTTTGTAAAAAAGAAAAAAAAAAAAAAACCCAAGATTTTTTTAATAAAGCAGAGAAACTGGAATAGAAGGAGCTGCTGGGTGACTGCAGTCAGATTTCAATTCACACATTGAATATGGTCTGCAGTGTAAGAAATCCTTCTTTTTTCTTGCATTCCAGAGGCGTATAGTAATTTTCTTTCTTTTAGTATAGTCACAATAAGCCGTCTTGTTATAAAAACACTATGCATACAGGATTTTTCCAAATAAATATGAAATGATGATTCAAACACCTTAGTTTTGGCTGTGCTATGAAGTGTGGTGAGTGCAGCTGAGAAATGAAATGTTGAAACGTGCACTTCTTTTTATTTTACACAAGCGACATGGAGTCAAGCCTCGTTTTGTCCGAGTCGTAACTGTGATTAATGATACTCGGGCGAGACTGAGTATCCCGTGCCAGTTTAAAGGGCTCTATTTTAAGTGTGTAGTACGTACCTCATTCTCCAATATCCTGTGTGCAAGGAGGCTGTTTCACGCAGAGCACACCCCAAAGATACAATTTTCCCTCTATGCTGCTCCTAAACCAAACCGTCTGGCGAAACCTCACCCTTGAGAATTAGAACAAGCAATCGGCTGTTGAAACGGCTGCCGGCGTACTCAACAGACTGCTTTTATGGAATAAAATGGATGTTTTTATATTCTGCACACCAAAACATGATTACATCTCCACTAGCAGCAAGCCTGGGGATGGGGCAATCCAGGGGCTAGCTGATGGTGTGAAAGGAGAACACGGGGGCACCTCTCCGCTGCGCCGTGTGATCACGGCATCTGCCAAACCAGAAATGAAGTCTGACAGGTTTAACATGGTGTCCATTCATCCAAGGAGAGCAGAATGGTTAAATACCTTGGAAAATCTACTCTTAGGAGGCAAATATTTCATCTTTTCAAGAGAGCAGAGCTCCATCCGTATTGTAACAATTTGCAAACACAACAGCAGTGGTATCCAGCAGGGTCTGTGGATTTATTAATGGAAAAAAATTACATCACAGACAAGTATGTGCTGGCACTGAAATCCTGCAGAAGAAAACACTGGTGCAAGTTGGGGGCTTGTACTTCATTAGACCTCATAAGGAGCCCAAGATGATCCTCTTCAGCAAATCGGACCTCCTGGGAAAAGCTTTCAGACGCTGTTGCTAAGTTTAAGCAGCATCAAGACAGGGCTCAGGAGGCTGGTGGTGTCCATGCAGATTTTTGTCCGGATGAGATTCATTACTGTCTCTTCATCTCTTCAAGTCAGCAGAGTTGCTATTTACATCAGTGGAGCTCTGGCATGCTGGGAACCTTGATTCGCTTCCTAGACTGGGATTCATGTCTAGCCTGGGGCTTGTAGTTACGTGGCGACTCATGACAGCAAAACTGTAGCTGATAACTGCCTTTCCCAGGTGGACCAGGAAAGAGACCAATGAGCTTGGGTTGACCAGGGAGAACACAGCTCAAAGTGATGGTCTTCCAAGCTGAGCATTAGAAGGACTTGAAAAATAAATAAATAAATAAATGAAATCCCACAACAGCAGCAGATAATTATCCTGTTCCCTTTATGCCATCAGCAACTTACTAACTATACCAAGGATATGATTTTTTCTGAAGAGGGCTTATTTGTTGTCTCCATCTTGCCAAAATCCCTCAGATACTTATTGACCTCTTCAAGTCACCTTGGCATGTCACGAGAGAGAGTTTTTAATCTGTACATTTTTTTCCCAGGTCACTGAAGATGCCACTTTGGGAATCTCAAGGTCTCATAATTGAATCCCTTTCCAGGCTGAGGAAGAATCTTCCCTTGGAAGGAGATTTTTAAAGGTTAAGCTTGGAGTTGATTTCATTTAATATTTTCATTAGTGCCCTGACACAACTAGGACAGCATTAATGAACTACACTGATGACACAGGGTTATGAAGCATCACCAATAGAGAAGGATAAAGTCATATAAGAATAGGGAGAGAAACAAGTGGAACAAATTCAAGCAGACAGCAAATATCATGTCAAGGACTAAAGTCATGGACTTATCTGCTGTAAATGAGGAAAGAGGAGAAAGTGCTGAGGTTATAAACTGATCGTGGGTTGGTTATGTGCCACCATCACAATACAAACACCAAAGAATTACACTTAGTGTTACAGCACTTCAGGTAAGGGTCTACTGATACAAATACTTACACCCTTGCTCAACTACCCACAAGCCCATGGCTTGCCTAGCTAAAAACATCTCTTCTATAAACTAGTTTATGTTACTGAAGTATGTTAAGTCTGCAGGAAGCCCTGTCCTGAGAGTCTGCCTTAACGAGTACTAACCCAAACACCACCAGCTCTCCGCCCTGCCACCAAACTTGGGCCATGAACAGCCATCACAGCTGGCCCTGCTACAGCCCTGAAGAGATTGTCCTGGCCCCACCAATGCTCCTGCTTGGAGGATGTAATCCAGCATTCACCCAGACCAACGCTGCAACCTGCAAGCTCTCCCTTACCACGCCAAGCAGGGAACTTAACCTGAGATTTGCACATTGTCACTGAGCTGGCTGAAAACTGCCTATTTCAGGCTAAAAATGTGAACTCGCTCAACGTAGCCTCTGTGGACCTAATCTAATTAGCAGCAGACACGCCACGGCTCAGAATGTTTCAGCATGAAGCAAAGTGAAGCCAGCTTCACGGCAGCTGTAGTTGCAGGGAGCCAAACCCACCCTGGGCTGCTGAATTGCCTTCCTGGCTTGCAAAGATGGGCAGTTTGCTATCTCTTCTCCTATCTGCTGTTCCCAGCCTGCCATAGTGAGCTGCAGAGTCTGTTTCTCCTCCTTTGGCTTCCCCTCTTGCTGTGTAAAAAAAAAAAGCTGGAAGTTTTAAGAGAGCACTGGGCTATTTTCAGAAGAAAATACATCATACAGTTCTTCCACCTAGCCTAAAAATACTCCTTGTTTCCTACCTCAAGTGCTATGGGGATAAAACCCATTCCAGACTGCGGGATGCAATGGCAAGACCTACATATCCCACACCTCTTCTTCCCAGAGCTTGGGAGGAAGGCAGGCAAGAGATCAATAGATACATTTAATTTGTGAATACAGCCTCTACATCTGTCCAAAAATAATAGTCTGAACTAGCTAGTCCTTCAGCCAAACGGAATCAGGATGGCTTCATCAAAAACAATGCATTACATCAGCCGAAGAACTGGCTCCGCGTCGCTTTGGGATTAATATATCAAAGCATTCCTCCTGCCATTGTGGGAGCATCCTCTCCTCACTGACAGCACATAGACACGAGAGCGAGGGCTCACGTGGCTTTGCTACAAGGCTGGGCTCGACGTTGCTTATTTGATTTTCCCCATGGCTTGTCGGTTCCACGCTGTGTGGCCTCATCCACTCCTGCCCCAAATGTTATGGAGTTAAGCTGAGCCATATTTTCCAATCGGGCCCTCCAGGTCTTGTTAAACTCCAGTTGTTTTGGACTGCTGTTAAACAGCCACAACACATGGGCTAGAGACAACTGATTGTTTGTAGCAGACCGTGTACTCGCGCTAATTAGTCATACTGTTCCATAAAGCGGTGTACGAGCATCGTTTTGGAAAAGCTTATGTGAAACCACATCACAGCTCAACTCCCCCAAGATGGAGAGGAAGAAGATAAAGGAGGAGCTGTTTGTCTTCCCCGTGGAAATCCATCTATATTCACCCAAAGTGCAAACCAGAGGCAAAACATCCCTTTTCTCGAGTACAGAACAACTTAGCCATGCTCTGCTGCTAACCATCTTTCCTCCTTCCCAGGGAGGTCTTTTCCCCTCACCTATCTCATAGCAAAACGAAAAATAGCCACATTTCTTCTCAAGCAAGAGTTCCAATCAGACAGAAGAGGACTTATGCCTGATGCCTCACGGTTCTGCATCATGAGCCAAAGCTGGGCATCACTACCCCATCTCCTGTCACCATTCTGGTCATCCAGCCACACACGACAGCACCAGACCGGTGGTGTCAGCTAAGAATTCCTGGCTTGCCTGAAAAAAAAGCCATGCTGGTGCTGGCTTTCAGATTCCTGCTGTGATAATGACTAGCAGGGCAGGAAGGTGGGTCATTATAGTTTCCTGAAATCAAGAAGTTTGCTTAAACTGGGAAGTGAAAGAAGATACTGGTAACAAAACATTGGAGGAAATGGAGACAAAACACTTTGGATGTTACAGTGTGTTAAGAGCTGGTGCATCTGATTTTAAGTTGCAACACATTTTTCTGGCATCCCCATCATTCCTGCCTTTTCCATGTGTGGTGACTGTCTCATCTGGCCAGCCTGCTCTCCTCACCCTCAGCCTGGCTCTGCACCCCAAAGCCAATTCATCCCTGATTTATTTCACCCCAGCCCTGCAGCACTTACCATGCTCGGCAATTTTCCCCCAGGCTTTTCCCATGGCATTAATAATTACTGCACTAAACCCCTTCTGATCCTTCCCCTAGGAAGGTGAAGGAATTAACTCCTCTGTTCTCCATCAACAAAGACCCAAAACAGCCAGGCAAGTGTCAAATTCTCCAGTGTTTAGTTTTCCCTCCAATTGTAGAAATGGTTAAAAGATATATTTTCTTTCCCCCCCTCCCCACCCCAACATGATGAGTTGTCACAGAAGCTTTTTGTGTCACAATAAATAAATAAATAAATACATCACTGGATACCCCAAACTGGACAGAAAGAGGAATATTTGCATGTAGAAACCACCAACATTCATAGCAGGCTGAATAGCTCGTAGGTTGGAGAGCTGGGTGCTGTTAGAAGGAAGCATCCCCCAGGGATTGACAGATGACACCTTTGTTGCCCAACCTCAATTTCTACGGAACTTTTCAGCCTCTCTGACCTTGTAGGTTGTGGTGACAGAAGCAAAAGGCAGGAAAGACACTCTCTGCAGTGGCCTTTTTTGGGGCACTTACTAGTTTTAAGTTTCTGAATCATCCCGAGTGCGTTAGTGGCTCAACTCAACTAATTAGGAATTCCCAAAATAATTTTTAATACATTTTTTCAATTATAAAAGGAGTTGCTCTAGGTGACAGCAGGTAATGGTTCCCCCCACACCCTCCCCCAAGGCATCTTTGTTCTTTCCTAGTTTATTGGTGGCAGGTCACTCGTTTTGATGCCAGCTGCTTTACTACTCTTCAGGCAGTGGCTGGCATTGAACAAGGATGCTCGGGCTCATACTGGTGAAGTCATTTCTATTCTTGTCCCTGCACAGGCCATGCCTGTAACACCCTGTATGTACATGAGACTGAAAACCATCCAAAAGCCAGCCAGGCATTTAGGAAAAAAGCCAGATTATGATGTGCCCACCGGCCTGCTCCAACAAGTGGAGAGGCAAAACCCACCACAAAATGCCCTTGTGCCCATGTCTGTGCTATATATCCAAAAGATGGGTGGGGACTTCAGGGAAAATAAAATGATATTCACACCCACAGGAGCTTTCCAAGCCTGTGCTAGACAGCATTACTTAAATATTTCCCTTTCCAAGCACCGGCAAAACAATTTCAGTTGCATTCGTTACAACTGTCTCACAAACACAGACAGATGAAACACTTCTGGTGGGAGGGTGGGGATTACTGAGCTGGGAGCAACTTTTGGCTTTCAGCGAGCTCTTCTGTAGCCCTTCCCATAGAAAGGAACCGCCTGCAGCCATTTTTAGCCTGGTTTCCTAAGGGAACATGTGTGATCACTCTGTAAGCAGTGCGCTGGTCCCAGACTAATAGCTTAAGCCAGCTGGAAAATTGCCACCCAGTTTATCAGCGAGGTCAAGGTATCCCCTGGGGCAAAAAAGCAGCACACAAAGCTCGTGGTAGGTGCTTGACCATGCATGGGGAAGAGAGCACTGAAGTGCTTTAATCATCTAAAATGTTGGGAAACCTGCACCTCAATAGATAACGATGTCTCTTACTTCACAGAACTGTTTCCTGCTTTTCCATAGCCTTCAGGATGGGGTGCTCCCTTGGAAGTCGGGTTCCCCAGCTACAGATGAAGGTCTTTGCATCCCAGCTCTTTTGACAAGGTGAGCTGGACCTGAGGAGGAGGATCCTGGCCAAAGGTCTGCTGAGTGAGAGAGGATACAAAGATTTGGATTAGTAAAACTATATGCATTGAATATCACGCCTGAGAAAGCCACACATCCCTTTCACAAAACCTGCAATTTACTTATTAGACACATGTCAAGCAACACTCAGGGTGCTAAAAAGGGAACGGTGACTGCTTTCTGTATCACTTTCCACCCTGAGGGAAATCAGGAGGGATTGTGGCTACCAGGTAACCGGTGTGGGTAGCCAGCTGCCTGCAAGACTAGTGTGTGGCAGATGTACATCCCTGTGTATTACCTGTCAGGTGTAAATTCAAAGGTTAAACAACATGACCTGTCTCTTCACAGCAGTAGCAGGCAAAGCTATAGGAAAACCTTTCTTGTGGTTCACACTTGTACTCTTTTTGTAATTTAACCCCACCATACTTGAAATGTTTACTGTAGTCAGTAGTTATTTTCCCTCCTTGGTCTTTAACACATGTTAACATTCACCATCACTTATCATCTGGGAGCCATTAATATTAAGCTTGTTAAATGTTTCCAAGCCAATCTCTGGAGTGTTTTAGCCATGTTAATAATTAATACAGGAAGACCAGCATTTTAGGAGCCTGAAGTGGTTCACAGCAGGCTCGGTTTCAAGCTTTGGTGTAAATGGTCTGTTCATCATTACAGCTCCACCGATCCTCACGATATTTCTTAGCTCTCTACCAGTGCAGTTGCAAGAAGCCCAATTTTTTTTTTTTAATTAATAAAGGCACAGCCCTTTCCCCTCTCAAAACTGGCAAAATGATTGTTTAAAGCTCCATTGGAGCAGTGACAAACCTTGCCTGTATGAGCATGACTGGACTGCCCTGGGTGGGACTTCAGGCTACTGTGGGTCTTCAGGCTTCAGGAGTTGAACTCCAGTTTGTCTCATTGCATCATTTTGTGACATTACTGCAGGAACAGAATAGGAGAAACAGCAAACCCCAGGATGCCTAGAAAGAGACACTTCCATTCTACACCAGGTCTCTCTTTGTGATTAACTTCTTACTTATGTTTTCTAGGAGAACCACCATGCAACCAAGGGATTACATGTTTAACAGCACAGCCATACAGCAAACAGTTTTGTGAACACAGAATCCCAGACTTGTTTGGGTGAGAAGGAACCCCCTCAGTGCCACTGCTGCCATGGGCAGGGGCAGCACCACCAGGCCAGGGTGCCCCAAAGCCCCATCCAACTTGGCCTTGAACCCCGCCAGGGCTCCAGGAGCAGACAGAGCTTCCCTGGG
Organism: Heliornis fulica; assembly: GCA_013399135.1. NCBI lineage: Eukaryota > Metazoa > Chordata > Aves > Gruiformes > Heliornithidae > Heliornis > Heliornis fulica. Next base: position 19,830 of record VXBZ01012774.1, on the reverse strand, counting down.
CACCCTGTGCCAGGGCCTCCCCCACTCCCTGGGAAGGATTTCTTCATAATAACTAACCTAAATCTCCCCTCTTTGTCTCCTTGTCCTGTCACTACACTCCCTGAGAGTTCCTCCCCAGCTTTCCTGCAGCTCTTCAGGTACTGGAAGGTTCTCTAAAATCCCCCCCAGAGCCTTCTCCAAGCTGAATGAGCCCAACTGAGCCTGGAGATGTGCTCCAGCCCTTCAGATCATCTTTGTGGCCCATAATCTGCCATGACTTCTAGATTGACCAAGTTGATTTTGCTTACTGTGGTTTCAGATATATCTTCTAGAGAACCCTATTTAAGCTTTTAAAAATAGAATAGCCCCAGCCTATTTCTGGGCTCTGTACCTTCTAGTCACTGACAGGGACCAGGCTGGCTTGCCTGACAAGGGGCAGTGTGCCCACCTCTCTCAGTAGTCAGCATTGCAGAGCCCTACTCAGAGGAACACAGTGGGGACAGCTGCTTTACAAGAGAATGGTCAGGATCGCTGAGCTCATTTATAGCTATACCACCTAAACCAAAA